>JACBWW010000064.1:2218533-2562990 GCA_020086605.1 Lanius collurio | reverse complement strand
CCCGCCGCGCCGCACCGGCCCTAGGCCGCCATCGCCGCCGCGCCCTGCGGCAGCTCCGCCGCGATTGGCGGCGCTTTGCAGCGCTTTGCGACAGCCGCGCTCTCCGCCCCGGAGGTGGGGGCTTGGCGGGGAGACGCGGCCCGGCCCGCTTGGATCCCCCAGGACCCTCAGTTTCTATCGCTCCCGGCTTCCAACCCCCCCGGTCCAGGTTTCCCCTTGCTCGGGGCCCAACCGGCTACAGGCCCCTCCCGTTACCGAGACCTCTCTCGGCTCCGAGCTTCCTCAGCTCCGGGACCCCCGACTTCAGCCGCGCCCTCCCCCGGCACCGGGATCCCCAGCCTCCAATCCCGCCGGCTCCGGGATCCCCCGGTTTCCAGGCCCCTGCCCCCTCGCTCCGCTGTATCCGCGGGTGTCCTCGGGCAGCTCCAGCCCAGGGCTGAGGTTCTGTGTCTCCTGCCCGGGTCACTGCACAGATCGCAAAGGCCTGGAGAGGTTTTCCGTAATTCCCGTGGCAGTTTACTGCCTTACCACAACAGAGACTATGCGGGAAAGGAAGTTCTATCAAACTGTGTTCCACTGTGTAGTAAATAGAGGAACAAACTTTCTTAGGCGTCTTAGATGTGCACAGGAAAGCTTTGTATCCAGAGCAGTGCTCTAAAGACAGAACAAGAAACAGCTTTAAGCAAGTCAGGCGGAAACACTGTGAGTTAAAGTGAGATGTTAAATTTTCGAGCGGTTGAGGCAATGAACCAGCTCAGTGAAGGGAAACAAAGAAGACAATTTATTCCTGCACATGCGCTGTTTGATTTGGGGGAGGCACTGGGATCCTAAAACGGTGGGTGAGACCTCATTCCTTGCAGGTTTCAATGGGGCTGGTGGTGTTTCAGCTTTGAGGCTGCTGTAAGAACGGAGCTCCGACCCTTCCAGTTTTTAGGAGGTTGCTGTTCCGCCTGGAGCACGTGTTGCACGTACTCACTGGAACATCTGCATTGGCAGCTGGCTCTGTTTAAAAAGACAGGCAGCCGGCTGCAGCCAGCACACACAGCAGTGCAAACACACAAACGGGGAAAATGTGCTTGCTGGGTTGGCATAGCTGCAGAATACAAAGCTGTCAAGCACACACAGCCTGGGTATGGTAGCATAAACAATGAGGCATTCATGATTTCAAGTGTGCAAAACTGCTTTCGTTTTAGACTGAGCGATTTAACTTGATTAAAATGAGAAGCTTGCAATTTTAAAAAAACATGTTGAATCCCAGCTCTCAGTCTGAGGTCTGAAGGAGAAGGACTGAATATCTTTGCTGTGGCTTCTGTCTTAAACTGTTGAAGCTGCTACAGATTTATCATGGACTTTGTTTGGGCCTGCAAAGTACTGAAGAAATCTAAAGAGAAAGTATGGGGTTGTTGGGTTTTTTTGGGTGATTTTTTTTTTTTTTTTAATTTAGGGAAACTGGCAGCTTTGCAAAAGGAGGTTTCCTGAAATTACCATCTTAGAGAGAACTAGTATTTCCTTGGGCTGTTGCCTGGAATGCTCATCACTTGAGCATGAGGACTGTTCTGTTTACCTGGTAATTATGAGGGAATTCCTGCTTTGGGGAGAGGGAATGTAAGGAAAAGTGCTTTAAATACACTCAAGAATATTCTCAGTGAACAAACAAACAGTAATGAGTTTTCTTTGGGATGATGCTGTTATGAATCATGGAGAATATCAGGTCGGTACAGTGTGGCCCTTCTAATGTGCTTGATTTTTTTCTCCTCTAAGATCATGCTTCTTGGTTGTTTTGGTTTGTTTTTGTTTGGTTGGTTTTTTTTGAAACCTGAACCCTGTTATGTCTGTGATTTCTGTTAATTTAAAGAGATGGTTTACTGACAGGCCTCACATACAATCTGTCAGTCGTAGCTCCTTATCTGGTGTCCTGCAGGTTCAAAAGGGTTTTCCTACATCTAAACCTTACATTCACTGCATTGTAGAAGTGACTGTAAAGCAAATGTTTATTTTAAGGAGTATAACTTTCTAACACAGGATTATTTTACCTGTTCTCAAAGGCAGAAGGAAATAGAAATAAGATGCCTGGGTAAGTGATCAGGGCTACAGCAAGAAAACCCAGCACAAGGCCACAGAGATTCATGTAAGACCTAAGAATGTGTATATGGCCAGAGAAAACCAGTTAGTACAGGAAACAAAAACACTGCGGGTTTTGCAGGAAATATAGGAGGTGACAGGTAGGAAGAAGGTATGAAAAAGATATTTAATAAGGCTTCCAGTTTCTAGAGCTGTGCATAACATTATAATAAATTACTGATTTGCTTTTCATACATAAATGTCCCATAAGTGTCAGCCAGCTGCAGCCCAGCAGTAGCTGAAGCTGGCCAGGGACTGACTCCTCCTACACCGGCATTTGCTCAATGCCTTATTTGCCCCTCTGCCCATGCACTGCCCGGTGTCCCAGGGCCGCGGCTGCTCCGCACGCTGCCCGGCCCCCGCAGTCAAGCCCCGCTGGACCCCGCACCCCAGGCACAGCCGCTGCAGCTCCGGGATCAAACCCACGAGCTCCTCGATGCTGCCTCGCTTTCCACGCTCTCCCAGCGCCTCCCGCCTCGTCCCCCAGCCCTGCCCCGGCTGCCCGCCCGCCTCTTGCGGGGGCCGGAGCGGCCCGGGAGGAGGAGCCACCGCCTCCCCGCTTCCTCCGCCCGTCTCCGCCGGGCGGGTCTGGTGCGTGGCACAGCTCCGGCAGCCCCGGAGTCGCCCGGTCCGTCCCGCAGGCAGCGCTCCCGGCCAGTGTCAGCTCCCGGAGCGGGGTCCGGGCGGGGAAGTCGCCTGCATGGTGCCTCCGGCGATGCTGCTGCTCTGGGCGGGGCTGGCCCTGCTCGGGGCGGGGGGTGGCCGTGCCTCCCAGCAGGAAGGTAAGGAGGGGCTGCTCGGGGCACGGGGGGGACCGGCAGCACGGGGAGCCGGCGGCCAGGCTGATGGGCGGGCACAGCCGCTGTGGGTGCCGCTGCTGGCCTCGGCGTCCTGGTCTCGCTCCCAAGCATTGCCCGACCCGAGCCCACGGCAGAGTGTGAGCCCCTGGGCGGCACCTCCAGCCTCAGGCGGCTCGCAGCTCGGAGTTTGGTGAGACAACATCATTTCGTCCCGGTGAAGGACTCTCGGTCCCGTGGGTTGCATCCCACCTCGGTCAGCCCCTCCCTGCTTTTGAACTTAGGCGGTTCAAGAGTTAGGTAACGGGAACGCATTCATCCCAGACTGGCCACACTGTGACTCAAGATTTGGGATGCTCCTAAAATAACATCAGTCTGTCCCCCCGTAAACAGTTGGTAGAAGCTCTGGAGTAGTTGGTAGAACAGCAGAGGATTAGGGCAGCTACAGAATGTCAGCAGCACTGACAAAGTGGTTCACAAACTGTCACGCTGCCAAGAAGTTTGGATAATTATCTCTGTCTTCATTGGAGAAGGGGCAATTAGGAGGAGATTTAATCTTGTTACCTAGAATATTTCCCTTCACAGCGTGATTCTGGTATAACTATCTTTATTATATATGTACATAATACAGTTAGTGTGCATCTAAGGGGGTGTTGGGAATTCTTTGGCTATAGTGGCATAATTAAAACAAAGCATCTCTGTACTATCCTGCCTTCCTTGCACATCCCAAAGCTTCCATGCTTTTAGTAAGATTTAAGAATGCACTAGAGATATAAAACTGAGGGCTGGGAAAGAGAATGAGGTAAATTAGAATTAACTGCCTTTTGAACCCATCACTTTTGGAAGGATTTGAAGAAAAAATGCCTCACCTTTCTTGTGCCTCAGCTTCCTCAGCTACTCAGAGAGTAATGATACCTGTCTTCTCTCCTGGACATTCTTTTAGATCTCTGCAAAAGCTCTCTGCTTAGTTATCTGTAGTTGATAGAATTAAAAAAAAATCTTCTGTAAATGTAATACAGAAAATATATTATCCACTGTTAAATTGTGCACTGTTTTTTTTTTTTTTTTTCCTATTTGATCCCCATTTTAATGGTATTTTCTTAGACACTATCTTAAATGGAAGTGGCACAGTAAGATTTTCCAAATCGCATTCCTTGTCCTAAAATGCAGCTGCAGCTATGCTTTCCCTGTAGACTTAGGGCAGAAGCAAATAACTTTTAATTTTTTTTATTTTTTTTTCTTATTACTGAACTCATCTGGTCTCTGATTTTTATTCTCTATAAAAACTCAGAAGTTTACTGAATCATTTAACTGTGATCTTGGTATCAGGGTTCCTGTTCCAGTGCTTTGTTCTTACGGAATCCTTTTCATCTACAGAGCTCTAAAACCTTCACAGACATGGTAAATTTTCTCTTTTATCATTCTACAGATGAAGAAACAGGGATAGCAGGATTGGCTCCTTGTCCTGCAGTACAGTCCAGCTCCCCTGGTTCTGAGTCCAATGCTTGCTTTGTTAACCACCCTGTGTTTGTATTTTGCAGCCATGCCATTATTAAATGTATTTATACAATTCCTAATTGTCAGTGTGGCCCAGGGAGCCTTTGGGCCCAGGAGGCCCAGCTTAGCAGAACAGGCTGCATTTCTACATATGGAAATTGACTGTGGGATATGGGAAACAGGGAAGCATCAATCTGTTTAGGATGTTTTGAAAAGTTTGCATGTAATACTGAAAGTAAGAGGGTTTACTGCTCTGTCCCTGGAAGCACCTATCAGCTGCATCAGTGTTCAGCCAAATCTTTGGGAAAGAGAAGAAAGAGTTAAAGCAGAAGGAGTGGAGGCAGCATAGCTCAGCACAAACTTCCAGTGCTGGGCTGGAGGAATGTCTCTTGGGATGGAAAGCTCTTGCTACTGCAGAGAGTTCCTAGAACAGAAACTGATCTTACTGTCTCCCAGCATCCAACCCCACAGGGAATCTGTAACTTTGAATTCTGCTGGGGACGAGAGTGGTCTTTGTACTGGTTTTTCATGCTCCTCTGAGTTCACAGACTGCATGGAGAGACCTTTTCTGTCTTAGAAATAGGACACCGCTTCCTGTTCTGTGTGAGCCTTCAGCGCTCATCCTGTCCAGCAAACTTTTGGCAGTTAAGTCATAAACAGTGTGTGGCTTTCTTAGGGTGGCAGCATGAAAATGAATTAGTGGATTATTTAATGTGAGATGCCTCAGATTTTGGGCTGAAATAATTGCATAGCAGTCATGATCCTTTCTTTCTTTCCTTCTCTTATTATTATAGGGTTTCTCCCCTCAGGTACTAGAATTTGAGGGCTGTCTTTACATTTCTCTCTGGCAAACCCATGTTTGTCCCCCTCTTCCTCAGCAGTATGATCCTCACCTTCTCAAAATCTGTGAGCTCAAAGCTCTCTCATAAAGCTGATGTGGCTTTCTGTGTACCATCATATGGCTAGAAACTTCAATTGCTTTAACATGTTCCCTGAGGAGATACATATTTTAGTCATTTGTTTGCTCCCTCTGACTGGGCTGGACACAAGGCACTGGAGTGTGCTGGAGGAGATAGATTAGGAATGCACTTCTTATGTCTAAAAATCTGCCCTTAAAATCTGCACTTATATGGGATTCATATTCTTTTATTTATCACTTTGTGCACATGTCTAATAAATAAAATTAGACCCAACCTATTGACTGTTCTCAGTCTCTCCTCTCTTTTTTATTCTGATGCAGGTAAAGGATTTGGGGAATTTCTTCAGGAATATCTTCTTTCTTCCTAACTTGGAGTCTTACACTTATTTTTTTTACTTTTTCTGCCTTTGTCAGGTCCATCTATATCTCCAGGTTCAAGATCCTTCCTCTCTAAAACCAGACAGAATATCAGTTTGGGTACATGAGGGAGATACATCTGGTCCATCCATTGAAAAAAATCATTGCTCCAAAAAATGCCTGCTGAGGCCAAGAAAATGTACTTTTAGTTTTTCCTGGTATTTTCTGATGTTTAAATCGGATGGCCATTTAAGCACTGTTGCTAGAGCCTATACAAATTCCTACATCAGCAGAACTCTTAAGGTGAAGTATAACATTTCATCACTGTGATGAGGAAACCAGAACTTCCATGTAAAAATCATATTCCAGAGTTCCACAGAGAAACTTGTGAAAGAGAGCTTCAGGATTTAGTTTTATGATTTTTAAGGGACTGGAAATGAAAAGCAAGTTTGGGAGGAGAATGCAAATGAAAATTATAGCACAGTTAAATTCACATTGAATATGTATGAAAAACTGGAAAATGCCTCAGGAATGCAGCAGAAAATTGAAGCAGCCATGGGGAGGGAATAATAACATTTAGTCTAATTTTGGTTTTCCCTACATCCAGTCAATGCTGAGTGACAAAAAAGCAGCTCTGTGGGGAACAGAAGGTCAAAACTGCATTAAATGGACGACTTCCAAATGGGCATTTTGTAGTAGTTCTATTTTTTTCTCTTTAAGTTTAATTTCCTTTGTACTCTGTGTGAGAGAAGAGAATTGTAGCTTTCACTAGCAGGGCAAAAAACCCACTTAATACATTTTATTTTCTTTTTTTAGCTCAGAACTCAGGCAATGGAATTGTATCTTTACACAGTCTCTCATTTTATAATCACAATCAAGTTAGGTGTGGAACAACACAAGCTGAGTATCTCTTGTGCTTTCACCTGTGTGCAGAAAACCTGCTGGTTCTGACTGTTGCCACCAAGCAGACCGAAGGATTTCAACGCTTCAGAAGATCAGCCCAATTCTTCAACTACAAAGTGCAGGTGATGTCTAGCAGCTTCCATGGTGGTTGGTCAATTGGAATTTCAAATTGTGGAATGGATAAGGCTTGGCCCCACAGTGATTAAATAAAAGCTCAAGAGAGGACACACCTTCTCAGCTGGCTGAAAATTACTGTGACTGGGTCATTTCTGCAGTATCCTGAGTGCTGGCTTGGGATGAGATCCATAACTCCTGGTCAAGGGAGGCTCATGGCACTTTTCCATTGCACTGCCAAGACACACAGTACAGAGTGTGCTCCTGTCCCTGTGGCTAGGAGTGCTTTGTCCCTGTGCTGTATGTTACACTGTCCAGCCCAGAGAGTGGATCAAAGGCTGCCTAGCCCATTTGTCCTGGGACTGTTATTTTTGCTGTGATTTGCACTGTGAGTTATCAGAACATTTGTGGGTTCTGGTCCTTTCCTTTGAGCCTTGCGGGGAAAGTGCCCTGTTGAGGTGACAATGTGCCTGTCACTGTTTAGGTGCTGGGGCTGGATGAGGAGTGGCAGGGTGGAGATGACCAGCAGCCAGCTGGAGGTGGGCAGAAGGTCCGTCTCCTGAAGTCAGCTCTGAAGCAGTATGGGGATAAGGAGGACTTGATCATCCTTTTTGTAGAAAGGTAATGGCTGGAATGCATTTGCCACAAACTGAATCTTAAGGCTGTTTGGACAGGTTCTCACTGAGAAGAAATGAACTGTGAAATCGATTTGTTTTGAAAAGTGTGTCCAGATCTCTGTTTTTTTCCCCCTGAACCCTCTGTGATTCCTGGGAATCACTCAGAGTTGCATCCGTGGCAGTTGGGAAGGTCTGATCAGAGTAGGCTGATGCCAATTCCTACATGAAGTTGATAGTGTTGTACCTGATTCTGCCACTGTGGAATTTGGCTGCCTCTATCTCCAGAGAATGAGCAGACAATTCCTATGGAACCAGGCAGGCCTTTCTTGCCAGAGTTATTTGTTTTATAAGGTGAAGTAGGACTGCAGCACATCCTGAGAGCCAAGAATTAGTCTGCCAGACAAAAGTGAAGAGAGAAGAGGATGGTTTGGAGTCTCAGTGTCTTTTCATATGCCCAGCATATGACTAAGACTATACTTTAATTTGTTGCATTACAAAAAATATAATACTGTTAAACAGAACTAAAAGAGAGGGATTCCCAAAGAATTAGCTGTTTCTATAAACCTCTCTTGCTGCCGTGTTTTTCTGATTCCATTCCTTTTGTCCTTTTTCGTCTGTCTCTTTCTCTAGCTATGATGTGCTCTTTGCTTCGGGCCCCACAGAACTGCTGAAGAAGTTCAAACAAGCCAAGAGCAAGGTGGTTTTCTCAGCAGAGAATTACATCTATCCTGACAGAAAGGTGGAAGCCAAGTATCCTCGGGTGCGAGATGGAAAGCGCTTCCTGGGTTCTGGAGGTGAGACACAGAGCTAGCTTTCAGCTGAGAACCTCTTTCTTCTCATATTTGACCTGTGGGAGAAATGGCAAAGCAAAGTGAAAATTGATGAGTCTCTGCAGCAACACAGGGTGTAGTGAGATTTCATGTGAGAGAAGTGGAAGTACATATATATAGGAATACTTTAATTTTTCCATCATCTAGGTTGAAACACCTCCTCATACTTATTCCCACAGGCTTCATAGGTTATGCTCCAAACCTGAAGAAGCTTGTGGAGGAGTGGAAAGGACAGGACAATGACAGTGACCAGCTCTTCTATACAAGTATCTTCTTGGATCCAGAAAAAAGAGTAGGTGTATCTAGATTCTGGGTTTCTGAAAATTTGCATTCCAATACCCCCGTTTTTTGTTGTAAGCAGTTTTTGTATTTAAGCATAAAATGTGAATGGGAAGAGAGATGTGTGAAAATGAGTCTTACTGGAGGCTCATACCAGTATCTGTAGGTGCTGGTGTTTAAAGTCATTGAGTGTGGCAGAACTAACCAGCCTCCTCCCGGGGGATGTGAAACTGCAGAGTGCAGTGCTGACTTAAGAGATATCCAACCTAGCACTGAAGTACATTTTAGGAAAATGCCATGTAACATCCTGGAATGGAACCTGGAAGCAGCATTGCCATTCCAGCACTGTGTGATGCACTGGCCAGACTATCCAGCCCATGGGTCGTTCTGGTTCTGCTCTCCCTGCCCAGTTGTGCATTACAGGGGCCAGTCTGTCCCCAGAGAAAGACCAAATGCATGGGAACTGAGAATTCAAACTGTAACAGCAGTTCACAAATCAAGAGGAAACATTTGAAATAGGGAACTGCTATCAGACTAATTAGAGAGAGACTTGCAACTTTTTACCAGCAAGGCTGGTAGAAAATTTAGAGCAGCTGGACTTTTTTAGTTCCCCAGATCTGAGTATGGCCTGTGATACTTTAATATAAACAGTTTCTTTAATGTTCTCATCTGCAGCTCTGGCCCTGTGCCACACAAGGGCTGAGCAATTCCCCTGACTTGGCACTCAGACAGCAGATGTTAGCACCCTGCTGTCCTTTCTAGTAATCAGTCTTAATAGATGCCTGCAGGGACACAGAACTCTGTTATGTCAGAGCTGCATTTTAGTCTGATGCAGTCAGAGTGTGACTTGCAGCAGGGGATAAAACCAAAGATTGCACAAGCTGATCTTGCATTTTACTGTCTTCTGGTTTGACACTGGTACCTCGGGGCAGTGCTTGGGGTCATACTTGCCCTGTGGGTAGAAGGCAAGAAACTTTTCACAGCAGATGATTTTGCTATCCAGCATTCCTGTGTATTATATGTATTGTGGGGTGTATATGATTGTGTGTAAGTCTACTTCATTCATATGATGCAGATTTATTGACATAACCACCGCAGCTTTATAAGGGGGGAGAGGGGTTTGCATAGTTTTGCCTAATAGAATATATTTAAATTGTTCTAGAAAACGGTGAATTGTCCCAGATTTAAATGACAATTATGATTATCTGGGAATGTTTTAGGCTTCAGAGCTTGGAGAGTTTGCAAATTACTATAGGAATGGGATATATCTTCACTGAGCATAGGATCTGTTGCATGTAAAGAAAGGATGCCTTTTGTGTTCTAATTAAGGTTATTTATCTAATTCTTTTAAAGGAAAGTATCAACATCAGTCTAGACCACAGAAGCCGGATCTTCCAAAACCTAAATGGAGCATTAGGTGAGATGGAAGAAGGAATCTCATTTCTCCTTGCAGTGCAACTTGCATCTTGACACTAGAAATAAAGTTATGGCTGAAGGGATTGTATTTCAGAAATGGCTGGTCCCACAGAATAAGCTTTACTAAAAGTTTCTGCTAGAGTACTGGGCTTTGTTTGCAATTTCACTGTGACCAACTAGGTTCTCATTGCAGTTCCTTCTCCGCTTCAGGGAATGCAGGTCAGGCTTTTCATATTACACCTCTTTGCCACTTTGATCTCCAGGCATGTCAGATTGTATTAGCCTTGGGGATTGAAACTGGGAGGGACTTCCAGTGCAAGTAATAACACACAGCCCTGCCTAGGGCTTGCCTGTCTTTCTGCTTCAGAACCATGCTGGAATGCCATGGGAGGTGAGAAGTGGCCAGATACGCCTGCGAACACTCACTGACTGTTACCAGGCTTCTGACCCGACCTGCTGATGGATTTTGTTAGTTCCGGCAAGAGGGATTCACTTACTCTCCTGACAATACTGCCTTAATGTTTTCAGTCACCATTCCATATTCATTCTGGTCAGGTCAGGTAAAAAGTGATAATGGCAGTGTAGTTTTTGGCTCCTGTGCTCATCATATCAATGATAGACTGCAGCTTGTATCTGTGCTAGTCTTTTGTCCAAAGGATTTTGTATGGTTGTGTTGAGGCAACATCTTGGATGATCTCTGCCAGGAGGATGGGCTTTTGTGAGGGGTGACAAAGAAAGATGTCAGGTGCATAGAACACTTAGGTGAGAAGGTCCTGGATCCTCCCATCAATAGCTGTCCCTGTCATCAGTAGCTGTTCCTCACTGCACAGTTTGTCAATTCCAGTTTTGAAAGAATCTTTCAGTATGGCTTCTGCCAATTCCCAGTCATTGTCCAGCTTCCCAGCCATCCTTCTGTTACTTAACAGGATCGTTCTGAATATTTTTTTCTCCTTTACAGATTTGGTCTGTAGCCCTTAATCTACTTGTGCACAGTTATCCACTGTCCACACTTTAATTTTTCAGCAGTTTTTCAGTATACATGAGGCATTGTGCTTCTAATTATCAATAAAAGCCTTAACATAATGACAATGTCATTTCCAGATGAGATAGTACTGAAGTTTGAAAACTCACGAGTGAGAGCAAGAAACTTGTTATATGACACTCTGCCTGTGGTGATCCATGGAAATGGACCCACCAAGGTAAGTGGACTGTCCGGAGAGAAAGATTTGGTCTGTGTTTGTTGCAAAGTGACCCTTCAGGCTCAATGGATCAGTTAACTGCCTTCACATATATTGACTCACCTTGCATGCTTACATTTGAGAAACAATAAGCAGGCCCATAGCAGCAAGATGGATCTGGTTCAAAGAACTACATGTAGCTGGACCCTCAGGCTGTCAAGCTTTTCAGATTCTTTAGTTCATGCAGAAGGTAATTGAAGTTGAAATGTGATCCCACAGTGGGGGTGCACACAAAGAAGCTCTTTGGCCCTGTAATGCATAATGTGGCAAATTGCCTTTTGCAGCTGCAGCTGAACTACCTGGGAAACTACATTCCTCAAATATGGACATTTGAGACTGGCTGCACGGTGTGTGACGAAGGTCTGCGAAGCCTCACGGGGTTCAAGGTAAAGCTGACATGTCTATTCAAAGCTGTCAAAACAAGTCTTATAATGGGATCTTATGTCTGATGTGAAACACAACTCACCACTCCTCTTGTCCCTGAATGTAGGATGAGGCATTGCCAATGATTCTGATTGGCATTTTCATCGAGCAGCCCACCCCATTCCTCTCCCAGTTTTTCTTGCGGCTTCGTAACCTTCATTATCCAAAGCAACGAATCCAGCTCTTTATTCACAACCATGTAAGTGAAGTTGGCTTGTGACGGTCTTAGCAAATGTTGGGAAAATGTACATCTCCTCCTCTACTCTAGGCACCTTTGCAACCTTGGGCTAGACTTCCCAGGCTGTGTAATCACACTACTTACCTGCAATGGCATCCATATAATTGCATACTTATCTGCAATGACATCCATCCACCTGTAAATGTGAGGAAGTGGGCTTAAGAGCTGTTGCCCCTCTACTCATTTTCAGGAACAGGAGTCTGAGTGGCCTGGATGAGCCCATCTTACCTGTTTTTCCTTACTTTTGGAATAGGAGGAACATCACTTGGTGGAGGTGAACTCTTTTGTAGAAGAGCATGGCAAAGAATATCTCACTGTCAAAGTGATCGGACCAGAGGATGAGGTGGAGAATGCTGAGGCACGTAACTTGGGCATGTAAGTGAAGAGGCCACACATGACAGCCAGCAGACAGCCCGTGTCCAAACTAAGACATCTGTTTTTTCTGAGGATCATCCCTGTCAAGTGACTGCTCTTCCTTTTTCAGTCACTGAAAGCCTTTCAGTTTTTCTAGCACTAACTCTGATGCCCTTATATATTGTGAAAAAATCAGCTTCTGTACCAGCTCACTTTGTTCAGTTTCAGAAACTAAGTTCTCAGCCTTTGTTCTGACAGAAGGATAACCCTGTATTTCCCACCCTCATCTGTATACCCAGCCACAGAGCACAAAGAACATGCACCTCTATCTCTGAAGAGGAGTGTGTTCTAGCAAATCTAAGAACTAGGGAGAGAGTATCTTCCTGTCTGTGATCAGGAGGTTTGAGCTCTGGTGTGGATTTGGGCCATCTGTAAATGGGAACCTCTTCAGTTTGAGCTGAGGAAAGTTTGCTAAAGGTGATTTTGGCTGTGTCTCAGTATCTGCTATTGGATGCTGAATCTGACATGCTTGTACTATGCTAGCTCTCTGGGTTGTTACATGAAACCAAACTTTTCTGAACACCCAGAAGACCTTTAGACTACAAGGTGAAGGAATTCTTGGTGCTCTGTCCTTTGTCTTCCCCTGGTTTAGGATGTGACTTTTCTTTTCTCTGGCTGTAGGGACTTGTGCAGGAAGGATCCCGACTGTGACTATTACTTTAGCCTGGATGCTGAGGTAGTTCTGAAGAACACAGAAACTCTGAGGATCCTGATTGAACAAAACAAGTGAGTTCTTTGGTCTGAGCAATGCTGACTGGTTATCTCACATGTGCACATCCCTGAGATGTGTAGGGAACCTGGAGAGCTGTGCCAGAGATGGGATGTCAGCCAAAAACCTCTTATGTGGTTATTTTTCACTGTAGTTGTAATCCCTGGATTTTAGGCAGGGGATGTAAATCATCCTTAGCTTTGTTTTTATGTAGTCACTAGAACAAATTGGATTCTAACAGACCTGGTGCAGGGTGCGGTTAGAGAGGAGATTTGGACCATATTTACCCTTTTTCATGTGGCCTTTCCTTCCAACAGAGTTAGCAAAACAGCAACTCTGTAAGTGAGGGAGGAAATAGCTCTTACAGTAGTGTGGTTTGTAAATATTTTCATTTTCTTCCTGTAGTAACATGCTGTCCTGCAATTCCTTTTTCTTTCGTGCTTCCAGGCTGGTGATTGCCCCCCTGGTAAGCCGTCATGAGAAGCTGTGGTCCAATTTCTGGGGAGCGCTGAGCCCTGATGGATACTATGCCCGCTCAGAAGATTACGTGGATATTGTTCAAAGACGGAGAGTGTGAGTATGGAAAGAGAGCTTTTCACTGATATAATCCCTCAAATGCAAAGCTTGCTGCAGCACATTATCATCAAACTAATGTCTAAGAACGAGAGAGTGCAAATGTCTTTGTGTATAGGAAAGGAAAAGAAGTCTCTGCTCCCATTTGGAAGCTGCTTTATGTTCTCCCCTGAGCAGGGAAAATAACATACTTGGGGCAGATTTTCTTATGATCAGAGTAAGGGTCTGAGAGTGCTGACTGCTGAAATAATTTTATTTTACTCATGTCATGATTTCCCATCTGGGGATTATAGATAGTGTGATTCTTAAAATCCTGTAAAGTGCTGTTTAATCTCTGTCAGATAAATCTTCAGAAAATACCAGGTGATCCTTGAATGGAAGATTCACAAAATAGAATTGTCCGTTCATTCATTTCTTGAGGGATCCTCTTTTTTATAGGCCACTGTATGTGCAATAAACTCTAGGAATCAGCTCATGCACTTTTGGCTGATTCAGTCTCTTTATATCACTGGAAAAAATATGTTGATCTCTCTGGGAAGAGATTCAAGCTATTAATTATGTCCCTAGCAAAAACACACAGTAGCAATTAATTGCTTTCACAGTGGACTAGCATTTGTGCAGCTTAAAAGCTCTGGGCAATCAATGTAAGTGATTTTTTTCTGGAATGACAATCTCTATTGGTATGGTTTCTCCCTGCTGTTCTGAGTTGCCTCATTTAGGCAAGCCTGGCTGATGCTGCAGTGCTGCTTGTCATCCTGTCAAGTCCAGCAGTATCTGTCTTAGTGGTATTTCAAGTCTCACTTTTCTTCCCATGTGTTTCAGTGGGCTTTGGAATGTTCCCTACATCAGCAGTGTTTACATGGTTAAAGCCAAGGCTCTGCACTTGGAGCTTGACCAGGGAGATCTGTTCCACAGTGGCAAGCTGGATGCTGACATGGCTTTCTGCCACAACGTTCGGAATCAGGTCAGTCGAGGAGAGAGGCTGGCAAGGGAGAGCTGCATGCCAGAGTGAAGGGTAAAGGATTAAGTAGTTTCAAGGCATTCAGTTCTGCGAGGGCAGGGATAGGGTGAACTGGTACTAGTCAGTACAGTGCAGACTTTGGAACAGCATGAGATTTCTATCTCGCTGTGAAACCATGCATAGCAATGGACCACTAAACATGGATAACATTTTTGTTATTATTGGGCCTTTTCAGGACTGCTCTAAATGGGATTGACAGAGTAAGAAGGAAATACGAGGCCTTTAGTATTTCTCTCTGTTCTGCAGGGAGTGTTTATGTACCTGACAAACCGGCATCAGTTCGGACACATACTGTCCCTGGAGAATTACCAGACAAGTCACCTCCACAATGACCTCTGGCAAATATTCAGCAATCCTGAGGTGAGATGACCTGCATACTCAGCAGGCACAGCAATGTGGGAAGATCTGGTATTAGTTTCACCACTACACAAAGTCCAGGCTTTGTAATAATGGTGTCTCTCAGGTGGGATGAAGAGCACAGGCACAGAATTTAAAGAGAGTGTGTTTTTGGGATTCATTACACATGGATCTGCAAAGCCTGTAAAATACTGCTTGCATGAGTGCCTGGCCTTTTATTACCTCTTTAAGTAGGGGCCCCACAGAAATTACTGGTTTGCTTATTTTCTAATTGCAGGACTGGAGGGAAAAGTACATCCATGAAAACTACACAGCAGCTTTGAAAGGGAAATTGGTAGAAATGGTAAGAAAACATCACTCTTAGCCATCAGAACGGGAGATGAGCATCACGATAATGCTTTATCATCATTATTGTAATTCTCAGGAATAAGCAGTTCAGCACAGGCAACACGACCTTTAAAGTACTGTTAGAGTCAAATCATTCTCCTACATCTCCAGCTCTTTTAAGTGGAAGTGGGGTGCTGCAGCAAGTGAGGGTAGTGAAGTGCCGCAACCTTCCCAAAAGCATCCCCAGCTCGAGGGAGTCGCTGTGGCGCTGAGGCCAAACAAGGCACAGACACACACCCTGGGTGGCGCAGCCACTCATTCACACAGGCACAAGGCAGTAATCAGTGGAAAAGAGGCAAGAAGGGTCTTTTGTATGGGGTTCCAGCAACAACAGTTTACTCCTCACCTGGATGGTCCAGGAACAAAAAAAAATGGAAGATGAGGGTACAACTTATAAATGGGGCTGGTAGGGGCAGGGAAATACCAGGGCCAATGGCCTGAAAGCAAGGAGGTGGAGTGAGGGCGGAGCAAAGGCACAACAATCAACGGGGAGGAAGTAGGGGTGTGCAGGAGAGCAGAAAGCAATGGAAGAACCAGGAATAGGGAATTTCCTAGAAGACCAAAGAAGGTATAAAGGAGCAGGGCCAATGGGCCAACCCAGAACACAGGAACTGCATACATTAACATACAAAAACAATGCATTGTGGGAAGGCTCCTTGTGCTAGGGGGTGGTTCAGGACTTAGGGGTTGTCCCACCAGCAGACTTGTTTCCCCCAGCCAACTGGCCTGCTGGTCCTGACCAGTGCAGTCTCACACACTACAACACTGAGGCACATAAAAAAGAATACAAATTTCTATCCTCAATATTTTAGTTTCTTTCTACTTAGTCTACGCTCAGTTTAGTCTTACTTCTTTTGCCTCAAGCACCTGTCCTTGTTTCTGCTGTTCTCACCTGTCTGCTATCTGCAGCCCTGCCCAGATGTTTACTGGTTCCCCATATTCACTGACACTGCCTGCGATGAACTGGTGGAAGAAATGGAACATTATGGCCAGTGGTCCACAGGAGATAACACCGTAAGTAAAAGCAGGAGCCTTTTGAGTTCTGGGCCGTGCTATTTTCTGTGCTTATCTGGTGGTAGTAGTACCTCCTGTGGGAAGGCATTAGATCCTGAATTAAACTAGAAAAGTAGAGACAGTACTTTAATTTTTCTCTGAGTCTTCTTTAGTGTCCTCTGAAGTTCCAGTGTTCAGCCTCTCTGATGGTAATATTGTTTCCCATTGGGTTTAATTATTGTTTGAAATGAGCTTTACATCCTGCAAATTCTGATAAAAACCCATCATATTTATTTGTAGTTACCAGAAACAAGTACTATTAGTTCATTCCTGAACTCCATGGTTCTCATCCTTATGGGTATTTCTGTTGATTCTATTTCAGGACAGCAGAATACAAGGAGGATATGAGAACGTGCCTACTATTGACATACACATGAACCAAATTGGCTTTGAAAGAGAATGGTATAAGTTTCTTCTGGACTATATTGCACCCATCACAGAGAAACTGTACCCAGGATACTACACCAAGGTATGTCCACCTTAACATCAAAACTCATGGTCAGCTCAGCACATTCTCCAGCTGCATCCTTGTGACAAGACTGCCAGGATCCTCCAGCAATACACACACTATTTCCCAGTACAGAGAAACTGACCCTGCAGTGACATAAGTACGTGCATTAGGAAATACACAATTTCTCAGTAACATTCTTCTGCCTGATTGTTGCCTTTCTCCTTTAGCAGTGGGATGCAATTTCAGCATTACACCCTGCTCTGCAGCTCAGAAGCCACAGACTACCTTAGCCCTCTAACAGAGTGAAATTTGTTTTTCTCTCTCAGACCCAGTTTGAACTTGCCTTTGTGGTTCGCTACAAACCTGATGAGCAGCCGTCCCTAATGCCCCACCACGACGCATCCACTTTCACCATCAACATTGCCTTGAACCGAGTTGGCATCGACTATGAGGTGAGCGTGTGCCAGGGGGTCAGGAGTGCAGCACAGCCCCTTGGAGCAGCTGAAAACCCTTCCCTGATCCACATCAGGCATCTTTGCATTCAGGATTACAATTAATGACTGGCTTAGGCTAGGAAAGAGATTTTTGAATGCATCACAATACAGGAGATTCCCCAAGCACCTTCTCACATTTTCAGAAGTGCTGTCAGAAGGCAGGGACCCCTTCCCTGAGGTCCGTTTTCCAAACTAATATGTCTCTTGTGTTCCCACCAGGGAGGAGGCTGCCGGTTCCTGCGCTACAACTGCTCCATTCGAGCTCCACGGAAAGGGTGGACCCTTATGCACCCAGGACGCCTGACCCACTACCATGAAGGTCTTCCAACCACCAAAGGAACCCGCTACATCGCAGTGTCCTTTCTTGACCCCTAGACCCATGCTTCCCAGGAAGGACCTTTCCCTGGCCCTGCTCACTGCTGACTTTGAGTGGAAAGAGGGAACGCTGCTGAGAGTTTCTAAGGCATTGTTCAAAGCTATTTGGATATTGATTTTTATATGATTTTTAATGATATTCTAAGACTCCACTACTGGAAGATCTCCCTCTCTGATACTGCAGGTAATATCTAGGAATATTGCTGTAGAAGTCCAAAGGAGATTTTGTGCCTTCAGTTTTGATTCTGCTCCTCATCCACTGTTTCTTGAAAGTGCCATTTACTTGAACCTTCATCACTGGTTGATTTGCTTTAAAAAAAAAAAGCTTTTTTGGACTGGAAATCCAGCTTTTTGGAGGCAAGTTACAAGGTGGAAGCCTGTTGTCATCCACAGCATATATGGGATGGGATACTAGACAATAATTCCTGGACATTATTCAAAATATAAACCAATCAGGGAGCTGACTACACAAGTCATAACAGTTAAATGTTACACCAAATGAAACTGAATAGTAAGAGCCTGAAGATCATCTGATTCCTTACCTCTTTGCTGTCCTTTCAAGCAAATCACAAAGTTCAAAGCAGCAGCAGTGACAACATAGGTGCTTCTGATTAGCTAAAGGAAGATCCTCCGATGATGCTTTACCTCTGGGATTAGACTGAAGAGATAAAAGCCCCCCTAAGTTTTGTTTCTCCAGCTAAGAGCAGCAGACATACCCACACAAATTCAAGCCATGTCAATATGTAGAGTAAATCTAAGAAAGGTAAGGCTAGGAACACCTACATCAGTCAGGAAGGCTTCACTGCAGAATTGTCTTTGTTCTATACCACGTTGCAATTATCAAAACCTCTGATCAATGTTTGGATAACAACCCAGAGGTCCAAGTGGTCTTTGGTGGCTTCATTCCAATTGTCAAGAGATTGTTTTGATAATTTTCTTTGATGGCCCATTCATATTAGATGGAAAGAGCTGTTCTCTGGTTCTTAGAGGAAATAATTATATAGTGTTTCTATTATTTGAGATTGAAAACCAGAACACTCCATTGCAGAAACTTCTCCAGTGGGATCAAGGCTGATAGAAATGGGTGACTGGGAAATGCTGAGAGATTGTGGTGAACTAGTGGGTGTAAAAATATGTCTAGACTAGACCTGTGGTTAGAGAGGTGTGAGGAAAATTAATCCACAAACAACAGAGGTTTATGTCCAAAAAGGAGACAGAGGAGTCCTGTAGCTTTATTCATGAATAAACAGAGAGGCCATGGGGCATTCCCCTGGGATCTCTCACGTTTTTAGAGGGCGCAGCCTCCTTTTTATCCTAATTTCCCGGCCACATTTCCCTCTCTCTTTCCCCATTGGCTGAGGTACTTGAGAGGTACAGACTTCCCGAATCACCTAATATAGATCCCCTTCTAATGTGTACACCTCCCCCCCCCCCTTTCTTTTTCTTTGTGTCTCTGTTCTTTTTCTCTAAATCCAGGAATTTAGCACAGCCTTGGGTGAGTTAACAGTCTGTGTTGATTAGTGGAGTTCTTGTAGAATTTATGGTTCCTCCTATTGCTTCTTTCACTATCTGGCTTTATCCACCAGCAGACCCACAGTTTGTTTGTAAAGACACCTCCTTCTCATTCCTTTCCGAGGGAAGGGGCAGAAACCTTTTCTGCCTGTGCCTGTGAGATACCTGCTCTGCTTATCAGATACCATTATGCCAGACTAGCGTGTTTCACAAGTAGTAAATATAATTATTGTCCTTAGGAAAAAAAAGTTACCTACCTTTTAGTTATCTGACACCAGCTTCTGCTGCCTGATTGTCAGGGTAGAGCCTCTTCTTCTGGGATGGGTCACTCTAAGGGGGGCAAAAGAGCTTTAGACATGTAAGTTCTGGCAGGAGCTGTACACCATTGGAATTGCCTGAGGGACATAGAGCTTTCCTCACTGCTTTCCTTGAGCTTTTTTAGGTCTAATTCGAGCCCACACACTCACTCGTGCCCAGGAGAGAAAAAACCAGGCAGGGGCAATAATTTGAGAAGTAAAGTTCTACTAAATCCTGGTACGTGAAATCCAGAACTATCTGTTACCAAACGAAGGGATTGATAAACCAGTCGTCCAGATGTCCAAAATGTGTATTATGTATTTATTCAGCAGTAAGGTTTTGTTTTTTTTTTTTTTTTCCTTATTTTGTTGTGTGTTTCCTGGGGCCGGCTCGGTGGCGGGCGTTAAGGAGCTGAACGGTTTGGGCGTGGGGAACTCGCATTAAACCCTTTTCCGTGACACGGTCCGTGGGTTCCGGGCCTCACCGCCCTCGGCCGCCATGAGGCCCCGGGCCTACAGCTCCCAACGTGCCCCGCGCGCGGCGCGCTGTGATGACGCACGCCACCAGCGCCTCCCGGGCGACGGCGCCCTCGGGTGACATGGCGGCCGTACCGGAGTGGTGGTGAAGGTGAGCCCTGGGCGGGGCTGGGCCGGGCCGACGGCACCTGGCAGCTGCTCCAGGCCGGGCCAGTCTCTCTGAGAGTCGCCTCCGGAGCAGCAGGGGTAGGGACAGGGACAAGGGCAGGGACGGGTGAGTGTCGGACCCGCTGGCACAGGGTCCTGAGGGGGCGCGAGGCGGGCATGAGGAGGATGCTTTCCGCCCTTTTCGCCCGCCCCTGAGGGCTGAAGGGGAAGCGGCGGTGTCCGTTCGGAGCGTCAAGCCAACGCCTCCTCCGGGCACCGGTGTGGCGGGGGACCAGAGCCCAGAGCATCACTGGAGCACACTGGNCTCCGGGCACCGGTGTGGCGGGGGACCAGAGCCCAGAGCATCACTGGAGCACACTGGGATGGCCGGGGAACAGAGCCTGGGGCATTCTCCGGGCACCGGGATGGCGGGGGAGCAGAGCGCTTGATGGAGCTCGATAGCCTGTGGCCCTCATCTGCGGTCACTCTGCCACAGGGGCGGAGACCGGCTGGTCTAGGCGTCGCTGAAGGAGCTGCGGCACGGAGTGCGGCCGGGACAAGGGAGAAGGCAGGGAAAACTGCTGTTTGTCTTCGAAGGGGCCTCAAGCTGGCCATGCCTGACTTGTGAAAACGTAACTCATCTTGAAAGTAAGTGGAGGATGGGGAGGAGTGATCACTGTTTATTCGAAGGGAGAAAGAAAGAGTTTTGGGTTTTTTTGCTGATACATGAGTTGTATAAAGTGGAGCAATTTCTTTGTGAAAGAATAAAATGCATATTTGTCTAGTTCTTGTAAATATGCTCGGTTGGATCACAGAATCACAGAATGGTTTGAGTTGGAAGGGACCTTAAAGATTATCCAGTTCCACCCCTGCCATGGTGGATCCACCCACCTTCTACCAGACCAGGTGGATCAAGTCCTGTCCAGCCTGGCCTTGAGCACTGCCAGGGATGGGGCAGGCACAGCTTCTCTGTGAAACCTGTTCCAGGGCCTCCCCAGCCTCACAGGGAAGAATTTCTTCCCAATATTCCATCTAACCCTGCTCTCTGTAAGTGGAAAGCCATTCCCACTTGTGCTGTCACTACACCCCGTTGGGTAGCTGTTGACACTTGGTGACACTGGTCTTTACTGGATTTTTCCCTGTAGCGCAATGTCCCTGTTGTTTACTCGTTCCAACTCAATAGTTGCAGTGAAGAAGGATAAAAGACACATGGCTGAGGTAAATGCTTCTCCACTTAAACATTTTGTCACTGCAAAGAAGAAAATCAATGGTATCTTTGAACAGTTGGCTGCGTACATCAACGAGAGCTCCTTGTTCCTGGAAGGTAAGCTGAGTTCTTGAACTATGAGTGTGTAACAGTGCTCTGCCCATGCACCAAACCCCCTCAATGAGTTAAACAGCACTGCTCAATCTGTGTTTATTTATACATGTGTGTCCATTTATGCATTCATGTTTGTAAGAAAAACTGAAAATTTTTTGGGTGGAGTTCAGGCTCATATTTTGAAGATGAGAAGTTCATGCATGTTAAGAACCTGAGCTAGTTAGGGAGCTATGCTTGGTTTTTATGTTTGGAAGATTTTTCATTAATTACACAACCCCAATAGGGTTTTTTTTGCCTATAAGCCTTTCAGTATTCTTGCCTGAACACATCATTGCTACTGACATGTAACATACACCAGTAATTGGCTTTAACAGCTTAAGGCACAGACGGATTTTATCTCTAGGGGTGCTGAACTGTTTGCAGTGTTGGCTGTTCTCTTCAAGGCAGTCCCAAGGGTGGGAATGGTTATTAGATACACAAAAGAGGCCAGTTGATAAATGCTGTTGTAGAATTGCTTCAGGGTGTCATTGCCTTCATCAAGATCACCCACACGAGCTGTGGGACACAGATAAATGTTCAGTTCTGTGTGTTACCACCACAGAGAGGGGTTTCACCCAGGACTGACCCAGATGGCTTCTGGCATTCAAACATGATCTGTTTTGATTTTAGAAACACACAAGAATGTAGAGCTTGATCCTGTCACCACAGAAGAGCAGGTACTGGAAGTCAAGGGCTACCTCTCAAAAGTCAGTGGTATTAGTGAAGTGTTAGCAAGACGACATATGAAAGTTGCTTTTTTTGGGAGGTGAGTCATGTGCTTGTGCTGCCTACATTCCCCACTCAGTAAAGCATTTGAGTATTGTAGCGAGTAAAAAATATTTATAGAAACAATAGTGCTTTTGCTTGTAAAGTGCATGTGCCTGATGCAGATGCTCTTGTAAATTGGAAACAAATATTGTATAATGTAATTCTTCAATTTGAAGAATTCTTAAAATAGGGAAATAGAAGAGTCTTTTTGCAGGCTTCCTCTGGCACCTAAATTGTTAATGGCTCTGATACATCTTGGCTTTAGAGAACTTGCTTTTGTAGTATCAAAATGAGCACACTTGGCTCTTGGAAGCCTGAAACACCATCCTTAATCTGACTGCAGGACAAGCAATGGGAAGAGCACTGTGATAAATGCCATGCTGTGGGACAAAGTTCTTCCTTCAGGAATTGGACACACCACTAATTGCTTCTTGCGTGTAGAAGGGACAGATGGACATGAGGCTTTCCTGCTGACCGAAGGCTCAGAGGAAAAGAAGAGTGTTAAGGTACAATTTCCTTAAGCATAAGGTTAAGAGCTCTTCAGAAATGTCAGAAAAGGGAATAAACAAGAAAATTAAATTTCACAGTTAAGGATTTTAATCATTAAAGGAGCAGAGATGAAGAATGAGTCTTTGTTAGATGCGGAAAGTAAGGGATTAAGGAAGTTGCAGGATGGAGACCTGATCATTTTATGAAAGAGATGATACGTTGTATTTGTTAGTGATAGCAGGGTGCAGTGACTCAGGAAGTTCTGAGCTTTGTATGACTGACAGAATCACAGACTTCCTGATAATTCCTCAGTAGCCTTTCCTGACAAGAAAAATCTCTCTTAAACTCTCACCAGCAGTTGCCTCTTTACTAGGACACTCGAGAAGGTTTTATGTGGAAAACCTTCCAGAGAGGAAATAATTTGGACTTGGGCTTTATCTTAAATTGTCTGTGAACAACCCTGAGGAGGATAATTGTGTTAGTGGTTTTTGGCATACAGGAAATGTTATTTCTATCTTTTTGTAGACAGTAAACCAGCTGGCTCATGCCCTTCATCAGGATGAAGATCTGAATGCTGGCAGCCTAGTCAGTGTAATGTGGCCCAATTCCAAATGTTCTCTCTTAAAGGATGACCTGGTGCTGATGGACAGGTGAGAAATAGCTTTCTTTCCTTTCCTGCTTGTCACAGACTAATTATGGAAATGTTTTCAAATATATGTTTAACAAACTTCAAGGAAATTGACCCTGTTCTAATCTAAGACAGTGACCAAAGTCCCTTACTGTAATTAACAGTGTGATTTTCTTGGTCATTACTTCCTTTTAGCCTATACTCTGTCGCCTCAGGGTAGTGTAGCTCAAACATGGAAAGTTAATGCTCTGAAAAGCTCTTAATAACTTTTTAAATTCTGTTTTTGCTGTATTCACAGCACAGTACTATCTCATTTCTCTTTATTGCTAGCCCTGGAATTGATGTAACCACAGAGCTGGACAGTTGGATTGACAAATTCTGTCTCGATGCTGACGTATTTGTCCTGGTGGCAAATTCTGAATCAACATTGATGCAAACTGTATGTGCAAGTCTACTTGTTCAATGAATTTGGCTAAATGTTAAAAATATTTAACATATTAATCTAAAGGTTTTTTTGTTTCATTTTCCTTAGGAGAAGCAATTCTTTCACAAGGTGAATGAACGTCTATCTCGACCCAATATATTTATTTTAAATAACCGTTGGGATGCCTCTGCCTCTGAACCAGAATACATGGAAGAGGTCTGTGATACGTTTAAACTACTTCTCTTTGCATGGATATTAGGGAGTCTGTTTTGACTCTGATCCTTGGGGATACAATCAGTGCTATGTGTGATTGTTTTACAGGTTGGATTTTTATCACCGTAGTGTGGAGACTAGATGGAGCATAGACTAGTGATCAGGATATGACTCTTGAAATTTCTGAGCAGGAAATCAAGAGTCTCACAGGGGCCCTTTGAAGTTAGATCACTGTAGATAACCTCTGGAAAATTCCATAAAATAGGACATCTTTTAAAATACTTTTTTGGTAGCTTAGACCAGCAGAGGGCATCTGGGTGCCTGGTCTAACCTTTAAAAGATGGATAAAGTGGATTTAACTGTGGTTTGCCCTGGTTATCCCTCAGGTGCGCCGGCAGCACATGGAGCGGTGTACCAGTTTCCTGGTGGATGAGTTGGGTGTGGTGGATCGAGCCCAGGCAGGGGATAGAATTTTCTTTGTGTCTGCAAAAGAAGTGCTGAATGCCAGGATTCAGAGGGCTCAAGGAATGCCAGAAGGAGGTGAGGAGATCTAGCAGGAACTTTACATTTACTTATAGAGAAGAAAATAGGGAATATCTTGTTTCAAAAAATGTATAAGATTGAGGTAGGCCAAATTATTAATAAGGCAATCCCAACAGAATGTGATTTAGCAGCACTTTTGCATTGGTCTCAGTGTAAAGCAGGAGCATTCCTGATGCTTTCTCAAAAATTAAGTGGCTGTTTTGTGCATTCCTTCTCTCAGGTGGAGCATTGGCAGATGGATTTCAAGTAAGAATGCTTGAGTTTCAAAGCTTCGAGAGAAGGTTTGAGGTGAGCATTATGTGTGCTGACCTTCTGGTTAGATTTTACTCCTGAACGACTGGCACTTGCAGGGACCCATTTTGGAAATAGATCATACAGGAAGGAGAAATTGTGTTAGTATGCTCCTGCCTGCTGCTGATCTTGGGCTGCCTTTTCTTTACAGGAATGTATCTCACAGTCAGCAGTAAAAACAAAATTTGAGCAGCATACGGTGAGAGCGAAGCAGATTGCAGAAGATGTTCGTCTCATCATGGACTCTGTGCATGTTGCTGCCCAGGAGCAGCGGTGAGAGCTTGTATTCTGGGAGAGCTGTAAGGGAACACGAGCATTTGAAATGCAAAGCAGAATGCAGCGTGTTTGGGAGCAGAAAGCACACATACTGGTGGTCTTGCTTCTAGTGAATTATGGAAGTATTGGGAAAAGGACCTTCTTATTGTCCTATGCCATGATTGTGTAATATGTTATAGATAGTGACATGTTTTGTTATTGGGTAGGAAGATCTGTCTTATTTCTGGAATTAAAATATATTTATCAATCAAAAATGCATTTATCTGGCATATTGATGGACAGGGCTTTTTTTCACCAGAGTTTACTGTCTGGAAATGCGAGAGGAGCGACAGGATCGTCTAGGTTTTATTGACAAACAGCTGGAGCTCCTTACTCAGGACTACAAGCAGAAAATCAAACAAATCACAGAAGAGGTGGAGAGGCAGGTAAGGAGGAGTGTCTGCAGAAAAGTGGAGTGTCTGAAACAGCTACCAGCATGGTGGGGAAAATGCACAGTGCTGACAAAGCTTTGAAGTACAAATGTGAATGTGGGAATTACAGATGGGAAGAGGAGAAATGCTTTCAGAAGCTCTGTTTTCTCTTCTGTGCTCTTTCTCTAGGTGTCAAATGCAATGGCGGAAGAAATCAGACGGCTCTCGGTGTTGGTAGATGAATACCAAGCAGACTTCCATCCATCTCAAGTAGTTCTTAAAGTGTACAAGAGTGTAAGTGATGTTTGCTTAAGCAATTTAAGAGACCTGTTTTAGCTCTGAGTAATGCCAGCTCATTGAGATGTTTAACAATCTTCCAACTAGGGTATGAGCTAAAGCTTTAGTTTTTTTCATCTCAATAATAAATTGGTACACATTATATATCACATTATATAGATTGAATAGAACTTTTTCTGAACTAGAGTCCATGTGAGATTTTTTTGATTTGCCTTTTCGTTCCCGTAACTGAAAAATTGGTGGAAGTATGAAATGTTCTACTGGGCAGACAGATTATGTGGTCCTGTTCTGTGAGGGTCTTTTTAACTAGCAAGCTATAGCACCTTCAGCCTGCATCTTAGCCATATTTATTTAATCTTAATAACTTTCCTTTGTTTGTCAGGAGCTGCATAAACACATCGAGGAGGGCCTGGGCCGTAACATGTCTGATCGTTGCTCCAGTGCAATCACAACTTCCCTGCAGACAATGCAGCAAGAAATGATAGGTCAGTTCCACGGGCAATATTGCCCTTTTCTTGAATTGCAATGCAAAATAACTAGGTAGATATTCTAGGTTTCTCATTAATCCAATGGCTGATGTGCAGCTGGCACCATCTTAGTTTCCACCTTGATGAGTCATGCTGTTGTGCAGAGGACTAGTTCTGTGTCTGAACTTGTGCAGTGATTTTCTAAGGAATATGTACAGTCATGGCATAATCCTCATGACAGAGAGGAACTGTGGCTTTGGAAATTTGAGAGATTCTCACACCAAATATTGATGAAATACAAATGACTAGTAACTAGGTGCCTGTCTAAATATAGGATTTAATGGGACTATGGTGCCTAAAGACTTGTAGAACTGGGTTTCAGATTTTGTTTTCCGAGGTCTTGCTAATCTGTAAACTTTACCAGCTACCTATGAGGATTTTGGAGGGTCCTTGGAAAGATTTCCCTGAAGAACCAAGAATTGAATTGTAATTGATGATGTAATTGATATTACTTTGCAATATGCTTGGCTTATGAAATTTAATATACTAAGGAAACTAACTGTGGAGGATGAAACAGGCACCCTGATTATGGAATACAAGACCAGTTAATTCTTGTGAACTCAACAGATGTTTTTTTCATGTTTTTGTTTCCTGTCTGTGTAGATGGTTTAAAACCCCTCCTCCCAGTCTCTATGCGGGGCCAGATAGACATGTTAATTCCCCGGCAGTGCTTCATGCTCAGCTATGATCTGAACTGTGACAAGCTTTGTGCCGACTTCCAGGAGGACATAGAATTCCATTTCTCTCTTGGATGGACAATGCTGGTGAACAGATTTTTGGGACCAAAGAATGGTCGTCGGGCCTTGATGGGCTATAATGACCAGGTAGAATTCAGTGGCTGCTGAGGTTTCTTTGGTGGGAAGAGAAGTAGTTGCCTCTTCTTATTCTGTCCTTTGATTTTGTTTTATCCCTGCTTTTCTAATTAGGTTCAGCGCCCTTTAACACCAGCAAATCCCAGTCTGCCTCCTTTGCCTCAGGGCTCTATGACCCAGGAAGAACTCATGGTGTCCATGGTGACTGGACTGGCCTCTTTAACATCCCGAACTTCCATGGGGATCATCGTGGTTGGTGGTGTGGTATGTGTGCATTCTAGGCAGCATTTTTATAACTTAAGTTGGAGCACTGACGTAGAAAACACTTGCACTGCTGAATCCTGTAGATACTTGCTATTCACAGGTAGTCACCTATTTTCTCTTCTGATCTTTGATTTGAGTATAAATAGTGAGCTGATTTTGCAATGCTCTGTGCAGCATTGTTGGGAGTGAGCATCAGTCTGAGATTATGATTGTATAGTTTGTTTTTCCTTGTGCTTCTTTAGGTCTGGAAGGCTGTGGGTTGGAGACTGATTGCTCTCTCTTTTGGCCTTTATGGGCTGCTCTATGTGTACGAGCGTCTCACCTGGACCACCAAAGCAAAGGAGAGAGCTTTCAAGCGGCAGTTTGTGGAGTACGCTGGGGAGAAACTGCAGCTCATTGTCAGCTACACGGGCTCGAACTGCAGCCACCAAGTCCAGCAGTGAGTTCTGTATATTCTGCTAACACTTTATGGAAATTCTGTTGTTTGAGGGTTTTTTTTAATGCTATTCCTTGTTAAAAAAAATAACTTCATGATGAATTCCAGATTTAAAAAAATGTAATGACACATGTTTAAAAATAATGTGGCTCTTATTTTGAATATGTAGTGTTTGGGTGCTGTTAGGCATTAGTCTTAATGTACTTCCATGTCTCAAATCAAAATGGTCTGACATATTCTTGGGCAGAAGTGGAAAGATGAATGTCTGAATCACGATACCATCATCCCTATACATCAGAGGGATTTATTCCTTGAATGTGCTGCTTGATCTTACTTTCCATCATACTGAACTCTTCCTGTTTCATAGAGAGCTTGCTGGCACATTTGCTCATTTGTGTCAGCAAGTGGATGTCACACGGGAGAATCTTGAGCAAGAAATTTCTGCCATGAATAAAAAAATTGAAGTTTTGGATTCACTGCAGAGCAAAGCAAAACTGCTCAGGTGAGATTTGATTATTCTATACAATTGTTTTTCATGTGATTGCCCCAGAATGTTCATATGAGCCGTAGCTTAAGAGCTCATCCTGTCTTCATCATAGCACTTGATGTGCAGATGTCAGCACTTTTCCCTACCAAGTCATGTTCCCTTTTACTAGGTACTTCCCTATGGGCTGTTCAGTCATTTAAAGCTTCTGTCTCACAAAGCACCTTTTTCTTCCTGTTTTTTATTTGATTGGAATTAACAGTTCCTTCCCATTCATCAAAACACACAGTCTTCCACTCCTACAAACTCCTTCAGGCCCTTATAAAATTATGCAAAAAGTCTTGCCTTCACCTTTGTACTGAGTTGTCTGCTGCTTTCTTTACCCTGCAAAGGCTGTTGGGAAGACTTTTTCAAACATTCCTTACTTACACAGTAAGACCAATGTGAAGTTGTGTCGAAGATCTCTGTTTGAAACTCAGAGCTCAGGAACTGACAGCAGGCAAGCATTCTTGACCTGCAAGGAATGGCAGCAGCCTTTTGGAATGAGCCTCTGGCACTCCATGCCTTGCCGTGTACTCGGTTTAGTCGTGCTTCCTTCTGACTGGCTTGAGAAGAGCTGCTTCATTCACCTAACGAAACTTTCTGTCCTTGCAGGAACAAAGCAGGTTGGCTTGACAGCGAGCTCAACATGTTCACACATCAGTACCTGCAGCAAAGCAGATAGTGTGGGAAGAAGAGAAAAACAACAGTTTCCCTTCAGTGCTCTGTTAATTACTGCAGAGAACATGGTGGGTGATGGAATTCCCTAAAGGGAATGAGCAAGAGCCTATTGCTGTGTTTCCAGTTGCTGTGTGAACAGTAGGATTCTGCTTCCCTGTTCTGTGTCCCACCTCTAAACACTAGCTGTTAATAACTCTTCTTTTTCCTTGTGAGACCAGGCTACTTCAGGAGGAGTGTGTGCTTTATATATTTACAGGAGGCTTTTACTGCACTTCATTTTGCTTTAAACAAATTTGAAGCAATCAAGCAAATGTTTATCAGGTTAAAAGTCATTCTGACACATCCTTATGGAGTCATTTGTTTTATTTCATAAAGACAGAACTTTTGACTTCCAAGCCCCAGGTTGATTTATGTGTGACAAGCGAGCTCTTTTTGACTAAATACGGATCCTATGCACGCAGACATGATGGTGGTTTCACAAAGCATTTATAGCCCGCACAGGCCTGTCTTCTAGGTTAGTATTCCGTTATTCTAGAACATAACAGAGAATCACAATGTCCCTTCATAGAAAGGTTTATTGCTCTCAGTATGCTTAAACCTGTGAACAAAACCTAGTTCTCTTCCACAGCAAGAGGGACTAAGATTTTGGTAAGCTTAGTGAATTTGAAGTTAGTTTCTTTCTCTTAAGAGCTGTTTAATAACACAATCCGGCCCATTTTCTGTCATGGACAAATAGTTTGCAAAGACAGAACTAGTTCCTGTGAAGGAGATAACACTGATAATTTGGCAGCTTCTTGAGGATGAAAACTAAAAAGAGAAGCCAGTTGACACAATGTAATGTACTGCATTATGAGCTCAGTTGATGGATGTGGGTTTTCTTTGGAAAAGCACAGCTGTGTTCCTGGAAGCAGGCCTGTGGAATTCCATTACCAATATTTGGCTGCAAGAACAGCATGTGGATTACACACTGTAAGAGATTTTGCTTCATGAAGAGTTCCTATAGGATGCTACGGTCTGGGCAGCAATAGGATTTCATATGTTTCTCTTTTGTTAAAAGTATCAGAACATGCTGGCAAGTACAGCTCTTCTGGGTTGGGGGCAGTTGTGGCACTTGTAGTTCATGCCAGGGCAAGAATGGGTTAAAGCAACTTAGCTTATTTGAAGACGTTCTTTGTTTGCAAATACATAAAATTAATTGTTGAGTTTTGCCCTGATGCAGTTTTGAATTTGGATTATAATATTTGGAAATTGTAAGGACTTGAGTATCTTCCTGTTGAAATTGATAGAGAAGAAATTCTCACTGACTTTAGGAGGAGTAAGATTAAGTTCCTCTATTGAAAGCTTATTTTCCTTTTTATGAGTCAGTATTTTGCCTTGTGTTGGTTATAATCTTTCTGTTGCCTACAAAATGTCTGAGGAATCCAGAATCAGATCCTGTAGTTGTGAGATTAGCGACAACCTAAATCTCTTCAGCATCACACACTTAGAATATGGACTGTGTTTGAGCAGGTCCTAGGTGAATTCAGAACTACTGAGCAGTGGGGTGCTTTCTTATTGACAAAGAAACTTTTCCCTTGAAATGGCTTTAGGATTTCTCATTCATGCTCAGATAAGAATATATGTGCCTCTGACAAGTCCCATGTTTTTCATAGCATGGAAGTTCCAGAAAGAAACTGCCTGATACTTGAGGGAGTAAAAATAGTGAAATGTCAGTAAGTACTTCTTATGTGAGGCTGTTGTGAGATTTGCAGAAAGACTTGAAGTATCTTGATTATGTAGGAGCTGGCAGTGAGGCTCTTACATCTTCAGAATGCAGAAAGGAGACAAACCTTTCTTTCCCTTCCAGTAGACAGCTTTGACTCCAGCTCAAACTGAAAAGCTGTTTTCATCAGAAGTGTTTTTGACCTTGATTGGGTTCCTCAGGCAATGTGACTATAAATTTGATCAAATCTGAAAATGAGCAAGAAAGAAATTCGTGTCCTTGCTTCTGGAAGTGTGTACTCTGGGCTTGTAGTAAAGTATATTGGAGTGAGTGGAATCATCTACTCTCTGATGCAGGTCTTAGGTGAATAAATTTGAATCTTTAGTCTCTCAAGCTGTCACGTATACAGTTACAATAAGCTATGTTCTGTTCTATTGAGTTGAAATATTAAGCACATCCCTAATACACAAAGATATTGTCAATTTCAGGTTGAGGCAGAGAATGATGTGCTACTGCTCAGCAGCTCGTGACTACTTGAAATGCTGACCTTGCTTTTGAAGACATAGTGTTAGCATCTGTTCAGTGGGCCTTTAGGGGAAATCTGATAAATGAGATGATCTTTTAAGCCAGTGTCTTATCTGTGAAGGGAAAAGAGATTGATGAGTTCTTAGAACCCGGTGTCTTGCTGCTGTGTGTGTGTCTGACGCTGGTCAGGCCCAGGTGCCATCAACGTTCTCACTGCAGAGCTGAAATCTAACCTACAGAACAGGGGAAAGAACCACTTGAACTTTTTCAGAAGCAAAGCTGCTAACATGTGTGGGTAAGGATATGTAACCCTTGTCCCTGGAAGCCCAAGTGGCTGAGAATCAGACTTTTAACAGACAAGCTTATAAGCTGGATTCCTCTGAAACAAATTATAGCTGTACTTCTTTAACTGAGAGTGGTGGAGCACTATCACAAGGAGTTTGTTCTCTTCTGATTTTCATAAAGAATGCTAAACTAATCCTTAAAATAGGTAATTCCAAAAACAGTCTTCCCCAAACTCCCATTAAAGAAGGTCAGCTAAATGCACTTTTATCTTATTGCTGCTACTTACTTTTCCTGTTGCATTATGTTGATGGAGCTCTTTGAAATACTCTTACCAGTGAGTTTTCTCTCTGCTGTATTTAAGGTGATAAATTTGCATGAGTTAATCCTGTAACAGTGCTGTAAACAATGGAAACAAAAATAAAACTGAATTGGAAAAACACTTCTCCTGATGTGTCCTGCATGTTGTGATACAGTCTTCCAGTGTAAGTACATCAGCATATGTCAGTATGTATAGCTTTGCTGCTTTGTCGTACTGAATTGCATGTTTGACACTAGTGACCTTTTTCTGTTGTTCTTACTTTGAAAGACCTACTTTGAACGGAGACTAATGATACTGAATTGTCTGATAGAAAGTTTTAGTTGCGCTAAAATTGTCAGTATTGAATCAATGATTTCTTGAGAATATTTTAGGAAGTAATAGTGAGCAGCTACTGAGTTAGTGGCCTGAAACTGTGGTGGATCAATATACTCGGCTCGTAAGTTACATCGGGCGCATTAGGAAAGGGCAGATTTCCCGTGACAAGTTTTCAAAACAGCTCCCTTTGGGCTATGGAGGTGCTGAGGGTACATGGCCCTTCCAACGGAGCGCTGGGGTCCTGCAGGGCTCTGTCCCGAGTGGCTCCCCCCGCCTCCCGCGGCCGGGCCGGGCCCCGCGCATGCCGGGAGCGGCGGGGCGGGACCGCCTGCGCCAACGGCCGCGCCGGGGCCGCCCGGGGGAATCCCGGCGGCGGCTGGAGCGGGGCGGGCATCCCCCGGCTCCCGGAGCAGCGCGGGCATCCCCCGGCTCCCGGAGCAGCGCGGGCATCCCCCGGCTCCGGGCCGAGCGGCGCAGGTGGGCCGGGAAACGCGGGGCCGGCGCTAGCACTTGGAACGCCGCAAGCCCGGAGCCGCCGGGCCTGGCGAGACTCGCGGGCTCCCCGCACTGCGAGGAAGGGGAGGGTTCACCGATCTCTGCCGGCTGCCAGACCGGCCTCTTGGAGAGGAAAAGGGAATTTTAGGATGCTCGGGTTCTCTCCCCTTCCTCGTGGCCGTGGGAGGACGGAAGCAGCGCGTGTGTGCAGAGGCAGCGCGGAGTGTTGAACAGCTTCCTCGCAGGGAGAAGAGTTCTCAGCTCCCGACACAGCCGTTGTTTATCTCTAACTGCGGGAGGCGAAGCTTCTTTTCACAAAGGTTTCAAATTAGAGGAATTTCATAAAACTGAGCCCCCGGGGTTGAGCATGAAGGAGTTGTAGATTATACCAAGAATGGAGCTCATCTGGTAAAACCCTTCCAGAAAGTCCCTTGACTGGTGTTATTTTCAGAGTATTTGCTTTCTGATGAGCACGGGTGAGAGGATGCTCTATTAGTTTTGTCCTGTGAAGGCTGTGAGAACTGCTGTTTTTTTTTTTCTAATTACCTCTAATTTAGTGCTTCAAGACTGCTATTTCTATTTTATGTTCTGTAGTGCACCTCTCCCTTATTTTTTGTTACAAAGAGATATGTTGCAGTTTGTTGATTGTTAGCACTGCTCTCGATTCCTCCCACTGCTGTTGTACCACGTGTGCATTTGCTTCCTCACCTCCAGTTGCCAAAGTAGCAGGCACAAAAATAAATCAGATGAGTTTTGTAGAAAGTTTTGGGGATCCTTTGGAACTAAAGGTCCCAGAGAAACGCATAGTTTTCTTGAGAACATAATTTATCAGTCTAGTCAAAAGCACTCTGGGAGTTTGGGTTTAGGGTTTGCTGCTGTCTTATTTAAAAATCCTCTTTCTGCAAATTTGGAGGAGTTTGTGATGTTGTAAAGATGTCGAACAGTGTGACAGCCTTTTAGTCAAACTATGCTTCATTCATTTTCTGTTTATTACCTCCTTTCCCCCCCCCCCCCCCCTTTTCTAATAAAAGGTCACCCCTTTGTGGGATTTAATTTAATTAATTTGTGGGATTGGGATTGCCTGAACTGTAGTCCTGAGTCGTAGTTGAGCCTTTTGGAGCCTTCCTGCTGGCTGGGGAGCATGGAGGACAGTTTTGACTGAGTATTTCTTCTGGATACAGCTGATACATTCATATTAATCAGTCATATTTTGAACTTAGGAGCATCCTGGTGTTATCACAATATAAATTTCAATGCTTTAAAAGAACATTACAGCAGAATTGCATAAGTATGCCCTAAATAATAGCTGCTGAACCAAATGTCTCTTATTTAGCTTTTTGATGTGAATTTTTCATGTTTACTGTTTCCTCTGTCAGTGTTTCTTGTCTCTGTTAAATCAGCTCCCAGTTTCTGAGTGCAAAATAATTGACAGTATATCCCAGGGGAGAGAAACTGGTTCTAAGCATAAGGAGTTTTGAGACTGGCTGATTTCTCAGGAGCAAGAATTAACATTTCAGCAGCTGTAAGTAATTTTTAGGAAAAGTACCCTGAACGTAGTTTTACCTGTGTCTGCTTCTTCGCTTAATGTGGTGAATTTATGTAGTTCACTCTTCCTCTGGGTTTTACATTAAAATGTTTTTGCAGGATGGACTTAGAGCTCCTGAAGAGGCTGCGCCAGGCCAACCAGGACCTTCTACAAAGGCTCAGAATGAAGCAGGAAGAGATCAGAAAAGGACTTTCTAGCAAGCAACTCCTTCCAGCATCTCTTCATAGCAGCACAGCGGCTGACAGATGTGTCCCCTCGCCCAGGAGAGGGGTATGTGTGGTGTCTGTGCTAGAAATTCAGAGAAACAACTAGGCCTCATGTAACAGATAGCAGCTCTGCCTGTGGTGTGGTCAAGGAGACATATGGACCTGAAAGAGCTCTTAGAAAGTGGAATAGGGAGTATGGAGTCTGTTAGAAAAGTAGTTGCCCTTTGGTGATTGTTTATCCTGTTGTCTCAATCTGTTCTCCTGGCAAAGGGTTTGGAGATCAGTTCCTGCCTAAGAAAGGCAAGTTTCTTCATCTAAGATAGGAATGAACATTGTGGAACAAAATCCTTTTGTTTATTCTAAGCACAAGAGCTGAAAGTTCAGTGGTTCCTCAAACTGGGAAAAGCTGCATTTAGCTGGAAGTCGATCTCTTTCTTATCCTCTCCAAAACATAAGGGTTTTTCTTTTTCCTCTGCAGGAATTTAAAGGAGTGAACAGACTAGAATGAGAGGTTGATTTGAGTGAAATATTCTTATGAAAGGTTATTTGTAGCCTGACTGATGCTATGTATTAAGAGAGTCTCTGTCCTTACAGAAGGAGAATCAGGTCGATGCAGTGAAGTCTACAGCTGACCCTGGAATAATGGTGTCTGTGGAACCCAGAGCTGGCCCAGCCCTCAGTTCATCTCTTAAACACAGCAGCAGTGACAGAGGGGTACAGCAACAACAAGCGAAGAGACAGGGAGAAGCAGGTTTCAATTCCAGATTTCCTGGGAAAGAGAAGAATGTTACAGCTGTGTCTGCAATCGTTATGTGTGGCAGAGAAATCTCCAGAGTGGATGGGGATGGCCATGCTCAAGGAAGTCCAGAGAAAGAATCCTTCTTCCTGGGACATGGAGAGAACAGAAAACAGTCCACTCTGATGCATGGTTCCCATGAGAAAAGTCATCCAGAGCCGTCACTGAGCAGAGTGCAAAGTAAAGAGACCAGTGAGCAGCATGTGGTCATCAGAGAGCCCCATATCCCTAAATCAGTCTTGCTGACATCTCGGTCCAAAGAGTTGAAGGTAAATGTTAAACAAATGCTTTTCTTATTTTTCCAAGTCAACAGAACAATGGGGAGAAAGGGCCAGGAGAATGTTACCAGCCCTGTTCCCATTGTGTAAATTGGAAGCTGGGGTCAGAACTGTTTCAGCTATAGCAGCCAGGGGCCGTTTGCAGTTTGTTCAGACCTTGCTTTCCTTAGCCAGTGAACTGAAAGACTGGAAATCTGTAACACTTGACTGTGAGGTTCCCTGTCTCTTGCATATGTGATCCACATGCTGAGGGAGAACGGGCAGGTTCAGTGCTGCTGTTGGACAGTTTGTCTTCATAGGCAGAAGGGTTGTGATCATCCTCCAAGGCAGCACAGGTTGCCTGATCTTTGGGGATGTGCAACGTAGCTCAGCATTTTGTTTAAAGCTCTGAAAAATCCTGCCTTACGTGGGCAAGTCCCCTGCCTCCTCTTTCTGTTTTATTTATTGAGAAGATAAAGGGCTGATGAGCAAGTTACTGGTAGAGGCTCAGATAGAATCCAGTCTCAAACTAAGCCACAGCTGTCCCATCTGACCAGCTGCCAGTTGTCTCCTCAGCTGTACCTTTGAATGTCCTGCCAGATGGTTAGGAAGTCTTTATGAATTGTTTTCTTTTAGAAGGAAGCTCGTCATGTGACTTTTCAGCCTGGCCCTGAAGAAGATGCCATACCTGTGAGCAGCTGGTCTGCCCATCCTTTCCTGGGCTATGACTGGATTGCAGGTGAACCCTAACTCTGAAGCAAAGCTTTCAGTATAATGTGGTGACATTAAGAGTTAAAACACAGTTTATGATCCTTTTGAGGTGTGATGGAACTGCTGTCCTAGGACCCATGGAGCAGGTCCCAGCAAAGGGCCTGCAGCTTTGTCAGAAGCCCTTCTCCAGACCAGAGGTGACCTGTGCTTACCTGTAGTGGTAAAGTAGCAGTGATATGGGAATCTTGGCAGCAAGTGGCAAAGCCAGGTGGGGTCAGAAAGGGTACCAAATACATGGAATGAATGAATGCAATAGGAAACCCAAACCACACAGTAAATCTCTGACTTGACATGATGTTTTGCCCTTCTCATTATCATTGTTTTGTTTTGACTGTTTCTTGTGAGGCTTGCTTTGGTACTTTCCCAAATTTTGTAAATCATTGAACTTTTCTCTTTCCTTGGTGTTCTCAGGGCTCCTTGATACAGAGTCTTCAGTAACAGAAAAATCTGAGCAATACTTTGCTGAACTGCAGGAGTTCCGACAGGCCAACAGAGAAACCTGTATTCATCAGCAGCACCTGGAGTAAGTGAGAGTGGGGAAGGGCTGAAGCAGCAATGTTCAATCCCTTAGTAATCCTTGTAGTAATGAGAACCATAGTCTGATTGGAGCAGGACATTGCAAGCGTGGCTTTGGGGACCTTTATTTACCTCCCAGTCATGTGTGCTTGGAAAAGGCAGTACTGTTCAGAAGCCCAGCCCTTCTGTCACTAACTGATTTTCTTGTGTGTTTCTTTAGACCCAAGGCTCTGGATTGCACAGGTCCTGAACAAGAACTGGATTTGATAACTGGTTCCCATAAGTGTAAGATCGTATTTTTTCCTAATGCAATTTCTATGAACAACCGAGCAGTCTTTACCTGTCATCCTGAGAGAGCACCACTTTGTGCAAGACAAGCAAAAATGTATTATTTTGAGCTGCAGCTTTTCAACCAAATTCAACTTCCTACTCCAAAGATGCTTGAGGCTTCTAGGGATCCTCTTTCAGTGTTAATTTGTCAGGGCTTCTTGCAATTGGATAAAGTTCTGTTTTTAAATTAAAGAGATTGAAGTTTTGTTCTTGCTTTTTAGGAACTTGGGGACAGGAAATGTGTAAGATATTTCAGGAAAAGCAGCTCTTTTTATAGTGCAGGTGTGGCACTGTGGTAGAACACAGCTTTTTTGACTGGGTTCAGGGACCCCATGACAAACAAGAACTACAATGAAGGTTTGTTGCTCTGTGCAGGTGTTTACTGTTACAGATTAAACCAGCGCCTCTTCACCGTCCCTGTGAATTCAGAATCTGCCTGCCCTGTGTGTAAGATCCGACATACCCACCAGCCCCCGGGGACACTGGAAGAGCCAACTTACGTCAGGTAAATAAGAATTATTGCTTTGTAATATGCAGAACTCAAGGAAACAATAGGGTAAAAAGAGATGATCAGGTGAAGGAGAAAAGGACGTCATAACAGCTCTGTAGAAGGTTGCTTTTTTCAAGGCAGAGATATCTCTTGCTTAAAAACTCCTTACTCATCTTTTCTGTAAGCACAAACAGTCTGAAATCAATGAGAAATGCAGGTTTTGTCTGAATTTGGTCCAGAATCTGAATGTGCATGTAAAATGTCTTCTGCCCTAATCCAAAACATGTTCACTTGGTTCACTTTGGGGTTAGATTCTTGGATTCTGAGTGGGAAGGCATGCAGATTCCGTGTGCCTTGGCAGAGGTGTAGGCAGTTTCTTTCCTTGTGTGGTTCCAGGGTCAGCATTCCCAGAGCTGCCCTTTTGCCAGCCTATGAGTACAGAGCCCATCGCAGGAGGAGCTTTGAGCCAGCAGACGATCTAGCACTGCCTTCGGTAAGTTTGCTGGGCCTTGCTTTATAGCAAGAAGGAAAGAGAATCTGGGACTCAATTCCCTGGCAGTTTCCACCAAAATGTTTGAAATGTGTCAGTGAGATAGCCAGAACATCCTTTGGTGTGTTCTGAGTTCATGCCTTTGTGTGAGTGGCATAAAGTGTATGACATATTTCCAATGCTTTACATTGCACAAAAGAGAGTGCCATGTGGAGCTGTATCCTTCTGGGGAAGATTTGGCTGACTTTTTTCAGGCATTGGCTTCTCAACACGATGAACCATAGCTAAGAGTGCCTGTGTTTGTTTCCACAGATGTTAAGGAGTCTGAAAGGCAAGTGTCCATGAAGTATTCACAAAATCAGTAGTGGCAAGGGTGGATTTAAAACTGCTATTGTATTGCTGGTTCTGTATTCCAGCCAGTAGTCAATGCTGCAGGCAGTATTGCTAATCTAACCCAGCCCAGACCTAGAGACTTCCAGGGAAGAGGTGGGAGGAAGCTTGGTTTTGAAGTTTAGGGAACTGGATGAATCAGCTGAGATAGGTTCAGAGAGGTCAGGTGCTTGAGTTCACAAAGCAGAAGATCAGTTTAGAAAGGTGGAAGAGGGGACAACAGTGTAGTTCTCCTTTATTTGAGATTTCATTTATTTCCTGTTAGTCATAGAAAACTCCTCAAAAAATAATAAATTAATTACTTGCTTAAACCTCCCTTTGCAGAAGTTAGTTCTAAATAATAACAGGCCACAATAGATAAAAAAAGGTAAAGCATTCCCATCTTTTTTCACAGCATTGCCTGGCTGGCTGGGAAAATATGGTCCCTTCCAGCAACCCCCTGCTCAGCAGTTTGGATCTGCGAGCCTCACTGGAAGAGAAGCCTTCTGCCTATCCTCGCCTGTTAAGAACAGCCTCCAGAGTCCCAGGAGATGCTGGGAGTTGTGCAGGTGGAGATTGTGGCCCCATCTCTAAAGGCCGAGATGATTATTGAAAGCTGAGCAAATGAAAATGCCTGGAAGAGTATCTCCTTATCACTACTGGGAAATGTTTTCCTTCTGCTGACTGGTGTGCTCAGACAAAAAAGCAAATGGAGCTGAATAACAGGCAAAAAAAACTGTTCAGCTCACCAGTCTTCATCAAAATGGGAAAAGTCACTTAGGCATTCTTTGATTATATCCTCTTTATTTGGATTCCAGGACTCAGTATCCAGAGTGTCGGGAGAAGCCAGAACTGATAAGTTTCTGCATCTGCCTCACGTGGCACACCTGAAGTTTAGCAGAGCAGACCAGGACACCAGAGAGCAGCTCTCAGTTCAGATGCCACTCCCTCAACACTCTGGACCATTGACTTGATTGCTCTGGGAAAGGGATGGGCACAGCACATGGAAACAACTCAGAAACAAAGCAATTTGGATAAAAATAAATCTTTGGGCAGATTTTCCCCAGTTTTGATAGTCATGTGCAATGCCAATGTACAGATCTGAGTTTGTACAGTCCACTGTGTTCACTAAGCATTTTTTTGCCATTTACAACTACTTCTGAGCAGCTGCATGAGCTGTCCCAGCTGGGGCTGGATAAAGGCATGTGTCCAGTATCCGTAGTGCATCTGCCACCTCAACTGAGTAACCAGCAGTTTAGCATTAACCCTGAATGCCAGAGTGAGGAATTTGCCTGTGAATGGCCTGGCTCAGTGAAGTGACACAAACATGTTTATTTCCAAATATTTGAAACATGACATGTAATTTTCTAGTGACTTAAACTTGAATTCCTCAATAATTTCCTAAAAATTTTAAAAATACAGTTTATTCTCAATGCAATGTGTGTAGCTACAGAGTGTATTACATCAGAGTAACTTTTGAGTGTTAAAAAACATGGGTTTTAAGTAAAATGAGATTTTATTAATCAATGAGCTAGATAATGCCTTAAAATGTTTGCAAATTTTGCTTTTCTCTGCTTTTCCAAGTTTTCTGGAGATAAAACAAAGAAGCATTTTAGAATTTTTAAATTGTACCAAACCAAAAATACTTCACATACTGTGATTTGTTTGAACTTTATAGACTGATCTTATTTTCCTTGTGCGAAAAGAATAAAACGGATGCTTTATTTTGCTTTGAATTTTCTGAAACAGAAATTCCTGCCTCAAACATATTCCTGGGAGCCAACTTGAGAGAATTTGGTTTGTGCAGCTTCTTGGCATTCACTGTTACTTTTATATCAAATACATTGTTTATTAAATCAAATGCATGAATAGACTTTTTTAGACAAGGACAGGAATAGTGCAAGTTTATGAAAACTTACTGTAAGACTTGGAATGAAAAATGAAAAGCATGACTTTTAGCATGAATTTAGCTGTGGGTTATGTATCTGTAGGGTAAAGTGAGTGGAATTGGTCACATAATTACCATTATTGGAAATACAAATTTTAAAATAAACTAATCTAGTGACTATAGAACAGTAGGTGCCAAATTTTATACCAAACAGAGCAAATTCTACATTTTTACTCCCTTGCCTTCAAACCCAAAACATAAGGCATCATAAACCTTTCCTTAATTTATCCTGAAATAAATTACAGCAAGCCCGTCCCACTCTATAAACAGAGAAAAGGTAATGCTGTAGATTCAGTCCGTAATCTATGTTAGATCTCTCTGGTGGATGCAGGTCAAAACAAATGTTAAATTCAAAATGTCTGTTGATAGATGGGAATACATTCAGTCTTTCACACTTGTGAAAACATTGGGGGTCTGATTATGACTCTTTCTCCGCTAGAAACAGGTGAAAGAAGTTGGTGATGCTGCCCCTGCTCTCTGAAGTTTGTCTCTTTTTGTGTTGGTTGTGGCCTGTGTGGTCCTGCCTTCATTTGCAAGCTCAAACAGACTGAAAATGCTCTTGTTTGTGGAACCTCTCTTTTAAATTCGTGTCCCCTCCTCCCCTCTCCCTGCATGGCATCTGGAGTAGTGTAAGTCCAGACCTGCACAGGTGGCCTTCCAGCCATGTGCTGTGAGGAGCATTTTGGGTGTGGATACAGAAATGTTTTGCATTGTAATAACAAGGTTTAGCAGAGTGGCTTTGTCCTGCAGCATGTTACACAATCCTGGATAACAACCCTTCCATGCAGGAGAGGGGCCTGAGATGTCACTGGGGGGTACATGGTAAAGGAACACACCTACTTACTGCTTGAGAACTTGCATTTCAGCCAGTGTTAAAGCATCTTCTGCACTTGGACAGTGGACTCTGTGCTGGAGCCAGTGCTGGGATCTGCATTTCCAGGGAGAGCAGAGGATGGGGGTGGTGTGTGGGGGTTGTCAGGACTGTGGGTTAGGAACACAGGAATGTTTTGAGGCCAAGGGTTTCCTAAGCCTCAAAATAATACAAACACTGGACTTGATTGTGAAGGCATGGAATTCTGGGGTAGCTTGTCTGCTGTTCCTGGAGGTAGGCTTGACCTGGATTTGTATTTTTTACCATTTCTAGCACTTAGGAACAATGCTGGTTTAGTCTGGGCAGCTGTTTACCCTGTTAATGGCTGGTTCTGTGTGTGCTTGTGTCAGTTCTCTTCTGCCTCATGTTTGGGTGGCAAAGCTGGTGGTTTAGTTCCCTTTTCTGACTGTATTGCATTTATATAACACTGATGCATGAGATGGGAAATCCAGCTTTGCTTAATTAGACAAATTAGATGCAGTAAATGATGCATCTGTGAGTGGTTTGAACAGAGCAATGTAGTCCAGCTGTTAAAACACAGCTCCCACCTGCTTCTCAGTACCAGTGGCAGAAGGCCTTTAGTGTTTGTTCCTTCTCTTATTAAGTAGTTTTTGTGATGTCTCAGGATCAGGTGTTTCTTGCTGTCAGTACATTGTAAGAATTAATATCAAGAGTTTTAAATGAATGTAGTGCTGATTTATGCGTTCTGTTTTGTTATCAGCACATCAAGCAGTAACTGTCCCCAGAGCTCCTAGGTGAAACAGCTGCATGTGGCTTGAACTTGCTTTTTGAATCCTTTGCAAACTTTGATTTTGGGGGCTTTCATCTCTTTGGAACTTGTGTTTTCAAAGCCTGTAAGAATTTGTTTTCAGAGTGTCTCAAATCTGGAAACACAAGAGAAGTTCTACTCCTTCTCTTTGGAGTCAAACCCCTCAATTCCACCAGCTCCCCAGATAATGGCTGACCAAAAGTAAGGACTTGGTTTTCTCCCTTCTGTTGGTTTCTGCAGAGCCAAACTTGCAGGAGGAGGAAAACAACACCTGAAATTGGTGGCTGAGATGCTCAGCTAGTCAAAGAAAATACGTTTTACAGTCTTTGGAAAAACTGCATCCTTAAAATCTTCCCATTTGATTCTTTCACAAAAATTATTTAATATTTCCCAAATTACTTTTGTTCATGTCTGCAAAGGAAAGTTCATCTGGCTTATGTTATTAGTTAAGCTTTAAAACTCACCTTTTACATGAGGCAAACCAGAGTATCAAGAAAGGATATGAGTTACCCAAAAGGTCTGTGGCACTGTGGGGAGCTAATGAGTCCCACTTCTGTGTTTTAACCACCTGGCCAGTCTTCCCCAAAATTTTTAATTTTCTGTTTGGGATTAAAATGTATAGAACTGGAGCTCTTGGTGCTTTTTCAAATTGCTTTATCAAGAGCTTTTTCTATGGAAAATGACCATGTGTAACTTTACCATCCTTCTACAAGCTATAGTCAGAATTACAGAAAGTACAGACATGGTGTGATCTCTCATCTAAGGTCATTTCTCTCTCCCTCTCTGTCTCTCCCAGCCTGTGGGCATAGTAATTCTGTGATATGGTTTTGGTTTCTTTCATGGAAGCCACAGCTTTCTTGAGTTCTCTGAGTTCTCTGTCAGCTCTTCTTATTTTTCAGTCTGACTCAAAATGTACTTTAGATTTGAAGCTACTGTGGGGCAGTAAAAGACATTTTATACAGATTTTCTTTTTGTTGCATTAATTATCACTTTATGTAAGGCAGCAGTACTAGTTGAAGTAATGAAAACAAAGGTATAAGATTTTGTTATCCACATGAAATATATCTAAATGACATGCAAAATGACCTCTAAAATGTAATTGGAAATTAAGACATTATCTTTGTTATTAACATGGTAACTCTTTTTTTTTTTTTTGCTAATGGTAACTAGTTTTAAGCTGTTGCTGCATTTTAACAAGTGTGCAACAAGATCTTTAAACCATCTTCCTTGTTGATCACAACGAACAAATATACCGAGGTCAATTGCTGAATCAAGACAGAATGTTTCCAAGAGCACCTGCAGTGTATTTAATGGATTGAAGTGACATAATTGAACAGACTGACAAATATTTAATACTAAGAATGAGAAGTGTACGTGCCAGTAAATAAATACCAGTACCAGAGTAGGGTACAGTAGCGTGGGTTTGTTATAAAATGGAGGTGCTTCTTCCAGTTACTGATAGGGCTTCTTTTGGAAAACCCCTTTTGTTGTATTTGAAATCAAAACACACAAAGTCTGAAATAATGTATTCACTTGGGAATGCACACAGGCTGCGATGGTCCTGTGGAACAACCTCTTCCCCCTCTTTATTGATGTTGCTTTTATTACACACTTGCAATAACACTTTGTCATGTAACAGCCTTTCTGAAAAGCCAGCAGTAACCATAAGCACTTTCCACTTCTTATCCTTCTAAATATCTAGTTCAATCAAGAAAGAATTAGGAAGTTCCAGGAAGAGTGGCAGCTGGGAAACCTGGTTTCACTTTGGATATATAAGTGAATTTTTTCTTCTGAGGAGCACCCTGGAGCCTTTCCCTCAGTGAGTGCCACGAGCAACTTGTCCCTTTATCCAAGTCATCTTGTTCTATGAAACTGTAAAAACTTAACAACATTGCCTTCTCAGACAAATTTGATTGAAGTCATCCAATGGGTTAAAAAATTACTGATGCCATTCATTAAAAAGGAACTAATATATGTATATATAAAGAGTGCTCAGTATGCTCGTTTCAGTATTACTTTCTCTGGAAAATGGGCCAGAAAACTCTCCCTGGTGCCAGTTCTGGGAAAGTCTTTCACACACAGATTTTTGTACTCACATAAGTAAAGTTTGCATCAGAAACTCTGACTTCAGCAGTGTAACTTTAACCTTCCAGGCTCTGTCTGACGTTGGTGACTGTTCTTCTGCTAGAAAAGCTTGGATAGGGCCTGATCAGAGAAAAAAAAACAGAGAGGGGAGGTAAAAAAGACAAACTGAGCTCATCAATTGCCCTGACTACTATGTCATTTGAAACTGCATTAATAAATTGGGAGAATTGCCTAATGGCATGTCATTACAGAGGATTAAGGTGTTTTCTAGCCTATTATTTAGTTAATAAAATCAAGAAATTGAAATGCTCAGTTGTCTCTAGACCCATAAGGCATACCTACCCTGAGAGCTTCTACAGCTAAGATAGATTAGAATCTGAGCAGTATCCTAGCAGAGTGAAGAGAGATTTGCTTTGTGTCGCATACACCGTGTGCACTGTGCTGAAAATGCCTGGGGTTTATACAATGGCATTCTGGAGAAAGAAATTGAGGTAATTAAAATGTTGCAGCTGTGAGTTGAAGATATTTACACAGAGTCCCTGTGGAATGCTCATCTTTGGTGGTTGTGATGGCAGTGAGATGGCTGTGGATCTTTATTAAAATAATCATTTATCTGACTTTCAATGTTTTTTCATTTCTTTTGTTGTTGTTGATAAGGGTGAGAAGCAAAGGAAAAAACAACCCAGAGGTGTGAGAATTCAAATTGTTATTATTTTCCTGTGTACCTCAGAGGGTTTTCAAGGTACTTTGCCCTTTTTGAAGTGGCTAACCTTCACTTTTGACAAAACTTCTAGGGCAGATAAGGAGGCTTCATGACCCCTTCAACCAACTGAAATATTTCCAGGCATCAGAACAAAAACCATCCAGAGTAACCAATGAAAGTGAGTGAAATTATGAGTAGCAGTCCTAAGGATGATTATTATCAACAGGAATTTGTTTGTCTCGGGACTGGAGGAAAGGGAAGGTTTCTCAAGGGGAAGGTCTGTAGTATGTTGGTGTTTTAAGTGGCAATGTGTAAAGCTTCAATCTTCGTGGAGTCACCCTGGTTGATTCTGAGTCTTCACCCACTCATCCAAACAGGAGTAAAATGACTGTACTGAAAGAATTAGTGTTTCTTACTGGGAACTTTCTTGAGGCTTGCTTGCAACTCTTGAAAAAGTGACGGCTGGACGGGGCAGGGCTTGGACGTGTGCCTGGCCAAGGCTTTGGGGTGGTGAAGTGCTCTCTGAGGGCAGCCCAGATGACTCAGGAGTCTGTGCATAGCCAGCCGTGTGCCTTGGGTAACAACCTGGATTCTCACAACTGACTTGCACCGGGACATTGAAGCAGTTTTGTTTTGTTCTATTTTTACTTTTCTGTTTTGGGGCAGCCCCCCTCTGCCTTCCTTCTAAATTGTTTTCTCAACTCAGTTGAGTCTCAAAACCTGTCTCCTGCTTGTCTTGAACAGCTGGAATGGCTCTGGACAGAATGAACAGGCAAGGAGCATGACTTTATGGGACCCTGGAAGAATCTCAGCTTCCAGAAGGAACAACCTGTCTGTCTCACTGTCATGCTGGGAGCCAGGGACATTTAACACCACCTCAGATGGCTGCGTGTACCCTGCCTCTGGGACTGTGGCTCCTGCTGCTTCTCCAGGATGTCCAAACAGCTCCACAGGTAAGGCAGGGGGACACCAGGATCCTGCAGCTCCTCAGGATGCAGGAGCCTCCTGAGGTCTGGGGGCACCTGGGGCTGCCCTTCAGCTGGGTGTTGGGGTGGGTGTCCACAGAAGCAGAGTTTGTGCAACACAGGGGGATAAAGGTGGTGAGCAGAGCTCTCAGGAGATCAAGGTATAAAGCAGAGCAGCCAGGAGAGTTTGCCCTCTCTGGGATCTTTAAAGGCAGGGCATGGGATAGGAGCTGTGATCTGCATCTTGCTGGCACTGCTAGAGCTGCTGAAGCTCCAGGCACACCACAGCTGGGGAGTGAGGAAAGGTTTGACAGAGGTGGGGGGGTTTGGTTTTGTCTGCGTGCTCAGTGACAGGCACATCCCTTGCAGAGCTTGGTTCAGAGGGCTGCTGCCCACTCTGCTGATGCAAGTCAGGAGAGGCAAATTGAAAGGTGTAGAGGCTAAACAATAACAGACCTTCCTCTTTACACCCCCCAGCCTACTGACACTGACTTCCTCATGAATCCACTATTATTTCTGAATCAAAAATCACTTTAAATAGACACAGCCCACTAGCTGCACTCAGCTGATTCTGTAGATGCATACTAGCTCCCCATTCTGATCGTATCAGCTCTTGTGGGTTTGCTTCCACCCCCACACTGCCACTTACCCCCTCCTCCTGTGGATCACGTGGCAACGAGCCCTCAGCACCTGGCATAAATCCAGGTGATTTCCCTGACTGACACTTAGAAGTACACATTAAAAAAAAAAAAAGTCAGGCACAGAGACTCTGCACAGGTAAAGTCAAGTAGGTGAGTAATTGCAGGGAGTGTTGGATCAGAAATGAGCCCTTACAGTGGAAATACAAGCATATATTAGCCTAAGACACCTGTCTATACACTGTAACTGAAAAATCCAGCACATCACTTGGGCTGCCAGATTGTTTTACAAGACACTGATTCCAGTTAGATCTTTGAAAATAACCAAGTCCTGTACCCTTTTCATAGACATTTGAAAAAGATCTTCTTGGTTCTTCTGGAAAGAGTAGGAGTTTGCTCTTGTGTCTTTAGTGGTAAATTCCCCTCCCACATTGCAAGTTTGCTTTACTTTCCCCAGGCTATCTGTCCTGCCACTGTCTCCTTCCTGAAATACAGAGGGATAAGTGCTCTATGGATTTGGAACCTGTAATCCTTACTCACCAGAGGAATATTTGCAAGGGCATTCAGATAAGCTTGTCCAGTGTGCTTGAATGCTTTAAGAGGAAAGCCAGCAGCAAAAAAAAAAAAAAAAATTATGATACTTTTGGTGGTTTGTTCACAAAATGGAAAGGGCAGAGAGAAAATTTGCTTTTCTGATACTCATTGTCAATATTCAGAGTCACTGTAAAATTATCAGTTACATGGAAGAAATGCACAGACCTGGCAGGGATAAGCAGCTGGCTTTGCACTGTCCTTCTGCATTGCCTCTCTCACAGCAGTACTTGCTTGTACTGCTAGTGGAGTACAAGTGATACTGTCTAATGTGAGCAAGTCATTGCTTACTGGTCATATTTTTAAACCATGTTCCATCTTATCTTAGTGCACAGTTTGGGTTTTGTTTCTTTTCATATTCAGAGAACTCTCACTTGTTGGTAATGTCAAGCAAATGAAGCTTGACTATTGAAGCTGTAGATTATCAGCTTTTTCTGTACTGTTAGAATTTGGATAGAAGCTTGACAGACAGTTAACTGCTTTGCTGCAGTATTAGTCAGTTCTAGAATAGCCACTGCTGGTAGATTTTTTTTTACGGTAATAGGCTTTCTTCCTGACTTACAGCTCATTTGTAGCAAGCCATTTCTTACTCTGCCTCACAATTACTTTTTCTCTATGAGTTCAAAAGACTATAAATAAATGAGTCAAACTTTGTCCTGACTGAATTGCAGAGTAGCCCACTGAATTTAGCACCACCTTTACAATGCAATTATTTAAATTGGAATAGGAATTTAAATAATTGCATTATTTAAAGCATTTTTGTAGAAATGAGGAAAGTGAGAAGAGCTATAAAAAGCCTGTTTTTAAAACAAATTCTTTCAAGTAAGAGTTGAAAAACCCAAATACTTCTGACTTATATGTTTGCTTTATTTAATTGGTTCTTGATCTGCAATGCATTCAGAAAAGAAAAAAAATAGTTGACCTTCTAGGTCACTGAAAGCTCTAAACCAGTGCATCCCTGTGCATCCTGTCACAGAGCAGTCCAAGCAGGACAGGAATTGTGGTCTTTCACAAGATGTATTGCAGCTCCTGCTAAATCCAAAACCTTTATTTGAAGAGAGTCAGAGGGAAGGATAAAGACCTACTGACCATTGCAGCTGGATGCCTTACTCCAACATGTCTGTGATCTTCCTTGAATGTTAAAGGGGTTTTCTATACTATACATTAACAAACCAAAGTCTAAGTTCTAATGACAATAGCAGATGTTATTGGGATAAAACTGGCATTTCTTCATTGGCCTCTTAGAGAATGCTGGGGACCAACCTTCCTGCTGAGTTAAGAGCAGAACTTTGCATCATTGTGTTGCTGTTACAGGTCACAGTAGGAGTCAAACAGCTTTAGCATTTAGAGGGAAAAAGATGACAAGAATGGGGGTATGGTGACTGATGCTGAGTATAAATAACATGAAAGTTATCGCTGAAAGGATCTATATTAATTTTTTAACTCATGAAACAGCTCTACTGAACAGATGGTGACTTACAGACATTTTGCAGGTACTTACAGATTAGAAGTAGTGGGGCCTTCAAGAAGGTGGTTTCTTACTCATAGAAATCCTGTCATGATTTGTTAAAGTGAATTCCTTTCACAGAAGAGCACCTTGGGTTTGGCTCAGTAACAGTACAGGTGGCTACAAAGCTGTGCTTCTATTTGGACACTTGACAGCAGCATTTGTGGAGGAGCCATGGATGATATGTGCAATGTAGGTGGCTGTAGTGCAGGGCTGCCCTCCTGTGGAAAGGGGAAAAGTAAGGTTGAGTACTCTGACATATGTGTATAATTTGTTTAGTATGTAGGCCTAGTTCATGCAGTGATTTATCACTGCACTACCATCAAGTCAAATTCATAATCAGAATGTGCACTGCTGTAACAAGGAGCAGAATCTAATTCTAAACTCCTGATTTTCATATTTTTGGCAAGGTAACTTTTTAAAAAGCTGTTCTCTCACGCTTTTGCACAGACACTATTGCTTTATTTAAACCCCAAACCAGCAATGAAATAAGCTGTAAGCTTATGTGCTGCATAAGTAATTCAATAATTCAAGGGTTCATGTTGGCAATTGAATGACAGACCCAGACTGGCAGGGAATCTGAATAGTTAATTCGAAGGAATGAGCTGCTTTTATACACTTTTCCAAGGCACAGTATTTCCTTACATGGTGTGACTTGTCCCATGTTGCCACATCAGCAACACATTTTCCAGGTGTCCCTCTGTGGGATGGTCACTCGCTGTTCACCCATCCCTCAGCTCCTGGCAGGCTCCTCTCCAGAGGGGTCTGTGGTGTGACACCTCCTGCCTCCAGGGTCTGGTGCAGACAAGCTTCTCTGTGCTGCCATGTGCTCCTTTGTTCTGCCAGGTGCCTCTGCAGGCAGGTTTTGCAGCTCACAACCCAAATCTACCTTATAATTCCCCATAGGTTCACATCCTTGTTTAAAATTCAGCTTCATTTGCAGCCAGAGTTGGTTGCCCAGGAGAACCAAGAAGAGAAAATCAGGTATTTGTGGTGATTTCCCACAGCTCTTGCAGAGAAACTAACCCAGGCTGACTTAGCTATAGCCAGGATGATACTGTTTCTTAAATTTTCTTTATAAAACTGGTTCACTAAGTAACTCAGCTGACCTTTTGTGTGGTGACTGGTCATTTCCTGTTGTTCCATTTAGGCTTGGAGTGTCTGCCTGGCCAGGGCACCCCTGCACACAGGCATGAGGAGATACCACATCCTTTTCCTCCATTCTGGGGCTTCCTCCTCAGAACAGGAAAACAGCAGGTGCACCTTTGCAAGTGTGGTTTGAGTCAGGCTGAGCAGGCAAACACCTGCTCTTGCCTCTACAGTCAGCTACAAAATGTGCTTGTAGGGAAGCCCAGGGATTATAGTGCAGAGATGTGTCAGAATTCTCAGTTCTGTAACTGGACCTCGATGAAATTTAATGGCTTCAATATGTTTCTATTTCTTGTTCTTCTGTTAATTTCCTCCTTGACTGAAAGTTCCTGTTTTCTGATGGAAGTTAAATAATGTCTGTGCTTTGTGTATATTAAACAGAGTTAGGTAGTGGGGTTCTGCACAGTGCACAAAGGCAGCAGGCAACAGCAAGTATTATTTCAAAGACCAGTGGGAAATTCATCGGCTGAAAGTGAGATGTAGAGTTTCTGAAATGTTTAATTGCTCTTGCAGTATTGTGTGGGAAAATCTCTGGGGAATCTGCTTATTGATTCTTTACCAGAAAAAAATCACTGTTCATGCCTTCTAGTAAATACTGAAAATGAAATTCAGATAACAACATTTTTAGGGGATTCCTAAGGGAGATGCCAAATTCAAAAATCAGATTTTCTCATCAGAACACTTGTAGCACTGTAATTTCCCAGAGCATGTAGTGGTCCAGCCATACAAAAACATAGTCTTATTATGTGCTTCTTGTTACAAGTTGTAGCTGGGTCTCATTTTCTTATCTGATATCAGAACTATTTTATGGTGGCTTTTTTTTTTAACTAAACAAATATTGGTTATGTAGTGATGAAAGGTTATGTCTGGAAACCTCCACTCACAACAGAAGTGGGATCAATTATTTGAATAAGGGTTTCATTGTGTGAGTTTTTGCAGCATTCTTTTCGAGGCAAAATCCTCTTGTAGGATTTGTCCCTAAATTATAAGTAAAATAATTTCTGGGGTTATAATAGACGTTATAATAAGACATTAGACATTATGACTGCAAAAGTAACAGAAAACTTGTATGCTGCAAACAGGAATGACCTCTGTGGATTACAGGAAATCTCTGTAGATTTAGATGATGCTGAGTATGGTATCACCTCTTACTCCAGTGCACACAGAGCTGGAAATCTGTTACAGATGTAAGGGATTTTGTTCCTTTCCTTTAAAAATCCTTAGTTCAAATTAACATGAAATAATTTTAGGACAGTGATTTTTATCCTTTTTTAAAATTTGCTAATTGCTGCAATGTTTCTAAAGGAAATACAGACAGTAATTTAGTTGCTTCGGGGATATTTGAATTTTCAAAAAACTGTGGGCTTTTCCTTACCATCTGCAACTGCCATTGCTTGAGATAGGCATTGGGATCTGCTCTAGAACAGAATTAGTTGTTTTCTAATTGTGTCTTTTGTCTCTTTCAATTTCTAGACATCATTAACCCCACCTCATCCCTGTGGCACACTTGACAATTGGTTCTACGATGAGATTTCCCAAAGCTGCTGTTACCGGTGTCCTTCAGGTATGTTTATATGAGGCAATTGGAGCCCTGCTGCGCTGGGGTGATGTGACGAAGCCGCTTTATTCCTCAGCCGTGCCCGAGGATGCTGCTCTTGGGGGCCGGCTCAGCCCGAGGGCTCGGCGGGGCTTGCTCGGGAGCGCGCCGGGAGCCCTGCGCGGCTTCCTGGGCTCCTCTGGTGCTCCGGCTGCCAGGAAAAAGGTTCTGATGGGGTTTTTTCTTGTTCTTTTTCCCTTCCCTCCCCCTTGCCTCCCTGCCTCCCTTCCCTCCTCGCCGGTCCGAGCCCGTGTGTCTGCTCTCTCTCCAGGAATTCGTTGTATTTTGAGGGTTTTTTTTTCCACCCCCTGCTCTACCCTGTTTTGTTTGGTGTTAATAAACAGTTTGTTTTTTTCCACTTTCACTTGCTGTGACCCACGTGTCTAATTGGAGGAGGAAAAGGGGGGCCCCTTTTTCCTTCGGAGCAGACACTCATCCCAGAGTGTTTCCTCCTGAAATTTTGTCTCCAAAACTGAGACACCTTCTCATAGAGACAGTAGGAACCCTGTGCATCTGCAGAGTTGTATTTTGTCCCTGAAGAAAAGGGCATTTTCATGAATCATTGTCTAATGTGGCTCCAGATATGAATCTTTTCTCCACTGTCCTGCTCCTGTGTAGTCTGCATTGCAAGCCAGATAGCATGATAGAATTTATATGGGGTTTTATCACTTCACTTGACACTGAAGCAGCCAGGTCAAAGAATTAATTTCAAACTTGCCCCTGGGTGTGAATTAGCACAGTGAAATTAGGCCAAATGAGTCTCTTCTCGGAGATAAAAAATATAAAACGAAGATATGGAAAATCTGATGTTATTCTCATAGTCACAACAGTTTAGAAAGTGTCTCACATGAGGGAGGGAACAGGCCCTTGTCAGAGGAGACAATAAGCTGTGCTAGAAGCTGGGTGTGACTCAGAGGCATATGAGGTCAGCACCAGGAAATACCTTGATGACACAAGAGTTCTGGAAATGTCTGAAGCTGCCCCTGTTGGCCTCAGTAGGTGGGCATTTTGTGGTACTTCACCACCATCTGTATCCTCTTACAGATGTATTTTTTTGTTTTTCTCAAAGGAAGTTTCTGACCTGTGTTTGTGTTCTGATGATACAGAGGGCTTTCGTGTTTGATTGCCAGCATTTACATCCAGTTTTATCAGGATTCCCACTGGGACATCCTGTCCTGTTGGCCACACCACTAGAGTCCTTCAGAAGTTGTATATGTAAACCAGAGCAAGGGATGGAGAAAATGGTCCCATAAAAGAAAAAAATAGGTGGGGATGTGACTTTGACAGTCCCAAGAGAAGCTCTTCTTCAAAACCATGCTTTGCCAAAGCTCCCATCATGAGGGATGTCATCGTGAGGTTGGGTGAGAAGCAGAGATCTGATTTACACCAGGCTGCAATGACCCACCAGTATCTATCAGTTCACCTTTGCTTATTCTTTACCACTACATCCTCATGTCAGTGCTGGACTCCTCCACAATAAAAGTTAGGAGAATCCTTTTTCATCTTAATCGTCCACTACTCCTTCAAGCAGTAACCTGTTCATATCTGCTACTAACTCAGCTGCTCACTGTGGAGAAAGAGGAGCTTTTTTAAAAGTCCTTTTAATCAAAGGAAGGAAAGAGGGAAACATGAAACCCACTTCCCTGGGAACTTAGTAATGGCAGGACAATGGCCCTCATGGAGACTTGGTTGTCTTTTCTGTCAGCAAATGACTTGCTCCCTGCCCATTCTGTAGCAGCCCATTCTAGCTGGGATTATGTCCTGGCCCTGTGCCTTAACACTTGAATTGGAAAGGCAAAAATGTCCTAGAGAAACCAAATGACTAAGAGAAGACTGGGGTAATGTGTCTAACAGGTAAACAAGCAGAGAAGAACATTTCAGGATGGTTTCTGCTATTTCTGGATAGGTATCTTGCTCTTTTTTTCTCCAGGCTATGTTAAAAAGAAAGCATGTCCTCGGGATCCAGCTGAAGACTGCATGACATGTGGACCAAATCAATATGTGAACAACGAATTCCAAAAGCCAAGATGTGATGCCTGTGTGTCATGCTCAAAAGGTTTGCCTTCCCTCACACATATCTCACAGTTACAATCTCTGTCTTAGTATTTTATTTACACTTAATAAAATTTGTATTTTATTCATTTAGAATTTCCACAGCAATATTATGCATCCTTGGTTACTGAGTTAGACAGCAGAATGTTACCTTGCACATAATCTATGTTACCACCTGTGTGACGTGGGAGTACCTAAAAATTTGCTCCTCCAATGCTATCCCGGTCTGATTTCTGCTTTCTGTCTTATATTACAAGCCATTATCTACAGGCTTCTTTAATTATTCATGACTTAAATTACCATCATATGGCTTTAAACTGAAAGAGGGCAGGTTTAGATTGGATGCTAGGAAGAAGTACTTCCCCTGTGAGGGTGGGCAGGCTCTGGCACAGGGTGCCCAGAGAAGCTGTGGCTGCCCCATCCCTGGCAGTGTCCAAGGCCAGGTTGGACACGGCTTGGAGTACCCTGGGACAGTGGAAAGTGTCCCTGCCCATGGCAGGGGATGGAATGAGATGAGTGTTTAAGCTCATTTTCAACCCAAACCAGTCTGTGATCATAAAGAGAGACAGCACCTTTTTCTGCTTTCTGTGCCTTAAAACTGGTGTTGCTCAGCTTTGGCCCTGCTTTACATTTCCCTTGCAAGGTGATCCTTTGCCACTCCAGCTGTTTCTTGCCCACAGAACCTGACCTTGTGGAGAAGCAGCCCTGCTCCTTCAATTCCAGCCGTGTGTGCGAGTGCCGCCCAGGCCTGTTCTGCCAAACGAACGTTGCGAACACCTGCACACGGTGCCAGCACCATTCTGCTTGCAAACCTGGGTTTGGAGTCAGAATCAGAGGTAGGAATTCCTACCTGTCCAGTTTACCTTTCCTGGTCCTGGCTGTAGGCCTGGACCTGATGCATTTTACTCGGTCATTATTTTTATTCAGGCACCTCAACAAATGATGTCACTTGTGAAGAGTGCCCTCCTGGGACCTTCTCTGATCAATACTCCAGCACAGACATCTGCAAACCCCACACAAAGTAAGTCTGTGCTTCTTTAATGGGACTGACTAATTAATTGAAATTAATAAAGGATGAAATAGGGTATGTCAGTTCTGGTGCAAAGTATACAAATTCATCTTAGAAGCAAGGGAACCCATTTGGGCTCATGTGCAGAGGTTAGAAGGCCTCTCGTTGTACCTGTGGCACAGGTCTGGACTGGAGGAACAAGCGAAGGAGGGAATCTGGCTTGCCTTATTTTTAGTTAGTAAGTACAGTAGAATTGCACACCTGTGTGAGTAGCAGCTTTGCATGCAGGACAAGAATTAATGCCACAGGGGGGAGAAGAAGGTTAATGACTTTTACATTGAAAGCAATAATTGCAAGTGGTACAAAAACGACCAAGGGGATGCTTTTCATACAGAAAACACTTGTACCTTGTACCATGGCAGTGATACGTGTTCTTTTTCATTCCCAGCTGTGCCAAGTTGAACAAAGTAACTCTAAGGAAAGGAAATACCACACATGATCAAGTTTGCCTGGACCAGCTGCCCACTTACCTCACCCCAAGCACTTTGTCCATGAGATTCAGCAATGAAACAAGTAACTCTGACCTGAGGAGATTTAAGGAGAACCTGGTGACCTCTGCTAGTGGTGACCTTTTAAGTGTCACAACAACTGAAAATCCCAATTCAACTCCTGAGGAGAAAGCTCAGGCTGGCACTTCTCCCACCTCAGCCAAGGGTGAGATGACAACAGGAGGTAACAAAGACAGCATTTACTCTCTCTAGCACTTTCTATTTGGAAGTATCTTTAGTAAACACAATTTTTGTGTGGGAACTTCCTGCAAATGCCCTCTGAATTGTGAAATGATGTCTATGGTCCTATGTTCAAACACACAGATCTGCTCAGTTTCCCTCTGCCTTTTCTCAGCCTGTCCTGTGCTCCCTCTCTGTGCTGTAGGTGTAGTGCTTTGGGCAGTGGTTCTCTCTGTGACAGTGCTTCTTGGGGGCATGCTGATATTTTGGAAGTGGAAGGTTTGCAAGAAGCAGATGCTCATCCTCAGAAGAAAGCGTGAGTTTTTCAGCTATAACACGTGATGTGCTGTTTGATCTGCCAGTATATGCCAAATGGGAACTCAAATGTGGGGATATTTGTAGAGGTCATTGGGGAAGAGAATGTTCTCTACAGGCCAGATAAGAGTTTAAGGCAAGCTGCTCATGCAGAATGTTGGAGAGCATGAAAGATGGAAGCAGCTGGGAATTTATGGGGGCAGGTGGGAGGGCAACCTACAAGTGAGGAAAGGGTAAGCAGCTGTTTCTTCTCTCAGCACAGACACTAGTATTAAATTATACCTGAAGTGTTGTGTGAATAGTTTTTGGTTCTGGGAATGGGATTGGGCTTCGAGCATGAGTGGAAGGGTGATTTTTACTGACACTGACTCCTCATAGCTTTGCCTGGAGTTACATGTGGGGTGTGCCTGCAGAACCACATTCCCTCTTTTATAGAAAGCAGGACGTGCACGTTGTAGGTTGGTTGTAGATCTGTGGCTGTGGTGAAGCTGTAGGAGCCTCCAGGCTCCATGGTGAGTTTGACTAAATGAAATGTTTCTTTTATCAGCACGTCTGCATTCAGTCATCGCACACAAATATGCATTCAAATCTCAAGGTAAGTGACTGATGGGCCAGCGGTGTCATCCTTATGTCAGAAGAATAAGTGGATAGCTTAACGTGGGATTTTATTTTATAGAATTTTAATTTAAAAAGTGAAAGTTTCTCATGTTACATGTATGTCTCTGCTGCCATGCAAGAGGCCAGTCCTGTTCCTGCACAGGGGACACGCTGGATGTGACCAGGTGCCACCAGATGGCACTTTGTTCCCACGGTGGCTGAAGGGCTGGGTGATGTGTCACTGCCGGAAAACACCCAATTGTTTGTGAATATGGGAGGCGTGTTCAGAAAAAAACCTGTCCAGATCCCATAAGTGCAAATATTTTACCCATTTAGCTGATCCCTTCTCAGCAATTCCACTTCCACTGACAGATCTATTCTCTGTTGTGTCAGATTCTCCTAATCACCATACAGCAGAGCTTTTTATTTGCATTTGTTCAGGAATACAGTTTAAAGTCTCTTTGCAGCTGAATTTTCTCAAAATGGATTTTTTTCTCCCTCTCTTGCCTTACGCAATAGAAACTGTTACTGGGTAGCATTACAGAGCTGATGCTCTGAAAATAAAGGTGATTGCACGTCAGGGTGAAATTCAACAGTAGGTCTGAGCCCACCTACCTTCATGGTGCTACAGAATGTTGTACACTCCCTCCTTCTCACCTCTCTTCTTTCTCCTGTGTTCCATCGTTAATGTAACTATGCATAAAATCCCATCCCCTTAATAATCATCTGGCCATATGATGAACTGACCTAAGATGTTAACCCAGTAGAAAGTTTTTAACATTTATTCACTTTTATTCTTTTTAATGAACTTGTCTTGTGCTTATCTAGACAGTTTCATCTATTCAATTTTTCATGAGATGAATACCAGTTGTGGTGTGGGGGAGTGATGCAAAAGGTTTTGGGGACAGCAGGATCTCACAGTCTTGGCAGCAACTCTTGCTTGTTCCCCTCAGGAGTGTAATTTTAGTGTGCTCTTAGTTTTAAGAAAACAATCGTGCCTGTGGAGTGGGCAGTGGAGTGGTTTAGGAAGTACATTGCTATGTGATCTTTCAGAGCTTGTATTAACATTCTTGTGATTGTGCAAGGTTTCTTCTGATAATGTTTTTACTTTCCATTGCAGGTTCTGATCTAATGAACAAATGTACAGTAAGTGTGAACAATATTCCAAAACAGATCACTTTCCATGCCAAAGTAAATAATGTTATTTTCAAATGTCCTGTCCAAAAATGCCAGCCTTTTAGTTTGGACTTCCCTCTAGAATATGTAATCATTTAGGTGGGATGAGATGTATTAGGACTTGATGCTTTCATGTCTTGAGCTGAGTTTAATGTGGTGTTAAGTAATGTGATGCTGCCAATCTTGCTTGTGAGGGGATTTGGTTTGGTGTGAAGCCATTCATGGTGCGTTCCATGAGACAAGATCTGAAATCACCGGATGAACTTCCTTCTGGGAAAATCTTGTGTGTCACTCCCATTTCATCTTACTGATCCAGTCACACAGATGGAATTTGTGCTCTTCTTCTGTCTCCTTCCACATCCCCTTCCCTCTGCAGGATTTGGCATGACTGTGATATGAGTACACAGTGAGTTTGGGTTGTTGTTCCTTCAGGACAAGCTCCTGGTGTTATGGTACAGAAGAACAGGACAGACATCAGTCAATATGGCAACAACAGAAAGCAGTTCCTCAGCTGCTGAAATCATTACAGCTCCATTTGATTTTCCCTCTGTCAGTGAAATTACAGCCACTTTCAACCTCTGAGTATTCTCAGTTTATTAGGCTTGTTATGTTTAAATGTCCAGATCTGCTAAACCACTCTTTAGGCTGTTAATTTATTTTTGTTTTTAAACGAGTTCGCTTTTAAATGTTGTGCATCTGCATGCACACAAGATACTACTTTTTCCAGTCACTCTGGTTGCAATCAGCTGTCACAATTTCAGCGTGTCATTGCTAATTCCTGAATTGTGGGGGGCTTCAATTCTTGCCTCTGTAGTTAGTCAAATATCAGCAAAGGTTTTAAACTGCACATTTCAAAATCTCTTTTTTTCCTTTACCAACCTTGTGGAAACAGAAGACCAGAACCACCAGAAAATTGTGATGCAGGACCTTTAGCTTCTTTTACATTTTAGTTCCTCTTTTAAAGAACTGTTTGTAATTATTTCTTCATGTATTAGGTAGTTTGAGCTTGTTTCTTCTACCTGATGTTCTGCTGAGGCAATTACATTTTGAAGTCAAATCAGTTTAGCCTCTGGATTGTTCTATTCTTCCATAGGAGCATGATAGGTCTTTGCAAAGTCTAAGAGGTAACTAAAACCTATTTTCTTCAGTGGAAATGAGGCACATTCCTGAAAATGTCATCAGAAATCCGTGACTTTAGCTTAGAAACCCTATTTTGAAACATGGTCTTAAGTGATGCAGGAGCCTAGTTTGAAGTTCCTATACCTGTTAGGTACTTTTGAATGTTTCACTCCCCGTGACAGTGGTGCTGGGAAGTACATTCTGTTACCCTGACTGCCCCAGGAGGATTCTGTGGACCTGTTGCAACGCCCAAAGTGTTTTTAAACTCACCTCACTTCTGCTCTCCTGTTTGTATTCACAGAAGATCATAATGACTACTGAGAGTGGTCCAGAAGAGGAAGAGTTAATTGACAGAACCCTTCCTTTGGAAACCAACAATAACTTGGTATCCAGCACAGAAAAAGCACAGAGTTCTCATCGGAGTGTGACTGATGTGACACTGAGCAGTGGGAATGCCCCAGATTGCCCTGTGGATTCTCGAGTCAGAGACCAGACAAATAACAGAATTGGTGAGTCTTGCTTTTTTCCCCCCTTTTTTCTTGTTCTTTTTTCAAATTTTCAAGCATGGCACATACTTGTCATTCCAAGATTACAAGTAAACTGCAAAGTTTAATCCTAACAAAGATTGGGCTGAGTGTCCAGATCTTTGACACACAAATACCTATTCATTTGAATATAACACTTTCTTTTTTTCATGTTTGTCTTAGTCACTATGAATTTGACAGAAAATTCCCTTCTTACTCCTTTTCATTCTAGAAGAATATGGAATATGTCAGCTGGAAGATGATGCTGTAATACTGGATTAGAATTGTACTTTTCTATCATTTTCTTCTCTGGTTTCATAATAATGGTTTGAAATGTGTCTCCCATGTGTTCCCATAAAGTCTTTGACCATGGCACAGGGTGGGAGATAAAGTCAGGCAGGGAGCTTATTCATGTGGGAGAATTGTTACCTGAGACACCATCTGCATGAGGCATTCTGGCAGTGCTTCCAAACCCAGTTATGAGGTTATTTGAAAATGTTATTTTTCACATTACAAAAACTGACCTTTCCTTATTAAATGCCCTTTCTGTTTTTACTGTGAATGATGGATTTGGATGAATGTGATGATTTGATTTATCATATCCAAAAATCTCCAAGCAATTGACATACGATGTCTGATGTGCAGCATCCTTCTGAATTAAGTGCAGGGGTGCAAGCCATTGAAAAGGCCTTATTTATCTTTCTGTGAAGGAGTAAGACAACAAATTTAATCTAAGATTCATAAAATTTTGTAGTTTATTCTTGACTAGAAAGAAACTAATTTCTTTGGGTCCTAAGACCCCAGAACTTCTGTACAGTGCCGATCCTTACCCAAAGATTTCTTTTACATGGTGTTGTTTCTTGAAACAGCAGGAGCATAAACCTTGGATTCTTCATATCTAGATCCCAATTATTGTTTCTTCTAATAGATTCTTGTGAATATTTTCTGCCTTTTCTGCTTTGTCTTTCTCCTGTAGTCCCACCTCTAGCTCAGTGGGTTAATCCCATGGAAACTCAATCTACTTGATCTGAAATGCCAGAGTCCATGTTCCATGAAAAAGAGCCATCTCTGGGGAGCAGTGACTGTTCACCATGCTCAGCACTACTTTTTTCCTTCCTCAGAAAAACTTTACATCCTGAAGGCCGACACTGTTATTGTGGGGACCGTTTCAGAAGTGCCCAGTGGCAAGAACTGTGCTGTAAGAGGATGTGAAAGTAACCTTGATGCCCAGGAAAGCATGGAAGAGGAAGTGGAAATGCACTACCCAGAGCAGGAAACAGAGTCCTTTCCAGGGAATGATGTCATGTTTCCTGTGGAAGAGGAGGGAAAGGAATTTCACCACCCTACCACTGCCACTGAGAAGTGACAACCCACAGAGATAGAGTGGGAAGATACAGAATCATCCAGTGTGACACTAAGGCTGAATTTATGACAAGGGAGGTAAACACACTGTGCCTTAGATTATTGGGAAACTCCTGGAAAACCCTGAAACACATTCAAACAAGGAGATCTAGAACCTATTTCATCTAACAAATTAGAAGATCATCCAAACCACTGTCCTTCGTAACTCACATCAGATAGTTCTCTTTCCCTGTCTCCAAGTATCATACTGAAAACAAATTTGAATCAAAGCTGCCATAATTTAGAGGACATCCAGATGTCAGCTGAAGTTTCACAGCTTGCTTTCTCAGTGGGAAGGAATGGGCTGACATCTATGTCTATTTACTTGTATTAGCTGAGAAAATTCTGGCCAGGATTCTGAGTCAAGCTTGAGACTCAGTCATGTTTCTTATGCTGTTTATGTTTCAATACTTCCAATTTTGTGATATATTTTGCAACATCTGGTGTTTTCTCAAGGCCTCACTTTCAATTGAAAATGATAATAATTTTAGTTTTCCTTAGCATAAACATAACTCTCAAGTTTGTGGACTTCATGTTTCTTGAGGAATTAAGGTCAAGTGGTGCTACACAGGCTCTGAAAACAGAAGGCCATACAACACATTGAAATCCACTGTACTTTAGGCCATTCTTTCTAGGTTTTGAAGTCCAATTCATATTTTTTTGACTACGTCAAATCATTAGTAAGTGTACAAAACAACCTCTTCTGATGGAAGCCAAACTGGCTGAACATTTGGCTATTGGATGAACTATGGGTTTAGCCCAGTGTGGAGCCTGTAAAAAGAGAAATGAAGAAAAGAAACTATTTTTTTACTGAAAAAGAGGCACAGCAGTTACTTCCCATAACATTGTTAATAGCTACTTGTTTTAGAATTGTTCATAATCATCAGGGTGATGCTGATTTGCATATCCTTTAAAAACAAACCTGTTTGGTGGCCAACTGGCATGTGTGATGCTATTTTTAAATCTTTTGTGCTGCTTGTTCAATAACTGTAAATGTAATAGTGCTGACTATACTTTTGCACAGGATGATGGAAAATGAGCAATATGACAAAGTGTGTCTTAATAATCAAAAAAAAAAGAAACCACAAAACCCATTGCTTACTTTGTAGCTTTGTCCTGCTCAGAGTGCATAACAGCATCATCTGTAATAAACGGAATTTACTGAAACCTCAGAACCTGAAAATCCTGTTCTCCTTCACTGCTTGATGATGCTGGAGCTCCAAACACCTCTTACAGAAAATTAGAGGAGGTTCTCCTTGAATTAAGTGGTTTGGAAGCCAATATTTAGAAACCCACTTCCCATAATTATATTTTACATCTGTGATTTAACTGTCAATTGTGGTGGCTGTGTTCAACCAGAATCTGCAATCCAGAGTCTTAATCTCATGGGAGTGAAGTCATACAGTGACACATAACTCTTGTCTTATGCCATAAAAACACTGTTGGACTATGTGATCACTGTACTTCCCTTCCCACTAAACTGTCCTAATCTATCTCAAGATAGACACACTGGTTGATTCTGAGGCCTGAGACATAAAAGGGTCTTTTGGAATAACATATATTCTATTGCTACAAAAGAGTATTCAGGTTTTGAAAATACAGATTTTAAACTTCCACAAAAGTTATGAGGTTGCTGATATTATTTCTGGAACTGAGAACTGACAAACAAGTCTGTAGTTCTACTATGAAGAAACTTTTTACAAATGTATATTAAACTTACACTTGAAGGTAGTTTTCAAGAGACTTTGAAAATGGGCACATTGAAACTACTACAGAACTGAAGGATTTAGGCAAGAACCTAATTTTTCACAGCACTTTGAACCTCTTGTGCTGTAATATTTTTGTCATTTTTTTCTCTGTCAGCTCCCATTATTGGAACCATATTGAAGCAGCAAAGGAAGATTTTTGAAGAAGTTTAAAAACGTTAAAAAGGAGGATGCTGCTACAGTAGTTAATTTACTGAGTTTTAAAATTAAGGAGCTGTCACAGAGGGAAAAGCCATGTTTTATGCTGAAGTAGGAAAAATGAGCTTGCATTTGCTTATAAAAAGTATAAAAAACACCAAACCAAAAGAAAAAGAGAAACATATCTTTTTATAAATGCATGTATTCTCAAGTTTCCGGACCTCTTTATTAAACAAAATTGGGATTTCCAGCGTGGCTCCCTCACTGCCCAGGTTACCTATCGCAGCTGGCGCCCTGTGAGGTTGTTCCTGAGGAGCCGCTGCTCCAGCAGCCGGCGGGGCACTGCCTGCGGTGGCCTCTGCCGCCGCTTCTCTTCAGCCTGGCTGGCCCAGGGTGGCTTTTCGGCCCCAAAGCAGCCCGGTTTGAGCCGATTGCCGCGGGCGTGGGGCCCCCGCGCCGCTCTGGCCGCGGTCCGGGCCCCGCCCCGGGGGCGTTACCGGGCCCGCCCATGGGGCGTTACCGGGCCCCGCCCATGGGGCGTTACCGGGCCCGCCCCAGGGGGCGTCACCGGGCCCGCCTCAGGGGCGTTACCGGGCCCGCCTCAGGGGGCGTTACCGGATCCGCCCCGGGGGCGTTACCGGGCCCCGCCCCAGGGGGCGGTGCCGCCGCCCCATCGATCGCTCGGCGCTCCCGCAGCCGGGCGCGCCCCCGCGACAGCCCGGCGCGCGCCCGCCACCCCCCGCTCGCAGCGCAGGTGAGTTCAGGGTCCCCGGGGGGCTCCCGAGGGGGTGCCGGGGGGCCACAGGGAGGACCCGGGGCACCCCCGGCCCCGCTGCCCTTCCCTCCTGTGTCTGCCGCCGCTCCCTCGCTGCGGGTCCGGCCTGGGGGGCTCCTCCCTGCCGCACGCCGCTAGCGGCGCCCCGCCCCGCCCCGGGGTGGGTGGGCGAGGGGCGGCCGCCGTGCGTCCGGGTCCTTGCGCCCCGCGGGGTGGGGAGGGCAGCGCTGGCCGGGCCGCCGGGTTCTCAGCTTCGCGGTGGGGCCTGGGGGTCCCTCAGGGCCTCCCCGCCCGGCGCGGGCCGTTCGCCGCCTCACGCTCCGCGGGGCTCCCCCGGGGCTCCCCCGGGGTCCGTCCCGCTCCGCCGGGCAAGGTGACCTTTCGCTTCCTCCCCGGCACGCCGTGCGAGTACACAGCTCTCTGCTGCCGGTGCCTCGTGTCCCCGGCGCTGCCCCCGAGGCTCCTTCCCGCCCGGCTTTGGGCACCGCGGCGCTGCAAGAGCCCCCCGCCCCTCCGGCTGCTGCCCTGACACCTGCCGCGGCTCCAGGCCTGCTCTGCCTCCCCCGGCGGAAAACTGCATTCTTTTTTTCGGGAAAAAAGGAGCTCGCTTTGAGCCAGGGCCTGATTTGGGTTTTGGTTCCCACCCTGACAGTTCTTTTTGAACTATGTGTGTTAAGGAAATTAAAAGACTGTCAATTAATAAATGCCTTGTTTTTCTTCCCAGGGCAGCCCTGGGAAGCTCAGCAGTGCACTACAGAGTTAAAAACATAAAAGCCTTGAAACAGTTGAAAGATTCCTGTGTGATTAGTTATGTCCCGCGAGTTGAGGTTAAGGATGTGATGTACTTTATTTACAGTTTTTACAGTGACTTCAGGCATGGTTCATGCACCAGAGGGTTTCAGTCACTGGGATGTTGATCTCTGCTGTGCTTAAATGTTTCTTCAAGATCTTTTCTCTGCTTTGGTTCCAAACACCTGGGGATTTTTTTTTTTATTGACTTTTTTTTTTTTTTTATAATGGTGGTGTAATAAAGATGACTGTATATGCTTTTGTTTGATCTTGAGCTTGTTACCACTTTTATTAGAATAAAAACCTATAATATAAGCTGGTGACCCAAGAGAATGAATGCTCAGTCGTTATTTTGTGGAATAATAGTATTGTTTTTGAAAATTATTGAGAAATTTTACAAAGGCAAAACTGTTAAACACGTTTTATGTGAAGTCATGTGGCTGAGTTGAATCCAACTTGCCTGTGCTATTTTCTGTTTCATTCTTCAGGACAGCATAGTTTCACTTTCAGCCTTTAGAAAAAGCTTTTCATTACTTCCTTGGTTCTGGTTATTTAATATAACTATTCGTTAAACATTTTCACTAGCTTTTTAAAAAAGAAATAAAAGTTTAAACGGGGCTGCCTAGAACCAAGCAAACCTCATAATGAGAAAACTCTAAATCTTAATATAAAATTTAAAATGGGGCTCTTGAAGTTGTAATTTCCTTCTGTTGTCAGCTGTAAATAAAGGATATATTTTGCTCTTCTGCTAGGTAGAATTCAATGGTTTAGGCATGTACATGGGATTGGGAGAGTTTTTTAAACACAAAATTGATACATTTATCCATTCTAACCTCAAGAAATGGCCTGCATGCTTTTTTCCTTACTGTACCAGCTTCACCCCGCCCTTGTAGGAGCTATGAGTAGTTTTGCAATTCAGTGGTTAAAAAGTTGAACAGGGACTTTGGGATTTTAATGCTCTGATTACTGCAGAAGTTGAAACAGAAATGGCTGGAGAAGAGTGAAGGGAAATGTTCAGGAGCGTTACCAGTGGTGCTTCTCTAATGTAGCATTTTCCCTCTTCAGTGCAATAATCTCTGCTGCCACTTTGAAAACCTGTTAGAGTAACTGTTGATGAGCTATTTTTGGGGCTTGTATCTGATTACTTCCCACACACACGCTCTTCCAAAAAGAGGTTTGAGTAGGGTGAGTTGCTTCACAGATGTAGTGTAAGAATTCTACAAAAATACAGTAGGCTTCAGGCTGTTACTTCAGACCAGGCTGCCAAACCTAGCATGGTGAAAATAATGGCAGCAGAGGTCAAGGAGGCCAGTGCAAACTTCAGATCAACATGCAATTTTGGCCTTTCCTTTTCTGGAGGAGGATTGTAGATTTGCCTTGTTGGTTATTGCAACAAGATGTAATGTTTTGCTTAGGAAAAGGATGGAAACATGAACTTTATGTGCAAATGGGAGTGGTGTGTAATCACCAGATCTCCATATGAAGCTGTTTTGAAACTTAAAGGGCATAGGATAAAGCCTTTTTAAGGTATAAATCAACCTTAGTGCTTTTACTTGTCTTTAGCTAGATGACAGCAAGAATTGAAGTGACAATTCTTGTGTTGAGAGTAGATGTTTCAGACAATAATTTCCCTGTTTTTTTCTTTCAGGCTGAGACTAATTATGGAAGAGAAATCCAGAAAATGACAGAAAAGCTTTAATTTTCCTCTTCTAGGACAGTCATGTTGGAAGGATTGGTAGCCTGGGTCCTTAACACCTACTTGGGCAAATATGTCAATAACCTGAACACAGACCAACTTTCAGTGGCACTTCTAAAGGGTGAGGGAGGCTTTGTGGTATTTTCTGTACTGTTTTTATATTGTGATTTAGAAAAGTGTTATATTTCTGTAATAACTGAAAGGTGGAATAGAAATAATCACTTAATACTGTGTTTAATGTCTGTATAAACTGTTTTAATACAGTTTGATGCTAGAACTTTACAATAAATAATAAATGACCTTAAGTTATTTATTGATTTTTATCAACACTCTTAAACTAATTTACATAAAATTTTCAGAAGTATGCTTAGCTATCTTAGCATGTTGAATTTATGTCATTTTTTCTTGGTACTGTTCAGTAACTTTCCTGTTGAGGGACCATGGCAGAAGTGTCCTGCAGCCTCTTACCTTTGGTGCTCGTAGTTACTCCTCTGTAATCTGGGTTGTGTCATGTTGCATCCATGAGTTTTGTACTTTGTACAGAGTCCTCAAAGCAATGCTTTCTGTTCACCCTTTGCTGCTGTTACCTGCTGCTTCTGGTGAGAATGTTTTGTAATACTCCAAGGCTTTTCTGTGTGTGCTTTTCACAATACTAAGAAAATAAATATCTCTTTTGAAAAGACAGTAAAGAGAGGTTTTGTCTGTGGCTACAACAAAGTTCAGATCTAGAACCTCACAGAAGATTCCTTCTTGACTACCTCATCAAGTAGTTTGAGCACATGACATTGGAAAATTAACAAGTGTATTAAGTAACTGTTGTGATTGTAACACAACCTGAAGTGGTAGGTTGGCTGTTCTCATTAAATCCCATTTAGTTAAAAAAAAATCCCCAAACAATGCCAGTTGTTTTAGGGTTAGAGTTGTCAGGTTGGCTTTAACATAGTTTTATTGAGCAGACTTGTCTTTTTATTCTGCTTTGTATAGGTGCTGTTGAATTGGAAAACTTGCCACTAAAAAAAGATGCCTTAAAGGAGCTGGAATTACCATTTGAAGTAAAGGCAGGTTTGTATTTTGCTTGTGTATGCAGGACAGATATTTTCTAGACAGGAAGTACTGTGTGTTTTAGAGGACCTGTGAGTCAGATGCTTGAACAAACGAGGTAGTCTGATTTTTAGGTTATATCTGTTCTAGCTTGTTTGTTTTTTACATGACTTTTTCCTTGAAGATTTTCAAGGGTGATAAAGTAAATTTCCACAGGAATCTGATAGTATGTCTGTTTTGTTTATTCAGGTTTCATTGGCAAAATAACACTACAGATCCCTTTTTATCGTCCACATGTGGATCCATGGGTGATATCTGTTTCAAAACTGCACTTAATTGGTGCACCAGAAAAAAGAGAAGAGTTTGATGAGGAAAGGGAAAAGCTGCAAGAGAGAGAACACAAGAAAGCCCTTCTGCAGGCACTTGAAGAAAAATGGAAGGTGAGTCAAGTTTCTGTTTCATGGTGAAGAAACCTCTGTGGTGCATGGATTTTATTTAAGTCTCCTAACAAGAAAGAAAACAAATGCACAGGAAATAGAGTTAGAATTTCATTTGTACATGCTGACTGACAGTGCAATTTCTGCCCTTCCACCTCTCACCTTTATGTTGTTAAGTCCCACATATGTTGGAGATATGTAAATACTTGTTTATTTTTTCTTTATCCCTGTTAACAGTGATTTCAGTGTAACAAAGTATATTGTCTCCTCACCAGCTGTTACAGTGGTTAGTAATGGTTATCCATGTTCTTTCTTACAGAAAGAACAACAACAGAAAGGAGAGTCTTACTGGTACTCAGTTACCGCATCTGTAGTCACGAGAATTGTAGAAAACATCGAAGTAAGTCTTTGCTTTCGAGTGGTTGACAGTTACACCTTGCCTTTAAAATGGAGAATAATTGTAGAATAGCGAAAAAAAAGTACAGTGTATTGTGAAAGTGGCTCATTTTTGGAGAGAAGGGCAGGGACTGATAGTATCTGAGGAGAAGGTAGAACCGAGGAGTAAAAAAACAGAAATGAGGAATAAGGTTTCTCTTAGGTTAAATATCTAGTACAAATTTGTTGGAAAATTGCAGAAATTACATATTAAATTGCTCCAGCATTAATGAAAAGTAATACTGTCTGCTGTAATGAGGTAATTAGTATCTTAAATAATGGTTTTTTTTCTGTCTAGTTAAAAATCCAGGATGTGCACTTGAGGTTTGAAGATGGTGTCACAAATCCCTCGCAGCCATTTGCGTTTGGTGTCTGCATCAAAAATGTGTCAATGCAAAATGCAGTGTTTGAACCAGTAAGTGCAGCTTGTGCGTACAAGAGCAGCTCAGATGGGATGCTGCATGTTATGGGTGCTAGCAAATACGCAGTAAAACATGACATTTTAATAACCTTTTGGTTGTTGTAATAAATTGAACATTTAATATTTTTTATTGGGTATGTAGAACTAAAAACTACATGGCACATGGTATGTGATCTTGACTTTAGTCCACTTCTACTCCAGGTGGAGAAACTGATGCGGAAAAAACAGATGGATATTGCTGATTTCAGTGTTTATTGGGATACCAGTTGCACTTTACTGGGTGACCTTCCTCCTGGGCAGCTACAGGTACATGAGAGAGGTTTTGCAAATGAAAGAGAAGTTGTTGTTACTCTCCTTTCTGTACTGCAGACCTGATTACGGTAGAATTTATTGGATCTGGTCTTTTAAGCGCAACAAAAGTCTGTGGTTTCATGCTTTAATGATAGGATACATGTGCAACCCACAAAGGCTGTGCTGTGAAATAGCTTGTTTTACTTTTGAAGAGAGAGCATGTTCAGTAAGTTTTTTCCAATGGACTGGCCTGCTGATAAAGTACATTCAAGTGCATGACACCAGTGCATCCTAGTGATACCACGACACTGTTGTACACTCATTTCTTAGAGAATAATTTGCTTGTAACCCCCAGGAAGCAATGGATAGAAGTATGGAAAGTCGTGATCATAATTACATCATGGAGCCTGTCTGCACATCTGCTCTTCTCAAGAGAAATTGTTCTAAGGAGCCTTTAAGATCCCGCCATACTCCGCGCCTGGAATGTGACATTCAGCTTGAGACAATACCCCTGAAGCTTTCCCAGGTAAATACCAACCATTTACCTGCCAGTAACTGGAACAGATATCATAAAGCTGTGACAGTGTTTGTGACAGCTTAAATGCTATTATTGTAGCATAACATTAATACTCTCTGAAAGATTTTGTTTGAGAGGCCGCTCAAAGAGATATATTGAATAAGTTGTTTTAAAGTCAAGCATTCAAAATTATTTATTTATTTTACTGAAACAAATTACTGCAAAAAGAATTGTTTATTGTAATAATAGGAAGGGTGCATGTGGGGGAGTTTGATCTGTACAATGTACAGTAGCAGCTGATGTTATGTTGATAACCTAAAATGGAAGATTTCATTCTGTGTATTTGTAAATAAATTTGTAAATGGAATGTCACATATGAACTACTAGGTGCTGGGAGAAGATATGTCACATCAGGGAGCAAAATTGTTATAATCTTAATTCTGCACCATGTGCAGGCCTTTGGTTTTTTCCTCTTCTTTTCCTGGTAAAACACTCCAGTATCACCTCACTGATCTGTGTGTTGTTTCACTAAAAGATGCAGTATCAGCAGATCATGGGATTTTTAAAGGAACTGGCTAGAAAGGAACAGCAGCTTAAATTCAGGAAGTGGAAACCAAAGGTTACAGTAACTGAGAAGTAAGTACATGTCCATATGTGGTGTTGTCAATAGGGTATTACAAACTGTATTAGAAAAACTAGAATGAGACAAATACAAAAACATACATAATAACCATATGTTAGAGATTAAGTTTTTGTGTTTTGTTCCCCTACCTCATAAATCAGTTTTAAATATTCAGATATAATTGAGACGTAAAATTATCCTTACCTGAGGCTTTCAAGCCAATCTGTGTAACTCTAAATTTTGTTGTCTGTGCCTGATATGTGGCAGCTGGACTAAGTCACAGTCCACTGGGATTGAGTGGGACCCTGGGGTGTGCCATCCTGCACAGTCTGTAGGACCAGCCCATCTGTACTGGCTCCAGTGCTGCTGCTTTTCCTGGCTGCTGGCCGTTGCTTTTCACTGGGTTTCCTGAACCTTTCACCAGTTGGATAAGCACTTGGGTTAGGTTTTTTAAAATGAGATACTGGTAATACAGCAATTGAAAATTGTTCCAGCTGCCGGGAATGGTGGATCTTTGCCCTGAATGCAAATCTTTCGGAGATCAGGGAGCAGAGGCAGCGTTGCACCTGGGAGTTTGCGCTGCATCGGGCCCGGGATGCAGTGTCCTACACAGACTTGTACTACAGCAAGCTGAAGGGGGAACCACTGTCTGCTGCAGACCAGGTATTTAGACTTGAGTTTATTCTACAGTAATGATTAATCATCTTACATTTGGTTTGTTTCATCTTTTCATGTTTAAAACCTGGGCAAGTTAAAGAAACATCTTTCGTTGTACTGCAGTCTGTTTTCACTGAACAGACTGTCTGCTGACCACAGCTGAGATTTTAATGATGAAACCTGGGCTTGTGGGAGGTGTGTGTGCTGCAAGGTTCATGTGTTTTTGTTTTGCACTGCAAAAAGCTGATTGGTTTTTGAGCTGTAACCAGAGTTCACCAAAAATAGCATTAACTGCCTGTGACAGTTGGTGACATGCTTTCTTAACTCATGTTCTCTGTAAATCCAAAAGGTTTTAAATACCAGAGATGTGTCTACCCATATGCTTGGGTAGGTAATTGGGAAAAATTGTGGCTACTTGACAGTGTGTTTGGGGTTATTTGGGGGATTTTGTTGGGGCTTTTTATTTGTTTTGTTTTTCCAAGTTGATTTGAGGATGAAGAATTTAGTGCCCCTAATAATGAACCTATGACCTACTTCAGAAAGAAAAAACCCATGAACTATAATTAGCTGCTTTTTATCTTTAGATATATTAGGACTTTTTCTTTAAATCAGTTCAGGGCACCATGTACGTCACCTGTATTAATTAAAGGTGCAATTCTGCTGTTACCTTTAAGTTGTATGTAATCCTTACTTATCTTATTTGGAGATGAACTGTAGGAGTAGGTCAATGTATAGTATACTACATTGTCCTAATTTTTACCCAGTTCATTTGCTCCACCTTCTTTACTCAAGACAGAAACTTTTTTTGCGCCTGGATAAGCAAGGCATTCTGTTAAATCAATTTATTTTCCCTTATTTAATTTTTGTTCTGCAAATCTTGCTTCTTATTTCTAATAGGAGGATATAGTTGTGAATTTTGTACAGTGCTAAAATAGTGTATTTTACAATACAAATAAGGTTTATTTGTAATTCAGGGGAATGTCAATGTTACAATTGCCTGCATGACTTTCAATAATTTTTGTGTGCTGAGGCACTTGGATATGATCATTAATGCCAGCTTAGTTTTTTCTACGAGTCCTTAACTCAGTGCAGAGATACTTGACATGTTTGTGAACGAGGTTCTGTACTCCTTTAATGCACGTACTTTACCTTTTTTGTCTTTCCAGGCAGAAATGCATCGTATTGAGGATGAGCAGACTTATGAAGAATTGAAGGTTCTGTATGAGATAGTTCATAATAAATTTCATGACTTAGCTGAGGTGAGAACATTCTCCACACAGGGTAATATTTGCAATCTTTAAGTGATTATCTGAGGTATTGTTCTGCTGGAGAGCCTTACCAGGTATTTTCTTTGATTTAGAAGTGTGTCATTAATGCTAAAATTGCAGAAGGCTCAGTTCCTGCAGTCTTTACAGTTGTGTCACTTGCACAGTGAAATCTTATCTCTCGTCGTATGAAGATCTTCCCCAGAAGGATCCTTGCCAGAATTCCTAGGTCAGGTACTCTGCATCTTAAAAACGAGAGAGTGGGAACCAAGGCCTGTAATGAATATTTTCCCGAAATAAACAGGTGGCAGAAATGAGCTTCACAGAAATGACTTGGGGAACACACTTCATTAAATATGGACTAAGCTCCATAACAACAGTATCATCTCTTGCAATTACAAATGTTAAAATATAGAGCTGTGCTTTATGGTGTGAAGTGACTTCTTCTTTGGTTTAGTGTTTCTAGACTAAGACTTAGACAGTGATATATAGCTTCATATGTGAATAATCATATGCATATTTCTATGTTCATATGAATACGCAGCAGTTAAGTGGTTATGTTTGTTACTTTGCTGCTGCTCTCCTCTAGGCTGAGTATTGATTGAGAATATCACTGCTGGAGTGCTGAGTAAATAGGAGATGGAATTGTGTTTCCTTTGTGGTGTTTTTTGTACACTGGTGATACTGTTTCACTCAGCAGCAGTAATGTGTTGTGTATTAAATGTTCGAACACAGAGTGTTAAAGAGCCCTTGCCTGATTGCATTGGAGGCTCCCCTCTGGCAGAACCCACCCATGGCAGCAGCACTGGGATGCTGCAGTACCTGCAGTCGTGGTTTCCTGGCTGGGGAGGCTGGTATGGATACGCTCAGCAGACATATGAAGGTGAACCTTTTGAAGGGCTGCTGCCAGACCCGAAGGACCAGTGGAATCCGGAAGACATACTGGGTATGGCAACTCAGGGTTTGCTCCCATGGTTTGGTAGCTGGTCCAGGTGCACAGAAAGAGCTCTGGGCCTGTACTGTTAAAGGATTCTCTGTCAACTGATGTACCCAGGCAGCAGAGCCTGCCTAAAGCTGAACACCCTGGGCAGTATGTCAGTACCTGGATACCTGCTTATTTCCAAAGTGATACGTGGAATATATTTGCTTCCCCTGTTACTATCATTTGTGGCAAAGAGCTTTGGGACTTTTTCTGTTCAAATGTGTGTGGGAGGTCATATGACTGGGTGAAACAGGAATAGTACTGGGATGTTGGGGTCTTTGTAAATTCAGGCTTACATTACCTCGATTGAAATAAAAGAGTTCTATGGAATATTCAAGTTTTTTAAGGAAAAAGGTATATCTGGTCTATGTATTTTTTTTATTTTCCCCCCAAGAGCTGGAGAAATCTTTATTTTCTTATTCACAGGAACTTTCTTGTTCTTCAGTAGCCCTCCAAAAACTTAATTTATTTAATATGTTGGTTTTGGTTTTGTTTTTTATTAGGTGCGGATGAATTTTTTGATCCTGCTGCAGATGCTTCCAGCATGAATACCTTTACCAAGAGAGATCATGTTTTTGCTAAATTAAATCTACAGCTGCAGGGTGGCTCTTTCACTCTGTTGCATAGGAAGAAGAAGGTAGTGCATGCTGAAGAGACTGCTTTTATGCAGCTGGAGTTTTCAGGTATTAAGCCTATTTCTGGTCTTTCTTAGAAAAGACCAGAGCTGCCTCAAAATCGTTGTACTGTATAACAAATTTCCATGTTAAATTTTTTAGTAGAAATTAATATATTAAAGACTTCAAAAATACTTGTTTGTTGGACAATATTTTTTTATATGTAAAATTTAAATAAAATGTATGCTGTACTAAAAGAAACAAAATAATTTTATGTATTTATATTCCAGGTGTAAAGATCTTGGCAGAATCCCTTCCTCGCAGAAAGTCTTCCCTTCTCAAAGTTCAGCTTGGTGGTCTTTTCCTGAGGGATTTGGCAACAGAAGGGACCATATTTCCTGTTCTTGTTTTCCCAAATCCTGTAGGTGAAAAAAACCCTATAAGTGACTACATGGGATGAATAATTGTGTATGAAAATAATTGTACTCCAAAACTCAACTCAAAATGCTTTTTATCCCAGAAAGGGAACACAAAAATCTTGAGGAAAAGTTTCCACTTGTTGAATTTACTTTTTCTTTCTCTTTCCAAATATCATTTGTAGAACTCTTCATTTTTTACTCTGTATTCTTGTGACTTTAACCTTTTAGTTATATATGTTGAGAAGAAGATAATTTGTTAAAAACCATTTGATTTTTGGAACAATCAGCATTGCTGCTTAATCAGTGATTGTTTTTTTCCATAAATCTCTGTGGCTCAGCGAATGCATACTGGTACACTAAATGCAGAAATAAATTCTAGAAAAGTTTCCATTTCTCTTCTGAGCAAACAAAATTTCAATCTAATGCCATGGGGATTTCCCATGTATTTTGTACTTTGTACTGATTGAGATTTGCACTTCAGCATTCAGCCTGTCTGCTGCAGGAGTGGAGAGTGTTTGCCTTCTTTCATTTGACCATGTCAGGGAAAAAATGCATATAATAACATCAGACTACACATATATTTCAACAGAAAAGACTTTTATACTTACTGTCATGTGGCTTGGTTGATTTTATCTAAACAATCTTTTTCTTTTAAATTCTTATTAGCAAAAAGAGGTTGGCTGCATGTCTTCCTTTGGACTCCAAAGTTTGTCCTCAGAAATGACTAATGAGAACACTGGTAAAGATTTCATTTTTTGTTTGATGAGATAATTCCTAAAAAAACAAATTTCAAAACTAAGTGCCTAGAGTTTGAATTAATGCAACTGCTTTTTGCAAATGGTAAAGATAAAATCACAGAAACTTTGTTCAGATGTAAGGGTGCATGCAGGTTGACTTTAAAGAAAGGAAGAAATTATGTATTTCAAGACAGTAGGCATTGCACTTACTCTTTGTTTTGGTTTAAAAAGAAACTGGTAGGAATTCAACATTAGGACCCCAATTATACAAATGCTTTTGTATATATAAACTTATTGAATTCTGTTGATTGTAGAAGTTGAACATGTTACTTCCTTTTCTGTTACTGAAGAATTCTTAGACACTTCTACTTTCCCAGTACTACCAGTTAAAAACAGTTATTAAATTCTTTGGGAGTTGCTTTTTGCTTTTGTCTGTTTGTTTGTTTTGGGTTTTTTTACAGCTGCTTTTTGTAACTCATTTTTTATTCAGTTGCAGATCCTGATGCCCCAGTATTTGAGATGCTTTATGAAAGAAATCCAATTCACAGCACTTTTGAGAGACGCCTGGAAGTCAGTACCCGACCTCTAAATATTATTTACAATCCACAAGCCATTAAGAAAGTGGCTGACTTCTTCTACAAGGGAAGGGTTCATTCCTCAGGTTAATCTTTAATATGTTTTTTTTTTGGTGGGGTTGGGGTTTTGCTGGTGGATTTACATCTTTTCTTGTTTTTGATTTTTATTTATTTTCATTCTTAGAAATGTAAAGCACTAAGCACTAAAGCACTAAAGAATCTTTAAGTTCAAATTTAGCAGTACACCAAGTCTTCTCTGGAGGGTTTTGTTTCTTTGTTTTGTTCTTTTTTTTTTTAATTGAATCAGGGATTTTGCTTTGCCAGACTCCTGCAGCTTCTGCTTTAAAATTGCAAGTTGTTGCTATACCCCATGGTGGATGTTCATGCCTCCTAAATTAAAATACATAAATAAGGAGAGGGGAGTTGTTCCTATAATGTGTTCTGAAAATTGATGGAGTTTTTTTTAGAGGGCAGTTAAAAGAGTATTTCTATAGTAATGATACAGAGGAGGTAGTATTCTGATTCCTGTTGTATCTCTTCTGTTGATTAGATAAAGACTGCCCTTTGTTAGAGCTCCTTGAGATACCTTGATTTTTAGGTTTGAACATACTGATTCCATAAATTTCTAAGGGCAGCAGATCTAGTACCTAAGCCTGTAACACTCTGAAGTGGCCACCTTTGCAGTTTTGGTGGTTAAAGTTCAGTTTCTGAGGAAATGAGAGGTGACAGTAAGCAACACTAGGAACACTAAAATGTTCTTGAAATACAAATTGTTTTTCTGCTGATTGTGGTAAATACCAAAACATTCAAGTTACCTGGCATAAAGGTATGTGTCACGCCTTTTCTCACAAGGTGAAAATATTACATAAATACTCAAGTTTAAATTAAACAAACCAACCAACCAAACAAAAAAGCACTGCCTACACATGCACATCTTAATGTTTAGTTAGAATTTCCTATGTGGCCATACTTAGCACCCTTTCTGTCTCACTCAAATTTAATTACTTAGGCTGAAGGTTTGTGAAATAAAGACCAGAAAAAGGTTTGAGAAGTGTTTTTTTTAGTAGGATTATTTGTTTTGGTCTTGGATACTTCCTTTTGTCTGTGCAGTAGCCTGGTGAATGGGCACAGGCAATGGCTTTCACCTTCTGTGTTTTCCTGTTTTGTATTTTACTGCTAAAATTTAAAATAAATATTTTATTTTTTCTCTTCTGTTTTTTCTTCTGGTTCAATAAATGGTGAACAAAGTTATACCTAGTCAGTTTTCCCTCTCTTGTGCAGGTTTTGGTTATCAATCTGAGTTGGAGGCAAGAGTAGCTGAAGCTGCCAGAAGACAGTACAACAAGCTGAAAATGCAGACAAAAGCTGAAATCAGACAAACGATTGATCGTTTATTAGTTGGAGACTTCATTGTAAGTTTTTGCCCCCAAAATGTCTATGCAGACTTTTAGCCTTTTGGTTTAGGACTTGGAGCTATAAAGAATGAGGTTTGTTGTTGTTTGTGTGATGTTCTTTGTGAGCAGGAGGGGAGTTTTCCAGGTGGTGGTGCAGATTCCTTTTGCTGTCAGTCAGTCCAGGCTTGAGGTGCATGGGGTGTTTTCACCTGCTGAAAATGTTTCTTTGTTGACTTCAGTGGGAGTCTGTGGTTTAACAAGGTACCAAACCCAAGTGTGGCTGGAGTTTGTGAGAGCTCATCAGGAGAAAAAGTGGCTAATTAGATGTTTCACATGCCTTTTTTTTGATTTGTTTTCTTATGGGCTGTTATATCTTTCTTCTTTCAGGAAAACAGCAAAAGCTGGACCGTGTGCCTTGATATCTCTGCCCCTCAGGTGATCTTTCCTGATGATTTCAAATTTGTGGATCCTGTGTTAGTTGTTGTAGATCTGGGAAGAATATTACTCACAAATTCTCAAGGTATGATCTAGAATTATTGCAGCTTCCCTTTCTTACTATCTTCTTTCAGAAAGTCAGAGCTTGAAAAAAAGGGTAAAAAAGTACAAGGGAGTTTTGAGGAGTGTTCCTGCTTTGTAAAGTAGAAAAAAATCCTTTTTTTAAGATAATAAAATGAAAGTTAATATCAGGCAATAAAGCCAGTTGGACAAAACTTTCTGATGATGAAAATGTTGTAGTTAAGTAGCTCTTACCTTTCATATGGTTTCGAGGATCAGAAAAATTGTGTGGGCAGAGTAATGGATTCTTTTTTTGACTTGGTTAAAAGTAAATCTTGTAGTAAGTGGGTTAAAAATGAGACAATAGTGTCTTTTAAAAGCTTCTATACTACATTGTGACTGACACCCCTGTGAATGTAGAAGTGTAGTAGGTTTCTTGTTGAGGAAAAAAGAAGTGACAGTGGAAGCAAGGACAGTACCACATATGCTTTGTGTTAAAAAAAAAAAAAGGACTTCATACAGGATGATCAGATAATGATAGAAAACATCTGAGGAGGGAGGAGAATACTTTTGTTTATTTGTTTGTTTGCTGTTTTTTTAATCCACAGAAGACTCTAAGAGGAGTACAGGTGCCATTTCTTCAGAAGTCAATGAGTTGAGTGATGAGGAATATAAAACACCTCTTGCAACTCCTCCCAATACTCCACCACCAGAATCCAACACCAATAGTGGCACCAAAATGTCTGAATTTACTGGAGTAGAAATAAGTGAAGAGCAATTACAGGCACACTTAATGAGTAAAAAAATGTATGAGAGATACACACTTTCTTTTATGGACCTTCAGATCATGGTGGGCCGAGTGAAAGACAACTGGAAGCATGTGCAGGATAGTGATGTGGGTCCAACTCATGTGGTAGAAAAATTCAATGTTCACCTGCAGCTGGAGCGCAGACTGATATACACATCTGACCCAAAATACCCAGGAGCTGTCTTGTCTGGCAATTTGCCAGACTTGAAAATTCACATCAATGAAGACAAAATCCTGGCTTTGAAGAACTGTTTGACACTGCTGAGTACATCTGAAGCTAAGTCTTCAGATGCCCTACATTTAGGGAAAGACAAGATTTTTGCAGAGGTAGACCAGTTTGGCAGTTTACATGATTCTGTAATGAATCTAACACAGAGTGTTGTCATGCTTGAGCAACACACCAGGGAAGTTCTTGTTGAGTCCCAGCTGCTTTTGGCTGAGTTCAAAGTAAACTGTATGCAGTTGGGTGTTGAGAGTAACGGGCGATACATCTCTGTGCTCAAGGTTTTTGGCACCAATGCCCATTTTGTGAAAAGGCCTTATGATGCAGAGGTGTCCCTGACTGTCCATGGCCTGTTACTGGTTGATACTATGCAAACATATGGAACAGATTTTGATCTTTTGATGGCTTCTCATAAGAACCTGAGCTTTGATGTGCCAACAGGAAGCCTTCGAGACAGCAGGGCTCAATCCCCAGTTTCTGGATCACAAGATGCACATCCCATTGATGTAGCTGGTTTGGCAGAGAGATGCACTACAGCCTCCAGCACCTCACCTGGTAACAATGGAAAAGATCAAGAGTCCTTGATAAAACTGGAGTATCAGTTTGTGAGTGCAGAATGCCCATCGATGAACTTGGATAGCAGTCTGCAGGTGATCTCTGTACAGGTGAACAACCTGGATATCATCCTTAACCCAGAGACTATTGTTGAACTGATCGGGTTCCTCCAGAAATCTTTCCCCAAAGAGAAAGAAGATTCCAGTCCTCAGCCTTTAATAGCTGACTCGGAGAGAGGCTGGAGGGAACAGGAAACATTCCAGTCTACTTATGCACAGAACACAGAGGTAGCAGTCGATATTCACTGGTTAAATGTTCTTCTCCTCAGGACAGTTGGCATGGCAAATGGAGAAAAATGTGGCAGAAAAATTGCAACGGCCAGTATTGGGGGCACCAAAGTCAATGTTTCCATGTGTAGTAAACTGGATGTGAATGGCTCTCTTGGATGCCTTCACCTTATGGATCTGACCCAAGACAATGTAAAGAACCAGTATGTGGTGAGCATAGGGAACACAGGGAGGTATGAAAATCTCATTGGTGATGTAAATTTCTTTGAATCTTTAGTTTTTAGGCTTGATGATGGAAATAGCCTTCCAGATGCTTTAAGTTTCACTTTCACAGAAAAGTCAAAAGAGGAGTGTTCTCTCAACCTCAAAATGGCCTCCTTGCACTACAATCACTCAGCCAAATTTTTGAAAGAATTGACTTTGTCCATGGATGAGCTGGAAGAGAATTTCCGCAGCATGTTGAAAAGTGCAGCTTCAAAAGTTACTACAGTCTTGGCAACTAAAACTGCTGAATACAGTGAAATGGTTTCTTTGTTTGATACCACACCACGATCAAGAGATGTTGCCAGTGCAGAAGATAATGAAGGCGATGCATTTGGATCACAGCCCCTCAAAACTGATACTATAAAGCTTATATTAAATGTAAACATTGAATCCCCAATTGTCTCCATACCTCGAAAGCCCGGTAGCTCTGAACTGCTTGTAGGTCATCTAGGACAAATATCTATTCAGAATTTTGTGCCAGGAGAAGATGAGTCTACAAGTGATAGGCTGCAAGTTGAAATTAAAGATATTAAGATGTATTCATTAAATAGCAGTCAATTTGCAAACAAGAAGGAGCCTGCAAGTGAGATACCTCATGGACCACATTCTTCCTCAGGTCCTGCCAGCATTACCAGCCAGGAAGAAACTCATTTTACTCGTCATGACTTCTTTGAATCATTACATAAAGGCCATGGTATGTTTATCAGAGAAGTCTTAATTATTATAATGTGAGTAGTTTATGTGTTAAAAATGTTTATTGACCATAGGTCTGATTTTATATTCTGCTTGACCCATCCTACTAAAATATATTGGTCAATTGTAATGACAATGGGCTAGTTATTGTATTTATATCTTTTTTTGGTCTCCTAAGCAAAAGTGGAATGGTGCCTTTTATGCATAAATTGAGCAAAACATAACCACACAACCTTAGTCCAGCATTGCTCAGATTCTGAGCAAGCTCAGTAGCTACTGTGTTATTTCTTCCATACAGTATTTATGGGATAATCAGTTCACTTATTCTAATATTATTTTAATTTCACTTTCTCTTAAAGCTTTCCACATTCTGAATAACACCACCATCCAGTTTAAATTGGAGAAGATACCACTAGAGAAAGATTTGGATATAACTTTTCCTCTGTGTAACGAAGAGTTTGGAATATCAAGCATTATGAAGATTGAAGGGAAATTTGTGAACCCTCTTCAGGTACAGAAATGTGGTATTTCTACTATCAATATAAAAGTATTTCCCTGCATAGAAGATAAGTATTTTTCAGGCCAGTATCTTCAGGTTTAGTACGTTGATAGTTGAGAAATCAGATTGTTATACACGTGGTTGGAAGTCTTAAGTCATGATAATAATGACTAGTATTTAACCTTGTTTGGGGGCATTTTAGACATCTTAATGAATTAGTATAACTTTTGCTTATCTTGAACACAGAAGAAAAAGCAAATGTGTCACTGTCCAAATAAGTTTATTTGCAGTTCTAGTTGAAACTAAGCATTAAAATGCCATTACCTTGAAAAAAATCTGTGCAGGAGCAGAGGTTTTATATAGAGGAAACTGAAACTTCTAACACTAAGGAGACAGGCAATGATGGCTAGGTAGAATGTTTTGTTTCATACATTACTGTGTAAGCTCAGGTGGTGAATTATGTTTAATTAACTCTGTGTGGATGATTTTTGCCCAGGAATACAAGGTATCCTATTCTAGGATCCCATCACATGTGTTTCTAGGTGGTGTCATCTTGCAGAGCTAATACAGAAGAACTGTTTTGCTTCAGTTTTGCATTATACCTTGTTTTGGATTGTTTTTTTCTTGGATGAAGTTAAAATTTGTGTGGTTTGGAGTACCACTTAGGCGTTTTAAAATACGTGTATTAATTCTGTTAATATAGAGAGCTGCAATGTGAGGATTGTTTCTTTTCTCTACATTGTAGGTGGTGTTAGCAAAACATGTATATGAACAAGTCCTTCAGACTCTGGATAATTTAATTTACAGTGAAGACTTGAACAAGTTTTCAACCACTTCTGTATCTCCAGCTGGTCTTAGTTCTCCTTCAGCATCACTTCATAGTACAGGCACAGAATTCTTGAGTGAACGGAAAGAAAATGGCTTATTCAGCCACTCTAGTTTTAATTCTGTTCCAAACAAGCCCTTAGCTATCAGGGAAACAAAATCTTTTACTCAGATTCAAGCAAACTTTCATATCTCAGAGCTCCAGGTTCAGTTAAGTGGTGATCTCACACTTGGGGCACAAGGTCTCGTGAGCCTTAAGTTTCAGGATTTTGATGTTGAGTTTGCCAAAGATCACCCTCAGACCTTGTCCATTCAGATTGCCTTACGTTCCCTGCTGATGGAAGATCTCCTGGAAAAGAAACCAGACTCGAAGTATAAGAACCTCATGGTGTCCCGTGGAGCACCCAAACCATCTAATTTAGCACATAAGGAATATCTTTCACAGTCCTGTCCCTCAGTGTCCAATGCAGAATATCCAGATATGCCTCGGTCCCTCCCTGCCCATATGGAAGAAGCACCTAATGTCTTTCAGCTGTACCAAAGACCCGTCTGTGCCTCCCGTAAGAAGCAAAAAGAAGATGCAGATTCTGAGTATCCTCTGACTCCGCCTCCTTCTCCATCAGCAGACAGATCCAAGTTGCCCTGTGGAAAAAGTAACTTTGATGATTCATTAGTTCATATCAATATATTTCTAGTGGATAGGAAACATCCTGAATTTTCTTCTCGCTATAGCAAAATTAACCGTAGTGTAGATGTTGATTTTAATTGTCTAGATGTGTTAATAACTTTGCAAACTTGGGTAGTGATACTGGATTTCTTTGGGATTGGATCCAATGCTGATAACCATGCTATGAAGCCGCAGCCTGAAGATACTCAGCAGACAATCAAATCAGAAATAAATTCCTTGTCAGCTTCTCAAGCCCAAGAGCCTGTAAACACTAAGCTGGATCTAAAGGTATTCTTGAGATGCAAAACAGTAATTGGATTGTTTGTCATAAAATATCTGGTTTATAGAAACTTAAGGTGACATTTACATCAAGTGTTTTATATTCTAGTGGAGAGTGTACATAAATGCAGAAACAGATTTAAAATGGGTATAGATGTAGTTAAAAGAAAAAAAAGGAGTTATAAAAGGAGTTACAGAAAAGCAGAATGTTTGCAAAGTGCTTGGCTCCCTTACTCTGTGACCCTCTGTTGAATGAAAAGGTTGCTTCAGTATTAAAGACCTAACATGCTGCAATTGGCACTGTACTGTTCTAGGTACTATGGAATTTATTTATGCAAAAAAAAGTATATTTTATAAATATATATTCAAATATGTTTATACATCTATATGTATAAACGTATTTTTTGAAAAACACGTTATGTATGTGTATATAATACAGTCTTTGCCCAGAGGCCCTGCAGTCTTACAAGTGGCAAATCTTGAAAGAGAAGAAGATGAAGGTAACAGTGCTGGGATTTGTTCTTGGCCTGATAATTCTGAATTGCTTGGGAGACCCATTAATGTGCAAACAAGGCAGTAAAAATGTTGCTCTCCTTCAGTGTCTCCTGATCAGATAATTGTTTTGTGCCATTCATGTGTTACAGTGCAGTTGTCTTGAAAAAAAGCTAAACAAGATTTTCAAGCTCTGAAGTCATGTTGTTTCATACCAATTTGTTCCTGTTTTGTTTGACCAGGTCCATTCTTTATCCTTAGTCCTGAATAAGGCAACCAGTGAGCTTGCTAAAGCCAGTGTGGCAAAACTTGCAGCTCACTTGGAAGTGATTGGTGAGTAGATTGAAGGGTTCAGGTTGTTTGCAGCTTAAAATAAGATGAGGTGTGCACTGTAATTATGATTTTAAATGTTTTTATTTTCATCCTCATTGGGTTTTTGCGTGTTTTCTTGGGCAAAATGCACATTCTCCTCCCACTGCTTCCTCCTCTGCTTTTTCAGGGTTTTAAATCCTGGCATCCCTCGCAGTTGTCACCTTTCATCATTTTAGCTGAGATTAGCTGTAATTTTAATACTTCACCTTCACAGAGCAGAGCATTCATTTTTATTGCTGTTTTAGAGGAAAAAAAGGAGTTGCATCTAAGTTTGCACAAATCAAAGTGGTGTGATCACATGTGTAATGTGTGGGTTAATACAACCTTTGTAGCAGAAAGATGGGATTTTCTTTGAACACGAGGTTTGATGTTTAATTGAATTGATTTACCTAATTAGTTGTGAGGAGGCTATCCCACTAATAGAAACTCTTAGGGTTTAGTAACTGATCTGTGTTTGAGGATCCTGATTGTCTCCCCTTTGTTTTTCAGAGGGAGATTTAGCCTTGCAGGGAAGTATTGGAAGTCTGTCCTTAAGTGATCTTACGGCTCATGGAGAATTTTACAGAGAGCGTTTCACTACAAGTGGTGAAGAAGCACTCATTTTTCAAATCTTTAAGTATGAATTTAAACTTCTTGTTACTCAGTATTAGCTTGGTACTCCATTAACTTCCAACGCATGCCCCCCAAAAAAACTAAAATGAAAGTCAAACAAACCCAGAAAACCCAAGCCCACAACTGTCAGGGCTGTGTGATTCTGCTTTGGCCTCTTGGGACTTCAGTGGGACTTAAAATATTTTCAGTCATAAACTTGGAGTTTTTAACTTATCTTTGTCCTGCAGTGTACAGAGAAATGGAAAAGTAGGTTTTAATTTCCCTTTAAAGCTGTTCTTGAAAGTATTTACATGATAGTTCCTAGTTAAAATAGTTGTTTTTTAAAAGTTGGAAGAGGTTTTCACCTGATGAAATAGATTTTCTGTTGCTCCTTAATTTTGGAATTAGGGGTTTGCTTTTGTCGTAGTGTAAATTTGAATTTCTTTGTTTTGTTTAAAGCAATAGTTCTTACCCTGCGATGTTTCCTGGTTCTCCAATTAATCAGATTAGAAATTACCCAAGTAATGTTACGGAATTAATTTCAAATATGAGAGCATGCTGATCCAGAATTGAATATACACATTATCCTGCAGTAGGGTGCTTACCTTAAAAGCCACAGTTCTGATATAAAATCACCAAAGGTCTAACTGGTATGCAGAGATTAGAGGTACATTCCAAATGTAGAATTTTCCTGTTTGCTTAATTAAAACTCAGCAGCCCTTCAATGTACAAAATTTAGAAGTAATTAATGCAAACTTTATTTTTCATGTCTGCAGCTGAAATAGTGTTAATTACATGCTGTGAACATTAGTTAAATCTTCTATATTACTATTTTGAATGCAGCCAAATGTCTAGTGCTGCCTGTAAAATGTACTGAAGATTGGTGAGTTTAACTGTGAGCCCTTCTCCCAGGTACGGGAGGCCGGATCCGCTGCTGCAGAGGGAGTGTGACGTCCGCGTGACCCTGCGGATGGCCTCTGTCCAGTATGTGCACACCCAGCGCTTCCAGGCCGAGGTGGTGTCTTTCATCCAGCATTTTACTCAGCTCCAAGATGTCTTGGGACGGCAGAGAGCAGCAATTGAGGGACAAACCGTATGTCTGGGCCTTTTTTCTGTTCTTTCCCAGCCTGTTTTTTGCAGTTGAAATGCAGTATATAATTTACGTTAATGCACCATCTCAAGTGAGTTGAAATGGTGGGAGGTTTTAGAGTTTTTGTGTTGGTAGAGATTTCTCAGGCTCATCTTGTAGTCAGGAGACCTTAATTAGGACCATCTTGCTGCCGTTTGAAAGTGCAGAATATCAAATTTGCACGTTACTTAAAACTTTGGCACCTGGATTCTGCAGGATGTGCTGGACAAAAAGGGTCAAGGTGTTAACTTATTCTCCACTGTTCACCAGGGAATAATAACTGACTTGGGAGAACCAAGTGAGAAGTTCTGCCCCACTCAGTTGTATGTCTCTGATTAGGTTTGATGGCTGGTAAGCTGAGAAAATCAGAACTTCTGCATGGTAGAGTGTATCAATATAGAGGTTATAGAGCATGATTGAGTATATCAATATAGAAAATATAGAGCATGACAGAGTAGGTCAAGACAGAGTATATCAATACTCTATATAGAGTATGTAGGGCATGAGGGAGTGTTTCAATAATCAGGACAGCCATAGACCACGTGACCTAATGTGGGAGTAATTATTGTAGTCAGTATGGAAGTCGGTATAGAAGCTTCTCATAATTGAAGGAAAGACAGTGTGGATATTAAAACACTTCATTGTGCATTTGTGGGAAGTTTAAATCTGATTTTGAAATATCTGTTCTAAGTTACAGGGTTTTGTTTTTTGCAAATGATTTTTCTTAAATAATTTGTTATGTAGTGAGCTGAGTAGTGTCTGTCCTGCCTCTTAGTTCAGGGGTGAAAGGATGTGTCACTCCTGAGGGCTGCACCTGTTGCACAGGTTTTTCCTGTTTGCATCATAATACTTTTTTAATGAGCCTTTATTCTCTGCCTAAAACAAAAGTTGGTTTTTTGGTTGCTTTGTTGTTGTTTTTGTTTGGTATAAACTCTTACCATATCTTAATTTTGCAAATCAAGGGGTCCTGATCCCGAGTTCAGTACTAATCAGTGGGAAATAATCACCTGCTTTCTGCAGTTTTTGTAATTATTTTTTGTAATGTATTTTTGCTCTTCCCAGGTGAGAGATAAAGCCCAGCGAGCTTCCCGAGTTCTTCTTGATATTGAAGCTGGGGCTCCTGTTCTGCTTATACCTGAGAGCTCCAAGTCTAACAGTCTTATTGTAGCTAACCTGGGAAAGTTGAAAGTGAAGAACAGATTCCTGTTTGCAGGAATGCCGGGTACCTTTTCATTAAAGAACAAGGTATGAACATTACTTCTTAATTTAGCAGCTTGTTGTTTGTGCATTTTATTTCTAAATCAAAATTGTAAATGATTTTTACTGTTGAGGTTTGACACGGAAGTGTTTCTTTGTAGAAAGGTCCTTCTAGTTCTGATCAGAACCAATCAATTTACTGGCATGATTACCACTACACTTACATTTTACTTTATATATATTGATTTTATACATCTAGTAATGAGAGTCTGTGGCAGTGTGCTGGCAAATCTGACAGATTTGCCTTGCTGCTGATGGTAGTGTGCTGCCCTTCCTGCCTTGGGCTTACTGTCTGAGGCATTAGGGCAGAGGGGAGACTGAACTGAGGGTTTCGAGAGAACGGAGGGAAGAAAGGAGGCTGAACTCTCCAGCTGCTCTGGCAAGGAAACAGGACCCAACTGGGTGCACACTGGGTGCAACTGGGTGCCTGTCATGTGGGGCCAGGACAGGCTTTCAGCTCACTCTGTTTGGTAACTCCAGCTCTTTATCACTCACCGTTTCCACTGTGTGAGTGGCAGAAAAAAGGGGTCTGTGTTGGCTAAGACTTGCTCAAATGCACTGAAGAATAGATTTGTTTTTTTTTTTTTTTCCTGCTCTCAGTGAAACTGAGTGTGTGCAGTTGCTTTGATGAGGTGAAACCTTGGGAAAGGTTTCCAGTGCTTGCACATGTGGCAAGGCACAGGACAGGAGTAGCTGGTACTGCTCTTGAGAGATGCAGCCACAAAATTTGAGTTAAGGAAGATCCATCTTGGATGGCTTTCTATATCTAACCCATTCAACAAAGTAAGGAGTTGTCTGGGAACCTCCTAATTCCATTTTGAAGGGATCAGAAGTTAGAATTAGATTAAATTGCTTCAGTGGTTTTGTGTTGTGTCTGTTGCCTTGATCTGATTTGTATCTACCTGTGTTTTTGCTGTAAGGAGATAGTGGACTGTGATGTTGGGTTGTTTCCTGTGCTGTAGTGTGTTGATGTAAGTAAAGGTTTGTAAGCAGTAGACTCCTAAATTAATATTATAAGTTAAAGAAAGTGTGTGCAGTAATTTTATTTCAGCCTAAAAATACTATGTTATGTAGCACTGTAGAAATGTAGGTGTTTGAAATGGGATTAGATGGGGTTTGCCATTTTTTGGTTGGTTTTGTTGTCATTTTTCCTCTGTCCTATGTTTCTTTTTGAGGATCGGATTTTACAAGGCAATGCATACAAGGATCCTGTTTTATTTGAGGTATTTCACATCTTTATAGTAGTGTTTAGGTGCTCCTCATTGATTCGAAAAAAGAGGAAGTATTCTTCTGGAATTTAGCACTTTAAAAAGTTACTTCATTTATTAAAAGTTGTTTCTGTTATAAAGTTTTTGCTGAATTCTATAAGAATTGGATGTAAATTTTTTGTGGTGTGCTCTTTATGCATGTCTGAGGAGCTGCTAATTTGGATTTAATAGCATAAATTTATAGATTCATAGATGATGTGATGATTTTCCTTTGCATGTACTTTTCAGTCTTGTCTTTACAGTATAAAGTTAATGTCCTCAAAATTTTTTTTCTTGAAATCCTTGATCATGATTGCAATTAATTTTTCCAGTTTTTTTCTAATATTTAAAAACCACGTAAGGCAAGAAAATATTATCAATTAAAACCAGAAAGGGAAGTTTATGGTAGGGATTGATGTGACATCAGAAGCTGGATACAGAAGGAAGGTGGGAAATTATAGTAACAATACAGGAGTCAGGGGCAAAGTGAGCAATCTTGGAGTAAGAGGTGAGTAAATCACTAAAGATGATTGCTACCTGCATGTGGGGCATGAGGTTAATTAACTGAAAGCAGGACAGATGAATCCCAAAATGAACTTTGGAGTACACAAGTGGTATGTCAGTCTCTTCCACCAGACATATCACAGAGTGGTTGGGGCCATTCCATCACAGAAGGCTGTCAGATTGGTCAGGCAGGATTTTTGGGAAAAGAAATTCCTAATGTTTACGTGACTCTTTTCCTAGGGAGAGTTGTAGGTTTTTGATGCAAGACAGCTCATGGATTTCCACTGGATATGTGGTGGTGGGGAGATGTCTAAAATGTTTTACATCAATATAAATGAGCTTTTCTTTTTTCACCTGTGAGGAATTTTCCACCAAGTGTAGGGATTTATCCAACCTTAAACTGCAGGAGAATTTTGGGACACATTTTGGTGTGACAACTGAAGTATTTAAAGTGCATAAGATGTGCATGTGTGGAAGTGTTAGTTCACGGGTTCTAATAAGATATGAAGTTGCTGACATGATCTTGCAGAAATAATGACATGTTATTTTCATCACCTGAAAAACAGCTTTATATAGTTAGCAGTCTTTATTCTGCAGAAATGTTTAATATCTTGACAGTTTTACATTTCCATTTTGATACTAATTTCATTTACGTGAGAGTGTTTGTGTTTTATGCAAAATCCTCTCCTTTTGAATTAGTTTCTCATTGAAAAGATTCCACAGCTTTTTGGGGAAGGTTGCTGAAGTAAACTTTTTTACAAAGCAAATGTTGTAATCTGCTATTAAGGCTATAGGAGAAAAGTTTGGCCGTCTTTCTACAGTAGAAGATACTGGCATTCCAGTAACATACTTAATTTTGACAGGAATTTGTCACAGCTTGAACCTTGGTGCATTGGTTCCTTACAATTTAAATTAAAAATCTAATGTTAATTACAAAATTTCTTTCATTAGCAGGATTCAGTTCAGTTTTCCTCTCCTTTGGGAACCCCAAAACATAGCGTGAAGAAAACAAGTGCTGATGAGTCCAAAGTAGCAATGGAAGGATTGGTCATGAAAAAATCATCAGGAACAAACATTTCTAGGCTGAAGAGTGAGCCTACAGTGAGCACTTCGAGTAAGCAGCAAGGGCAGCCATTGAAGCTGCCTGTTGTCCCAAACCCTGAGAGCCCAGGTATGTGAGAGTAGTAGAAGCTCCATGGAGCTTCTTTTGTCCTGTGAAATAGTACAGTGACATATTGCTTATGTGACACTGAAGAGTATTTGGTTCTGGGTCTGAAGACTATAGATTGGAGAAAAAATTACTTCTGAGCTTTAAGGCTGATTTTTGCAGCTTAAAGGATTAGGGAGTTGTAGTTCAGTTTCTGGAAAAACAGTCCTGCAAACTGGGTGTGTTTTGGGATGCATATTGCAGACATACAAGGAGTGTCCTTGGACTCCTAATAAAGAATTTACATTTACCTGCAAATGAGCTTGGTATTTGGTAGCTACAGATACTGATGAGCATGAATTAAATAAAAAAAAATTGAATAAAATCGAGACTAAATTAAATTTCATTTAAAAAGTAGGCTGCATTAGTTTTGTACAGATTCCATTTTTCTTCCTTAATGTGTTATCTCCTGTGCACTTGCAGAGGATCACATCTGCCTCTTAGACTGCATTGTGGTTGATCTGCAGGACATGGATATCTTTGCTGCCGAAAGATATCAGAGAGAGTATTCCAAGGCTGTGGAAGAGACCAGTGGGGATTTGAGCTTTCCATCCTACTTGGTGAGGCAGACAGGAGGGAGCCTGCTGACAGAACCCTTCAGACTGAAGTTAAAAGTAGAGAGAAACTTGGACAAGTGAGTTTAAACAGGGTCACTTTATGCTGTCACCTACAGCAGTACTTTAGATGCCTTTTGTTGTGTATCCCAAAGGTTTTGCCCTGCTGTGTTGGAGCTCCTGGAAACACTGAGGTTTCCCCTTTGTTGCAGGGAGCTGAGTCACTCTGTGGCAGACATTTCAATCCATGGCAACCTGTCCTCAGTGCACTGCTCTCTGGATCTGAACAAGTACAAACTGATCCGTGGGCTGCTGGAGAACAACCTCGGGGAGCCCATCGAGGAGTTCATGCGTCCCTATGACTTGCAGGATCCAAGAATTCTTGTAAGAGGATCTATGTGCAGCAGAAATTCTCTTGAAATGTCTGGGGGGGTTTGCTGATTTTGCTGATTACAGCAATATTTTAAGAACAAAGAAGCTCTAGACCAGTAGTGTGAAAATGGATTAATGGTCATTTTCAAGGTAAAGGCCACAGTGTTGTGAAATGTAACATTTCTCCAATAATAGTTAATGAAACTCTTTGGAAAAGGAGGACACCACACAAAAACACTTTGCATTTTTCTGAAATACAGTTTAATTCAGCGATGAAAGTTAAACAGATGCTCTGAAAAAGAATGTTGGTGTTTTCCACTTTCAGACAGTTTTGAGCGGAGAAGTGTATACTTCCATGTCATTCCTCATTGACATGGTTAATGTGAGCCTGGAACTGATGGATCCAAAGGGAAAAGATGGATGCAGCTCTTTAGCCAGGTATGAATGTTCTTCTCTTACTGAATACCTTATCCTAAATACCATGCTTATATGAAAGATACAGGACAAGAATTAAAATAATATGTGGAACTACAGTTTAATAATGCAGTGAAATGGAGTTTCTTAATTAGAGTCCAGACTGAGAGTTTGAGCTGCTCTGAAAGATGAAGGGGAATGACCTTGTTCAGACAATACTGTCTGTCTTTCCAGTTGTCCTTGAAATAACAGTCCAGTAATCAGTTGACTTGGCTCAAGAGAAACTGTATTTTAATTAAGAAAGTGATATGAGGGAAGGTTTAAAAAAGCAGATTTCTGCTGTGTTGGCTTGTTGGGGTTTTTTTTTAATCCAGAAGGGTTTTTTATCAGTGGAAAATATTATTACATGTAGTATAGACCTATTTTCTATCTCTATGACATGGGATATGATTGTAGTTGTTCTAGAAAATACCTAAATGAAAGATTTCAGTAGTGTGCCATACTTGTAAAGTAAATGATTCCAAGGAATAAATAAACTGTAAGGTTCTTCCGTGAGTTGTTTTGCTTTTTATTCTCCTAGGTTTGATTTTAAGAAATCCAAGTTGCTTTTTGAAAGCTCTTCAAATGGAACAAAGTCTGTAAATCTGGTCTCTCACTCCATGATGGCCTTTGACACTCGTTATGCTGGACAGAAATATGCTACAGGCCCCCCAAATGTCTTCAGTTGTATCTTTCAGTCATCAAAGAACACCAGTAGCCCGGGAGCAATCCAGATTGAGTTGCATTTCAGGTTGGTAATTCTGGGATTTGTTTGTTTTTAATAATGACATAATCAGGACTGTCCTGGTTTTAATACACTTGTTTTTATTGTAGATAAACTTGCTGGCATTGTATTTAAATCTGATGACTTTTTTGGGGTGATCAGTGGTACTTGATAGATTGAAATATGCAGTTTTTCATTGTCTGGAAGTTGCTGGATTTTTTCTTTTCACTTGTTGCAGTATAATTTAGGTTTGAATAATGGATCAGATGAAGTTTTGAAATACTATTAAAATCAGTAGTGCTCAAAGCTTGATAAGTCTGGCCTATCACTTGTATGTGTGTGCATAAAACCAGTTTGTAGAATTTTTAATATAAGTTGCACAAAAGCTGTTTCCCAGCAGGTGTCACACGTGGTTTTCTGAGAGCATCAAATAGTCAGAAATGACACCTCATTCAAAAACAATCTCTGTATTCTCTTATGTGTTCTATCCTGCCCTGTTTGTTTTTTCTTATCTGTTTTGATCTAATTTATTTTTGAAATTGGGAATATAAAGTATAATGTCAGTATTTACCTAATCAGCATGGTGGTTTTTTGAGGAATGTTAACTAACAAAAAAGAGGGTGAACTGAGTGACTAGAGATGTTGCTTTCACTTCTTATCATATTTGCTGACCAAGCTCAGCTTTCTCATTCTCATATAAGTATGCTACCCTCTGAAACAGTTGCAGGAATAACGTCAAAAAAAAATTGTGGATTATTTTAGTCCAGTAGAAAATTTTGAAGACATTTGGTCATAAAAACCAACCAAAGAAACTTTGCAATTAAGAGAAATTTTTTTTTAAGATTTGGATGCTGGATTTTTAGGTTTTAGGTACCTAAAAAATGTGTTCAGAAAGAAACCAACATTTCAATTTGAATATAACTAAAATGAGATTTACTAAAAAATAAACGCAAAAAAACCCCAGATGGTTTTCACAGAACTGTTGAGTCAGTAGGTGCCTAGATTAGACACAGTTAGTGAGTTTGCACAGTACAGCCTAATCTGGTTTATGAGTGAGAGTTTCAGGAATCTTCTCCCAAGCGTTGTGCTTTTAAATTTCAGCCACAGCAGCATGTGGTCTGTTTTTAGTGGTGAGAGCATCTTTGGCAGTAGATGTAAGGGCTGGCAGAACTCAGTGATAGTGTTGTACTGGCTGGTGCCTCTTTAAATATCCTGGAGAGTCAGGGAGGGTTATAGGCTTTTGCTGCTGGAAGCAGGTCAGGCAGAGGCTGCTCCCCACTAAGGCACCACAGTTCTTTGGAGATTTTATGGTTCACAGTGTGCTGGATTGAAAATTGTTTCATGGTATTTAAGTACTTAGATGATTTTCCAGTTAGCATGATCAAATGTAACTGGTATTCCAGATTATGAAGCCAAACACTTTATCCCTCCTACCCAGACCTTCAGAATGGGATGCTGGGAACTCAGGCAGGCTGACATTTTTTCTGAATGACAAAGCAGCTTCCTGTGCTGCAAAATGCTGTCAGGGTGTGAGAGGAAATTCATGTTGTACCTCTTACCTTGGAGCCAGTCTGAGTTTCACACACAGAATGTTAGGTTTGATACCCAACAGACATAAAATGATAATTAAAAAAAAGGTTTTAAAATTTGAAATTTTGCACATTAATATTGATAATGTAAGTGTGTTAAAAGAGCTTTTATAAATTTACTGTTATGTAGTTTTTCAGTTCATCTCCTGTACCATTATGGCTTAGAATTTGTGTGGTTAAGATGTGTTGGGTTTCCATGGGTACAGCAAATTGTTGAATTTCAATCCGTTTAAATATATGTATATATATATGTGTTTTAAAGGCCAGACACTCTGTAAACTAAGTGTATCCCTATAAAATGCCATGTAATTCTTACTAGATACTGATAGTTTTCAGCATGATTTTAGATATCTGCAGGTTGCAAAGTTCACCTGTGTGCTTCTCTCTTCATAAAAGGTCTACTAAGGATTCCTCCAGTTTCACAGTTGTTCTGAACAATCTTCGTGTTTTCCTGATATTTGACTGGTTGTTACTGGTTCATGACTTTTTATATACTCCCGGAGATACCAAAAAGCGGGAAAATCCCCATTCGTCCCGGCAACGAACCTGCATCAGTGACACGACTGTAGTTCCCAAAACTGTGAAAAGTGGAGTAGTTACCAAACGTTCCTCATTCCCTGTGACAGCAGAAAAGCAGCTGGAAGTCAAGGTCAATGTGACAGGTAAATGTGCTCTTCCCTAGTGCTTTTGCAGGAGTTTTTCTCATTAAAAGCCATGTGCTGGTGTAAAACCAGGTCTGTTAAAGGAAATCAAGAAACCTGCTGCAAATGCTGAAAGTACCTTAATGATAGTGCCAACTGCCCTGTTTATTATTTGTCATTTTGTTTGGTTAAGGAACTGAATTTGTGGTTGTTGAAGACATGTCCTGCTTCGATACCAACGCGATTATTCTGAAGGGAACAACTGTTCTCACTTACAAGCCCAAGTTGTTAGATCGTCCTTTCTCTGGCAGTTTGTTTGGCATTGAGGTAGGAAAAATAAATTTGCTTCTGTAAAACATCTAAAATTAGAGGAGTTTGTGAAGATTCTTTGCTATAAATATATATACAAAGGGAATAGTCCACAGATGCTTTTTGAAGTTTGTTAGTTTCTCATCAAATGCTCTCATTTTACAGCAGTTTTAAGAATAGTTTTATATTGTTTCTGTTAAAACATTGTAAGACTTGACTGTAATCTCAAAATATTACTAGTTCTTGCCAGGCCTGTTTTCTCAGTTGGTAATTTTTTAAAAATAATTTGCAACTTTTAGGTGTTTTCATGCCGGTTAGGAAATGAGCAAGAGACTGCACTGTCAATTATCGATCCAGTACAGATTCATATGGAACTTATTGGGAATTCTTCCTACCCAAGTGGTTCAGGACTGCTGGATGCTTTCAATAGTGAAGATTTTCCCCCTATTCTAGAGGTAATATTAAAGGCCTGAATAAAATGGTATGCAGTAGAGAATACTAGCAGAGATATTTTTATGCCCAAGGATTTTTATGCCCAAGAAGACTTTCAAATGCATAAGAAGAGAATAAGATAATTTTTTCCTGAAAAGGAAAAGAAACAAGCATGCAGAAAATGCTTAGTGGTAATGAAAAAAGTGATTTATAGGATATTTTACAGAGTTTAATAGGGGGGGAAAGAAGTAGGCTGATTATGTAGGCATGCGTGATAGTTACTAATATCTGAAAGAAAAAGATATTTTTCTGTATTTTCTGTTTCTAATTGTTAGGACATATTAGAGGGGAATTATATTTAGAGATTTTTTTTTACCATTATATCAAAGTAAAACTTCTTTTCCCTGAAAAGTAATGCTGTTGGTTGTTGGTAAATAATAACAACTTTGATAATTTTAATATTGGATCTTTTAAACAGCATGGTGATCAAATTTTAACCCTAAATTTTGTCTTCTTTGGGAAAAGCTTCATTAATATCTATATGTGTATAAGAACAATGTGTAGAAAAAGGCAAGTGAATCTTATATTTTAATTTTTCATTTAGATTCAGTTGCAAGCACTGGATATCAGATTGTCCTACAATGATGTTCAACTCTTCTTGGCGATTGCAAAGTCAATTCCCCAACAGACAGGTGCAGCTCTGCCTGACTCAGCTGCCTCAAGTGCTGGGAATGCTGCTGATGCCTCCAGTTCAGCACTGGGAAATGAGGCCTCCTTGGCACATGAAACCAGAGATGGATCCAAACGTGTGCTGGATCCTGTTCTTGGTATGTTTTTCACTGTTGGAGTGAAGCCCTTTTTTATATCTAAAGGAGGTTTCTACAAGGGGAAGCTAATCTATATGCCTAACACAAAAGATGTTGATATTGTCGTGGTGTAAGACCCTTTGTTGGTTAGAACTGTTTAATGATGGCAATGTCCTGATGATATTATAAAAAACGTAAAAGCAGTCTTGAATCATGTGCTTTTTCTACAGTTGTAACCTTAAACAAACATACAGATGTATCTTGATTTTAGAAATTAAAACAAGTAGATAACTGTCAAGGATTTATGCCTGGTTAACTGTTAATTCCAGAGGTCCAGCTGGCTCGCCTCCAGGAGCTGGGATTCAGTATGGAAGATTGTCGTAAAGCTCTTTTGATCTGCCAAGGTAACATCAGATATTCTTAGCAGGGGTTTGCATGTTGTTCATCTTACCTTAATTGCAATTAAGTAAAGGCTTTAGACTGTCAGGTGGCGATGCACAAGCACTGTTTCCTTCTTTAGAACGTCTTTGGCTCTGTGTTGGCCTGCAGTCTTGAACATTCTTCTTCCTGTTCTGCTACTGTGTAAAATCCACACCCCAAGGATTCTTCCTGCCCTTTGGAATGTCATATGTGAGGTGCTTGAGTGTATTTTTGTTTGGGAGTTTTAGTTGTGTTCAGGTTGGTAATTTTTTATGGTGGACCAATTTCTCGCTATTATCCATCTTTTCCTCTTGAGAGCATGTGTTTTCATCTCTCCCTTTTAAAATCATATTTCTCTATTTCTACATGTTGTACATGAAAAGAAGACACAGCTTTAACATAAGTGATTCTTTTCCTTTAGCACTATCATGCTTCCCATCTTATCTATAGGCATGCATAATGTTACAGATTTTTATTACCATTGCAAACTCCACAATACATTTCTTACTCTTAGGAAATACCAGTGTCTTTATAATCTTCTCATATTTATGTTACAAAAGAGAGCATATTCAAGGTACTGTTGAGAATATTTTCTTAAGAGAGAGGGAAGTAGTTTGCTTCTATATGTTTTTTACTAAGGACATTTCATTGAGAAAGTAGATGATGATTGCTTGGTCCTTTGCTTTCATCTAAGGTGACTTGAAAAAAGCAGCAAGTTGGTTGTTTAAGAATGCTGAGCCTCTGAAATCAGTTTCCCAGACCTCTTGTGGTCGAGATAGCCAGGGGATTGTGCCTTTCCAGTTCATCTCTGGAGTGGAAATAAAGGCAGAAAGTGTTTGCATCTGCTTTATAGATGACTGCATGGACTGTGATGTTCCCCTGGCCGAATTAACCTTTTCACGTGAGTATCTGGTTCTGCCTTGCATAAAATGACTGTCAGTTCTGGGTGTGTTCAGCACCATGCTCTTGTTTGTCAGGGCTTGTCAAATTTCAACTGATAGTGTCTTAGTGGTGATTGTGGGGGATTTTGGGGGTTCTTTTTTCTGTATTTCTGTTTGGTTTAAGTTTTGGTTTTAAGATTACAGTCTTTGTAGGTTTAAGATTCTGGTTTCCCCTTTTTACATTACATAATAAATGGAATCTGTCCTGAGCAGAATCCTGGGGAGGCTCTGAATTTTAAGGTGTGGCTGTCTGCAAATGTTATTTGAAGAGTATTATGATAGGCTTTTTGTACCATTTCAGTTTAAAAGACAAGACAAAACCTTTCATTGCTTACTTGACAGTTCACAAAATCAGGAAGCTTGATTGTTTTGCATTAGTTTAAATGTCACATGGGTTTTTTTCCCCAAGGTTTGAATTTTCTCCAACATTTGAGAACCAGCCCCGAAGGTTACGCTCATTTTACCCTGTCTGGAGATTATTACAACCGTGAGCTTTCAGGTGAAATACCTGGGGAGTTGTTGTTTTCTTATTCAAATTTAGGAAACAGCCTTTCCTGCTACAGGAAATGCTTCTAAGGAAATGGGGAAAGGTTGACTTTTGGGACTCTGTGTGTGTGTGAGACAGTATGATCCTAGACAAGATAACCTGATTTGAGATCAGTTGGAGGGATATGGAAAGTAGAGATTTTGCTGATATGAAAGTAGCACTCAAGTTTTCAGACAGAATTGCATAGAAAGATTATTCACTAAAATGACAGTTTTATAACAAGCTGTCTCTGCATTCTCATCTCTCTTTGACTGTTTGGTGCATTCAGTTTATTACATTTTTCAGGAAGGAAAAGAATGTGAGGGCAGGTGATTAGGCTGAAGACAAAGGATTAGCATAAGAAGACAAACATAATTTATATTTTAGATGTAAAAAAACAAGTTAGGCCTCAATGCAGGCCAGATACTGACAAAAGAAGTAATCTAATTGTGTGGGGTTTTTTAACTGAGAAACTAAATTTTCTGTTACATAATTGGTGACAAGCACTCAGGAATTACCTGTCAATAACAAGTTATTTTTTTGTTTTTAAAAAAGACTTTGTATTTAAAAATATGTAGGGCGTTTTTTTTAAAAGCTTCTAGATCTTTATCCTTTGAAATACCTAATAATAGCCATCTTACAATTGTGTGAAAGTCATTGTCGAAGCTATTTGAGAGAACTTAATTCCAGCTAGCTTAAATATAGAGCTGTAATTGCCTTCTAGTGCTTTAATTGGAATTAAGGTATTTCTGCAAGACCCTACATATAGTATACATGGTCTAAATGAAGGAGCTGGACCAAATTTGTAATAGGTATTAAATCCATGGGTTTGCAACTTCATCTTGAACACAGATTAAATGTGGAGGATCAAATTATTAGAGTTTCATCATTAAATATGTAAAGAGCATTCCAGTGTGGCTTCCATGTGTGTAGCAGAGGTCATGGTTTGTGTTTCTCTCAGGCTGGGAGCCATTTATTGAGCCGTGGCCATGTTCAGTATCTTGGCAACAACAAGCTGCAAGCCGCCTCCACCCTTCCCGCCTGAAGCTGGAAGTGAAGGCCAAACCACGCCTGGATATAAACATCACCTCTGTTCTCATGGGTATGTGGGAATATTCCCTGAGAGCAGCACTCTACAGTCTGGCTTTCACTACTGAAAATGACAGGCATCTCTAATTAGACTGTTGGTATCCTGTGAAGGGAGTGGGATCTGCTCAAGTCCCTCTGTACTTCCCAGGATACTGTACCAGGTGTGTGTTCAGGCAGCCCATGTTCTATCAGGTGTTGTGAAAGTGTAAAGACATGAGCTACATATTTTAGAGGTTAGTAGGAATTCTTTCTCTGATCATATGAATTCTATCAAATTTGTATGTTATTTGAAATTTATTTCTAATCAGAAACAGACTTTCATCTAAAGCTTTCCGTAGTTTACAGGGCTTAAAAATATTTTGATAAGCTCATTATTTTTCAGTACATTGACAGATGTAGTGGGGAGCTACTCATTTCAGTTCTTCAGTCTCTGAGCACCTGAGCTGTCTGGAAACCAAAATATTTTGTTCATCATTAGCTCCAATTTCATGTGAGCTTCTGTATTGTGGAGCTCTGATTGTGTGCATTTCCCAGGAATGCTCATTCAGAATTATTTGGTGGGCACAATAAAGAAAATGTCAAGCTAAGCTGCGATTGCAGATGTAACAGAAAAGCCTTCCTTGGTCCTTTCTCCCCCAAGGAGTACCTGGGGAGCTGACAGAAAGAGGGGAGCCAAGGTGGCAGGAGAAGAAGCAAATCAGTGATTCTGAAGATTATGCTTTTTAAAACCAATGATAACAAGTGTTGAGGCTGGTTTGTGATTAATATTGTGCCAGAGGACTCAATTAGTGTTGATATTTATGCAGGAATGTGCATGTGTCTCTTAAAAAGAAGCAAACCCCAAAACCCTAGGAAATGCTTCTGACATGAAAATATTTAAGGTTAATTGCCTCTGCAGGGAGAGCTCTTAGTTTGATATAGGAGTATCTTAAGAACATGAAATTCCACTGAAAGGTTGTTTTTTTTTAAATAAAATCTTTGGGATATATTTGTTTTTTAAGTTGTTGCTGTGATTTTATGAGCTGTTGTTTGTCTTTAACTTGTGTAAGTGACTCACAGAAAAAACAGTGAAGTAAAACTTCTGCCATTAAAGTGGAGTAACTTGAGTGTGATGAATTTAACACACTTTTCAATGACTGTTTACTGCCACCTCGGAGACATTGTCTGTGCTTACATTCCTCTAGAGCAATACACATGTACCAAGCAGTCCTGGATGGAAGATTACTGTAAACAGGACAAAGAAGTGAATGTAATCAGCTCAGAAGACTGGTTGGGTTCTTCGGTGGATCCCCCATGTTTTGGGCAGAGTATGTTGGTCATTAATCACACTTTATTTGAAACAGTCTTGACACACATGGTCATCTGTCTAATGTATTACAAACATAAGTATTTTGGCTTCACAGCATACAGTGATTTATTAGAGATGTTTAGCAAAAAAAAGACAAAACTGTTTTCTGTTCAATTATGTTCAATTCTTTTAAAACAAAAAGCTTTCTGGCTGCTTAGCTTTGAGTTAGAGCTTTGCACTGCTAGTTCTGCTTCCTTTCTGTCTGCCACTCTCAGTTAATGAGTGACTCTCATGTCAAGGATTAAATCAGAATGTTGAGTTTAGGCTGTGTGCAGTTCAGAGAGGATGTTTTTCTTTCTGTACCCCAAAGACCTAAATAACTGAGTTTCTGGAAAAACATCACTTTTTTTGTGAAATTATCACCTGAGTAATAGTTCTTGACATGTGGCAGGTCTTTTCAGTTTATTTTCTCCCAGAATTCCTTCTGGAAGGAATTTTATCAGTTCAGATCTCAGCTTAGTGCAAGCAAATGGGTAGAGACTCATAATTGCATGATGTGTGGCTTCCCTTATGCATGCAGGGGAAGATCTACCTGTATTTGTGTGGGGTTTCTTACTTGCTAATTTTGTCTTTCCTGTCTGCCAGGCCTTCCTCTTGTCTACCTTAGAACTAGGAGTACAGCCAGTTTGACTAACCTAGAGCATCAGATCTATGCTAGAGGTACTGTACAGCACACAGACACCAAAAGGTGGTTTTTTCTTTGAAAGGCTCTTGCACAATAAATACTGTGCTGTATGTGGGACTTGCTGCTGGATTGACCTCTATATTTAAAAATAATCAAAGCCCCAAAAACCCTCAAGCCAAATAACATAACAGCTACTTTTCTTTTAGGCTGCTAAATTTATTATTTTGTCCTGTCATTCTCTGGGTCCTTCAGGAAAGAATGGAGAAATTCCATGTAGGAAAACTATCTTTGTGAGGAAGGTTATGTGAATTGTTGACTGTTCAGTGTCTCTCTTGTAGAGGGAAAGTACAGTGTGACTGAAAATAGCATAGTAATATCACAGAATTTATATTCTAAAAATATCCACCATTATGTTCAATATACATATTTATGCCTAATTTAGCATATGTAGGTACTTAAAACTTTCAGATGCCTTCCGAAGAACAGGCTGTTTTCAGTAAGCTTTAGGAAGTAAAGCATTCCTAATAAATAATTTGTTAATTTGTTTGGCTCCTATTTGACAGGATAGGTTTTGGCAAAACCATGCAGTGTGAAGTAAGATTTTTCTTTTTTTGACATTATGGAAGACTAACAGCACACTTGATAAATATATAGCCCTGTAAAAAAGTTAATGGATGGGAGAACAGAAAGCCCTCTGGAAATCTACATCCGTTGCCTGTTTGAGTGCCCCTTAGAAATATTTTCTCTGAGTTTAAAAAAAAACAGAATGGAAAATTTTGGATTTATGTTTCTGAAGTATTTTTCTGTTGGTTTTTTTTTCCCCAAAAAATCAAATGAACAGCAAAACATCTAATATTTATTGCTTGGCTTTTAGTAGGGATTCCTGCTAAATTACTAAATTAATTATGAAAAAATCCTCCTGGTAATGCTAGTCTTTTTTTTCAGGCAGTAGTCTGAAAATTCAGCTTTTACATTTCTTTTGAAAATCAGACCATAGTCCCAAAAATTTTTTTTCTAAAAGACTCTAAAGATAAATTGGCAATCGATTAAACTTTTACCAGAGTAAAAGTTCATTTGGCTTCTGGTCTAATTTTGTAGAGCCTGGGCTAGCCAAAAAATGATATAAAGGGAAACTCAACACTAAAAAAATGTATTTGCTTTTGGCAAAAATCAGAGCTTTGATTTTCAAGGATTTCATCTTCTTGCTATTTAACTGGAAAGAACTTTCTCTGTAAGCTTTAAGTCTCCATGGACAACATGAGAGTACATAGGGGTTTGTTGATTTGGAAGAAAATTGTCTGGTGCCATCAGTAACTCCTTCAAAAACTTTCCTGCCCTCCCCACATCACCCCTGCTTGCCTCTGGAAACCTTTTGGAGTGACTTCAGGTCTGGGGAAGAGATTTCTGTCTTACCTTTTCTTTAAGCAGCTGATTTATTGTGTGTGCCTTCTTTCCACTTCTCTCATGCCAAAGATGTGTGTATTGAGGTAGCAGCCATTTATCTTCCTTTTTAAGTAAATTACTGGACTCGGACAGGGGTTTTTCTCTGTCCAAACACAGTAAGTATTTTCACAGATTTCATGCACTGCAGTGTGGAAGATGAGAGTAACACTTGTGTCTGTTAGAAATTTGTGCTTGGAAAAAGTCAAACATGGGAGGTGAAGTATTGTCTTTTGGCATATTGCTGTCCCAGCAGGTTAACAAAACCAGATTGCCTTTGGTTGCTCTCAAATAATTTTCCATACTTTAGTTGGCTTTATCCTGTATTGGAAAATATTTCTACTTGTTCAGGCTTTGAGAATAAAAGTCCCATTTAAAGGGGGTACTGGCTAACCCTGAATTTGTCACATTACATACACCATAAAACTTAAAATTAAGTGAATGTGTCTTTAGTATTTCATGAGCATTTGGATGTATATAAAAGATTACTGATCATGCTTGGGTTTTTAGTTAGGTTTTCTACATGTTAGATGTAACTGGAGGTGTAGTATTGTACCAGACTTGATAAAAACAAACGAAAGAACATGTAGATTAAGCTCAGTTCTGGGGGGGGTTGATGTAGGGGAAGAATGTTTGTTTGCTTTGTATCATTCCTGTAGTAATTACTAATGGTAAAAACTTTGTAAGTAATCTGATGTCCTGTTTCTTTGTCTTTCTTTAGTTAGAGCAGATTGTGGTTCTCCAGTCATTGTATCTCCTCCCACATTAACATCTGAGGAATGTTTCTCATGGGCATTCAGACAAGTCTGTGTTCTGTTTTGTAGCTGAAATGAAGACCCCAAAGCGCAGGCAGCCCTTTGTCCCCTTTGCTCTGAGGAATCACACTGGGTGCACTCTATGGTTTGCCACCCTGACTACGACCCCAACCCGGTAAGGAGCTCTTGGGGGATCCCTTTAGACATATTTGTCTGGCTTCTCTTCCATGTCAGCCAGAGCCTGTTGTTTTCAGTGCTTTTGTTTTGCCGAGACATGTAGGCGACTCCCAGTTTTACTCCGTTAAGAGCCTCTTCTTTGACCCTGAGATAGTTTTATTATTAAACAAAAGATTTTTTTCCAAGTGACCCAGCAGAATGTGGAAACCAGTCACATACATTCATGGTGTGAGTGTGTTACTTGCAGGACTAACTTGAAGTAGTCAACTTGAAGTAGTCAGTTTGTAAAATGCTGTGATTCTCTTCACAGGGCTGCGCTGTCTCACAGTGGGAGTCCAGGTGTTGTTCCTGAGGAAAATGGGACTTTGCTGGATGATGCCCATAACGTCAGTGAATGGCAAGAGGTTATCACTGGGGAAGAGGTTCCGTTTGAGTTTGAAGCCAGAGGGAAACTCAGACACAGGTGAAGGGACAGGCCATGAGATGTTCTGACAGTCTTGTATATGGAACACACAGGTTTATAGCTGTAAGGGCACTGGCAGGTGTCACATTAGAAGTGCATTTCTTCAAAATCTCATGTTAATGTTTAGTGTTTATTTTTAATACTCTTGTATAGCGTGAAATTATAATTTCTCTGGTGAAGCAGCAGCTGTTGCTATTGGTGGCAGCTATTCCTTTATCTGAGTTGGATCATTATAAGCTTTTAGAAGGACTTGGGGGTCTCAGTTACAAATCAATGACCTTTATTTTAAAGGACTGTTGGGGCAGTGTTAGTTGTTATCAGAGGTAAGAACTAGAGCTTGTTAACAAATGTGTTGCACACTTTTTTTTTTTTGTGATATAGTTATGTGTCTGTGTGTTCCTTAGGGAAGGTGCAGTAGTTAAACATAAAATCAGGTCCATCTATCCATGAAATGGAAAACCTCTTGGGACTCCTAAATACTTCAGTGAGATTCTTTTATCAGAATCCAGAGGATGTTTGTGGTTTGAACTGTTTGGTGTTTACTGTTTATAATAATGTTTAATAGTAATTTAACTTGATCTAACCTGGTAGGCACACACATGATCTAAGGATTCATCAATTGCAAGTGAGAGTAAATGGCTGGGAAGAAGTGAGTCCAGTGTCTGTAGACAAAGTTGGAACATTTTTCCGATATGCTGCACCAGATAAGAACTCCTCCTCTTCTACTGTAAGTTTTGATTTTGAGAGTTTTAAAAGAATATATTATGTAAGAGTAATGATGTCTGCAAGATTTTGATCTCGAAGCATCTGTTGTATGAGATTGTCCTCGTTCCAGTTAGCCTGGGTTGGGAGAGCTTGGAGATGCTGGGTTCTTAACTGGCAATGCTGTGTAACCAAACCACAGCCAGAGCAGTCAGCAGTTAATCTGTGCTTGGCAGGCAGAGCTTCCAGTGACAGAATGAATGCATTAGTGACAGGCCATGCACTTGAGGAGACTGAGCTTTAAATCAGCCCAGCATTTCAGCAGCTACTTTTATTTCTTTTATTGCAGGAATGCTTTTCATGTATTTAATTTTCTTAAAATAAACAACACAGCAATTTCCTGTAAGCCTAGAGATTGTTTTTGCAGTATGTGGCTCTGTAGACAAAATATACTTGTCATGAAGGGAAAATGCAGTTGTAATAATCAGCAGGCTGGCATTTGGTGGAGGCTCACTGATAAAAATGGTCTTGTGGATTTCAAGACTAGCTAAGTTTAGAGACTAGCTACTGCGACTAGCTAGTTGTTGAGCACTGGACAAGTAGGAAGTTGAGATCTTCTTGATACAAAACAGAATTAAATTTGATTTGATACTGCTGACAAGAGCCAGTGGTCTCTTACTTGAATTGTTCCTGATGTTTTTATATTGAAGCATAGAAAGGATCATCTCTCTGTAACTTGAATATTGAAGGAAAAGGATGCAAATTAATGAGAATTGCTGTCCAGCAACATTTCCTGTAGAATTTTTCTTTACAAAACCTCCTTAAGCATAATTTCTTTGCAAAGCAGTATTACAAACAGGCTTTGCTAATCCAGTTCTGACATCATTCCAAGCTGCACTGAAGATCAGAAACACAATGTGATGAAAGTTTATTCTTCTGTAGTAAAGTTTTGTATTAAAGCTGAGAGTAAAATCGTAAAAGCTGAACTACTTTAACCTTCTTGTTTACTTTCCTCCCAGCTTGGAAGCCCAATAAGTAGAACAAATATAATACATCCACAAGTCTACGTGAGTATATATTTTCATTTTTTTGAGAGCTACTTAAATAAGAGTAGGGTAACTCTACGAGTGAACTGGCTTTTCCATCCTTCTAGAACCTTTTCAATAGAAAGGGAACAAAATTTAATCAAACAAAATGCACTTTCAAATCAGAACAAATACTTATGACTTATCATTCCTCACCAGTATGTTTGAAAAATGGGTCTTAAATTCCAATATGTGAATTCTAGCATGTAAATGCATATTAAATGTTGTTTTCAGGATCAAAGCGGCCATGGCTTTGTGTAATGTACAAGGTAGAACACCACAGTAGAACGGCAGCCTGTGAGTGAAGAAAGCATGAATGTTTTAAGAAAGCTCTACCTTATTGTTCAGTTTTGACAGATAGGAGTGATGAGTGACTGCTAATATTATGTGTCTTATACTTCAAACTACATGGATTTATTAAATAATATAATAAAAAGATGATGTGTAAAGTTCATCTCTTAGGATCCGTATTGCTATTATTTGAACTTGCATCATTTTGAGAAAGATAATAGAGTTAGTGATATGTGGAATTGCTTTTTCATAATTTACTGTACTTTGAGGAGGAGGTACAGAATTATAAAGCACCATTATGCAGCTATTTATACACCTTATGAGTTGCACATGGTTGGACTCAAATGGCAAGTTTTTCTCCAGCAGTTAGTGTTTCATAAGGGAGGTGTCCCTCTTCTAGATATATTCATTACCTGAGCTTTTTAATATCTTCCAGTTTTCTTCATTGCCGCCAGTTCGTGTGGTGTTTGAAGTTACAATGGAGGGGAGTGCCCGGAAGGTGATAACAGTGCGCTCAGCCCTCATGGTGAAGAACAAGCTGGAATCTCCAATGGAACTGAGGCTGGACAGTCCTTCTGCCCCTGACAGTAAGTAAACTCCTGTGACCCATATTCCTACAGCAGTCCCTATATACTATGGGGAGTTCAGCTTTCTCTCCAAGAAGATTCACCACCATCTGTAATTAGTTTCACACCAGAATAGACCTGCCTGGACAGGAAATGGGTCATGTTAAGAAGAAAACAGTCAGCAAGGTGAACTAGAGAGCCCAGTAGGACTTTTTGTTGTTGTTCCGATACACAGGGAAAGCTGAGATTCTGTAAAGACTAAATCTTATTTCTGTATGTAGCAAAGTTGTCTCTTACAGCAGTAGTCTAGAAGGTTTTGGTGTTACCATGCAAAGGTTTAGAGTAGAAATGTAATGATATGTAATGTAATGATAATGTACCCAAAATGTTTGTAGAACGAGGTTTTCTGTAACAAGCATTTTCACTAAAGAATTTGAATACCAGCAAGTTTTTAGGCTGTTTCAGATTTACACACTGACATTAGTCTGCTGCCAAATTGTTAATAGAGCTGAAAAAAACACTGTTTGAAACATGAATAAAGCAGGAAGTGATTTATATTAGAATTAAATGTGTTGCCTTAAAAATTTGAAACTTAATACTTCAAAAATTTTTGGTTTTCAGTAAAGGGGCCTCTTTTGATATGTGTGATTTCTTCTGTGGTTGCAGAGCCTGTAGTCCTTCCAGCAGTTATGCCAGGAGATTCCTTTGCTGTTCCATTACATCTCACATCCTGGCGTTTGCAAGCCAGGCCCAAAGGAATGGGAGTGTTCTTCTGTAAGGCTCCAATTCACTGGACTAATGTCCAGAAGGCAGCAGAGGTGTGCAGCAGCAAGAGGGAGTGTCATTCCATGGAGTCTGAAAACAGCCGGTTTTTCAGGTAATTAAAGCATAGTTCTTTTCTGTAAGCTCTGATAAATGAAATCCTGTCAAAGTAAATAACAGGAAAGAAAATGCTTAGAGATGAAAGCTTCTGCAGTTTAGTGAGATGTTTTATTTGGTCTCTTGAATGGTAAGAAAGCAGTGAAGTGTAGCTGCTCTGTTTCTGCAGGGCTCTTTGAAGCCCCTCTGACAGTGCTGTTAAACCTCTGAGAATACAAAGCACACTATGAATATTTATTATAAAAAGGAGAAAGTTAGAAAATAGAATATGACTTAGGTTAAATTGACTACTCTGTCTAACTGAGGGTAATGAGGGGTTTGCCAAAAGAGTGTTCACAAATACTCCTTTTTTTATCCTCAATGTCCTGTGCTCAGTTCTGAGGCCAAAAATTCTCTGCATAGTGAGGACTTAATGGAATTTTGTAGTTTTCTGATATGACTGCTTTATGGTTGCTCTGAATTTAGGAAATACTGTTACTGCTCTGTGTCATTTTCATAGTTCATTTCCTAGTACACTGTTTTTGAATGTATCACAGGGAGGAAAATAAACAAATTATTTAAAATTAAAGTTTACCAACTCAATTTTTTGCCTTAACTAATGAAAAACTGAAGTGTCAAGTGGTCAGAACAAGGATCTACTGGGAAGAAGGACACATTCAGCATTTATGTTTAAGTACATGATTATAGTTTATGTCAACAGTTAAAAATCTCTTTTTAGTAGTAGTAAAGAACGTACTTTAGCAAGTGTATGAAAGTTGGTTTTAAAGGTGGCAATCTCTATTAGCCAATTTCTGTTAGGTCTCTAAATAGACCAGTTTTTGGGGAACTAAATTAAGTCTTTGATTAAAATCAGAAAACTCATGTTGTCTTAATGTCAGACATAAATACAGAATACCTTATAATAAGCTGCAAAGTGATTATGTGGAGAACAATTCTAAATACTGTTTTTCTTATCAGTCCTGAAGTTAGTGCATCTTTGAGAACTTAGTGCAATACAGAAAGACAGGGTTTAATTGTTGTGTCAAATTCGTTGACTTCTCATGTATGTTGGCATTCCCAGGTTTTGTGTGGCTATAAAGAAAGAAAATTACCCAGATTACATGCCTTCCAGCATATTCTCTGACAGTGCTAAACAGATTTTCAGGCAGCCTGGGCATACCATTTATCTCCTGCCAACGGTGGTAATCTGCAACCTGCTGCCTTGTGAGCTGGAATTCTACGTGAAGGGTTTGCCCATCAGTGGGACACTGAAGCCTGGCAAAGAGGCCGCCTTGCACACGGCTGACACAGCCCAGAACATTGAGCTTGGTAAGGCTCTCACTCAGGGACCATTTGCTGCTCCTCTCTGTCCCTCCAGGGAACTTGTTTCTGCAAGGAACTATGGCACAGAATGGAAAAATGGAAAAATAGAAAGCATTTAAATGATGGTTTTGTTGGGTTGCAGGGCTTCTTATTTTTAATAACAAAGTGTACATTGGAAAAAAAACAACCCAATATTGCCATCATTCCCCCAAATCTGTTAGTTGTCACTTATGTGTTCCTTGTTCAGCTCTTGTTTTCCTGAGAGTGGAAACTGGAGAGAACAGTGGTAAAGAGGGGAATAAATCAAATAAGTTCCTAATGTTTTGGGTGGTTTTGCTCTTTTCTTTCTGACAAAAATAATGGGTGTTGAGAGTATGTATGGAGTTATTCAACACTGGTTAGACCTGTAATGCCTAAAGCAATAATTAGCCCTAATCAGGGTCCCTTACAGAACTTGTTTTGCTGTTTGTGACTTAAATTGAGGCATTTCTTCATGAGGTCAGAGTTTACCATATTGGGCATATTTAAAAGTTGATCAGGGTGAGCTCTGTGAAATATTCAGGAAGATCAAGTTCCATGAAACACCAACTTCAGTGCTTATCAAAACCTCACGTTTGTGTGAGTGATGTTTTATTTTACTCTGCTTTGTTGTGTTCCATAGGGGTATTGCTAGAAAACTTCCCAATCTGCAAAGAGCTGTTGATTCCTCCTGGGACACAGAACTACATGGTGCGGATGCGACTCTACGATGTCAATAAGCGGCTGCTCAACCTGACCATACGGATCGTGTGTCGTGCTGAAGGCTCTCTAAAAATACTCATTTCAGCTCCATATTGGTTAATAAACAAAACAGGCAAGTTTTGTTGTAATCATGAAGTGGGAAATAAGGATTTCCTGTAGTATTTTGATTTGCTTTCTAGCCAAATAAAGCTTTTAAACACTATTTGGAGGAATAAAGGTTGCAGGAATTTATGTTTTTAATACTGCCAGCAGCTACTGTTTGATGCATGTTACAGGAGATAACTTAGCCATTGGGTTGCTGTATTGCAGATTTTCAAACATGAGCTGTTGTACCTCTAAATAAATCAGTATAGATTAGCTCACTGTTAAAATTTGTGGTTTCCAAAGACTGAAATATCTTGAGAATGCAAGGGGTCTGAATTGCAGTGAGTCTGTGTGAACTTCCACTGGCATTTTCAGGTCTGCATGGGCCAGTCTCATGATCTGCAGCTGTGAGCAGCTGTTTTAAGCAGGTTAGATGAAAAACTAGATGGAGAATTCATGCACAGTAATGGCTAATACTACAACAAAAATATTTTTGGTTGTTCCTTAATTTGAAATTTTTACCATTCTCATTTTAATTTGTACAAAGGTGATGTGTAGTTTAATACTCTTGTCTTCTGTGTTTACTTAAAGGATTGCCACTTATCTTCAGACAAGATAATGCAAAAACAGATGCAGCGGGTCAATTTGAAGAGCATGAGCTTGCTAGAAGCCTCAGCCCACTGCTGTTCTGTTATGCTGATAAAGAACAGCCAAACTTGTAAGTAAGAAGGGCAATCAGGAGGAACTTTACTAAGATGAAAATATTAAAATGACCTCTTAAATGATCAAGTTTTTAATACTGTATTGAGCATATTGGATTCTTAGACGTTTCCTACTGAAAACTCCTTGATTGGCCAATTCTGTTGTGTCTCAATTTATTCCAAATTTTTTTTCTTTTTAAATTTCAAAGGTAAAAGACACACAAATGCTGTCATGATTAATCAGTCTGGAAATGGCCAAGCTTTTTACAGGACGTGGCCATTGACACCTTACCAATGTGTTGAAAGGGCTTATAGCAGAAATGCAGAATGAGTCACTAAGTAAGAGATTTATCATGGCTTCAAATGCTGTTATATCCAGACACAGAAGTTCTTTTTCTATCTGAGCATGTGTTTGACCACCAGCATAATGTTGCTACCTGATCCTTCATTTAAATGAATAAATCTTTGTGTTTTCTTCTTACCATTAGTTGCACAATGAGGGTTGGAAGAGGAATCCATCCTGAAGGTATGCCTGGCTGGTGCCAGGGCTTCTCCCTGGATGGTGGGAGTGGTGTCAGAGCCCTTAAGGTGATCCAGCATGGAAACCGGCCAGGCCTCATCTATAACATTGGTAGGTGGTGATGGGAACATCTGAAAATCCTGTGGAACTCTTGGTGAGGTAAAATGTCAGTGACACCAGAAGCAGAACAATTGCAGCAGAGAAAAACATATCTTCTGAAAGGCTCTTGAGGCTCCAGAGAAAATCATTAAACAAAAGATAGTATTCTATGTATTTTTATATATTTCTTTTAAATTTTATTAGCTTAGAAGTTAGTTTGCATTAATTTTTAATTTTACATTTCATCATTGAGTGTTAATAATTACACTGTCAAACTGTTCTGTCTGCTTTTGTGTTTTTAGTCCCCTTGTATGTTAATTCCAAGTACATTTTAAATCCCATGACATTACTCTGATTATTTTGAGTGTCTGTGTACTGTAACTGGTCAGCCATGTGCTGTGTCTGGGTTTTGCTTAGCAGTGCCTGCATAGGCTGATGTGCAGGAGTGCAGCTTCTGGAGTCCTTGTGCTCCTGGTGTACATAAAGTACAAGCAGGTTTTGGTTTTAAATTACATGAGAGTCTGGAAGTTACTCCACAGCGATTTTCGAGGAGTTTTTCATATGTTTAAAAGGGAAATAATTACTTGCACTGATGTACTTGTGATTTGGAATTGTTCTGGGGTTTTTTGTCTTCAGTTATCTTCAGTATCTAAGTTGTACTTGAGAAATAGAGGGTAACAGATGTCATAAAGTTACATTTACTATTTAAAATTATTTTCCAGTGCAAAGCAGTGGTATGGCACAAAGAGTGCATGTCAGGAACCCAAAAAATAACTTGTGTTCTCTGAAATATATTGTGGCAGCTGTCTTTTTCTTTTGTAAATAATAGCTTTATTTTCATCTTGTTTTTATTACTAGGTATTGATGTTAAAAAAGGCAGAGGCCGTTATATTGACACCTGCATGGTCACCTTTGCTCCCCGGTACCTGTTAGACAATAAATCAAGCTACAAATTGGCTTTTGTTCAGCGGGAATTTGCCAGAGGTCGGGTAAGAAGCTTCCTGGTGGTGACTTTTTAATGTAGTATTGTACTTAGTCACAGAAACTGCTCACCAAGAAGTGCAGGCATTGTTCTTTAAAGTATTGTTGGTTGATTATGAGGATCTTTCTCATTATTCCAGTAGCAGCACCCACCTGACAGAAGAATGGCCGTGTTTGTAGCTGAGAGGTGTATAGGTTAACAGTGGATTTTTCAGTGCTAGGATTATTTACCAATATTTATTACCAAATATTTACCAGTTTCTGTTCCTAGGGAACATCCAATCCTGATGGCTACATTTCCACCCTCCCTGGTTCCAGTGTTGTGTTCCACTGGCCACGGAATGATTATGATCAGCTGTTGTGTGTGAGGCTGATGGATGTCCCAAACTGCATTTGGTCTGGGGGCTTTGAGGTCAACAAGAACAATTCGTTCCACATTAATATGAGGTAGCTGTGACCTATAAGTCTTCTGCAGCTGCTGTGTTTTGATAGAAGCAGCTGTTTAACTCTGCAGATAATGCAGATGAGTTCACCTGTCTTGTACTGTGTTCTTGTTCAGGGACACCCTGGGAAAATGTTACTTCTTAAGAGTGGAAATTACCCTTCAAGGAGCCACGTACCGCATTGCCTTCAGCGACACCGACCAGTTACCGCCACCTTTCCGCATTGACAATTTTTCTAAGGTAAAAGAACCAAACCCCATATTTTTTTCCCTTTACTATTTTTATTAAAAAAAGCAGAAATTCTTCTGTATTTATCAGAAATGGGACTAACTTGTGTCATGAAATAAACACTATTGTCTATGTATTTGTCTGTAATAACTGTAATTTTCTGAAGTTCTAGTAAAAATTGGTAGTACACAGCTGCTTAATCTTTATCAAATCATACTGGTAGCATTGTGGCTTTCATGAGTGCTTTAAAAGTCTTACAAGGAAGAGAAGTATTACCAGTGGGAGCGATGGCATTTAATCTATTATAGTCTTGTAATTTAGATTAGGAGGGTTTGAGATGCTGCCATGGGACTGCAGACATTTTGAACCACAGATGACAGATACAAGCAAAGATGATGTTTCTCATCCCTTTAAAGACTCTCTTTAATTGAGACCTGAATGGAAGAATATACATACGAAATGATTGGGGGGAAAAAAAGAAGTGATCTGAACATGTTTCAGTCATCAACTCCTAGTAAATGAGCAAATGATAGTAAAAAGTCTGTGTGATGAAAATTCCTGTGTGAACAAACTCCTCCTTCCTGACTGTTACAGGTCCCAGTTGTGTTTAAGCAGCACGGGGTGGTGGAGCCCAGGCTGTCCACTGAGGTGAAGCCCATGACCTCTCTGGATTACGCGTGGGATGAGCCAGTCCTGCCTCCCTTCATCACGCTGACAGTGAAAGGAGCAGGCTCCTCAGAAGTTGTCTGCTGCATGAATGACTTCCAAGACAGCAAACAGCTTTACTATGAAAACTTCATCTATATTGCTGCTACACATACTTTCTCAGGGTAATTCTTTATATTTGTTGATGGAAATATTTTTAACATTCACATTAAGTTTTAATTAATTAATATCAAATTATTATTCTCTTAATGACTGCCATTCAGGAGTTTTTCTCATGGAGTTAAACTTCTGCCTACCTTGCCTACCAGAAGAAATGCCAAATTCAGAAGTTGTCTGGCAACTTGTGTATTTTACCTCATTTGGACATACTTCTTTTGCTTTAGGGGTGTAGCTTGACACTGTTTATTCTGTCACACAGTGAGAAGGATTTAGCATCTGGCATCTGCTCTGACCCCACTATGTGGTCTCAGAAGAGTCTGGATGTTTGGGGTTCCCTCTGGGGACTTAATTTCTGTTGTTGTATAAAGGACACTTTACCACAAGTCACACCTATTTACAATATGCCTGTGAGATTAAGCTTGCAGTAGTTTATATGCTACTGAAAACACCTCTGGGAGATTGATACAGGACTTTATATCGATAGGAGGACAAAAACTGTCTTTGTAAATCTTCTGTTTTGCCTGTGAAGTTCCAGTTCTGGTGAGAAATCAAAGCCCCTTTTAAGAATGTACTCAAGTTACCAGCTTGTCCTGGTAATTCCCAACAAGAGGGGAAAAAACCTCAATATAAATGTTAGTCTGATGGGCTCTATTGGAAGTATAAACTTCCAGTTTGAATTTTGGTGCAGATCTAATTCACTCTACAAAAGAAGCTGCTACTCTGAACAAGTATGCTGTTCTCTTGGTGTTCCAGGTTACAGGAGCCAAGTGTAAGACCAGTTACTTCAAATAAGGATGCTGCAAATGCAGAGCTTGTCCTTGATGTTTCTCCAAAGACTCAACGAGTTTTGCTGAAAAAGAAGGTACCATTCAACTTGTTTTATACTACTGTTTTATACTACTGTTGCTGTGTGCTGAAGTAATATCAAATGCTTGAGAGTAGGAGAACATTAAAAAAAAAAAAGTTCTAACTTTTAAAGGGGAGAGAGAGACTCCAGAGTGATGGGTTATTTTGAATTGTGGTGGTGCTTCCGTTTAAGACTTTTATAGAGGTAAAGGTGACAGACAAGGGAATTGGAATAAAGTGATAAGGAAGGTTGTTAATGCCTCCAAGACAACTGAATGTGGTAGTTGTGTGTTGGATATTCTCATGAAGTTACAAGGTAGGACATGCCTCCTTTTCAGGAGCATTGTAAGCCAAGTCATCTGTTTCTGCAGCTCTTAAGAAATAGAAACTGTGTTTAAATATTGCTGAGTTTAACAAACAGCTTGTAAATGCAGCTCTGCATCTAGCTGCTGTTATGTATTCATTGAATATCAGAGTTCAATCAGAAGTCTTTATCCAAACTAGTTTCTAATTCTAATTCAGAGCTCTGAAGTTAAATGTGTGCAAGTCATTCCAAGAATTATAGTTCAAAGCCTCTGATAGCAAAACAGAACAGAAGTATTTGCTCTGTATTGTACTTAAATGCTGAATTTTTCTGCAACAGGAGCCAGGAAAGCGATCCCAGCTCTGGAGGATGACGGACACAGGAATGCTTTGCCATGAAGGTTCTTCAGTTCCTCACAACCCCCACAAACCTTCTCCTCGCCCCGAGGACTCCAGTATGATTTTAGATATCGCAGGCCTGGCAGCTGTCACAGATAACAGGTATTGAAATACAGTTCCTCAGGAAACTGATGGAGGGTTTATAACTGTGTCTTTGAAAACATACTTAATATGATATTCTCTGAATATGAAAAGACATTGTTCTGAAGGCATGTGAAAGAGCTGCATTTTACCTGGTTTTATAAACAAACCTCATGCTCACCTGTGTGACTTGGAAGTACTTGTAAAAGCATGGCTGATGCCTTTCCAGCAGCTGACTATAGACAGAGCACTTCAGAAGAGAGATTAGAAAAATGAGCTGGGGCAAAGTAAATGTTCAGCATTAATGCAGGTGCAGAGTAAAAGTGCTGAGGTGCGTGCTCAGAGCTCTGGGGTGTCCCCTGCAGGTATGAGCCCCTGATGCTGAGAAGGCCGGATCGGCGGCGCAGCACAACCCAGACGTGGAGCTTTCGGGATGGGAAGCTGACCTGTGGTATCCACGGACTTGTTGTCCAGGTCAGTACTGATTATATGTTGAACATGTTTTGTTTTTTGCTGATGTAGATGACAGAGTCATTTGGGCTTAGTATTGAAGTGGACCGAAAGCTTTGAGGCAAATTCAGAATACGGAGCAAAGAAAACTTGTGCAAACAGCTTATGTTTTAGGTTTATATTTGAATATTCTTACTAATTTCAAATAATTAAAGATCTTGCACTAATAATTAGAAATTAGAAAAGTATTTTAGTTAGTACCCTGATACTGCATTGATCATTTTGTGATCAAATTACTTCAGCTTAGTAAGTAACTACTTGAAGCATCCAAAAAAGCTCTGTATTACTGTCTTTAGATGTTGAGTCAGTAAGGATTTACATTCTCATCTGCAGGTCCAAGGTTCGTCTTTTAAAAAGCTTCCTGTTGTTTTTGTAAACTCTTCAGGAAGGACTTTCCAATGTCCCTTGATGATGTGAATGCTTCAGTTTTAAATGTGCAGTGGGAATACTTAATTCCCACTTAACTATCAATTACCCACCTAATTATCAATTACTTAATTATTGATTTTGGCTGTTTCTTTTAGCTGCCAACTGATTAAACATTAGTTACCAAAAACTTTAGTAATATCAAGTAAAATGCTCTGGATTGCTCTTCTTTTAATTCTGAAGAATAAGGAGATGAAAGTAAAATACAATTTTAAATTAATACGTGTAAATAGTTATCTGAAGTATTTACCTATCACTTAGTTAGTTAATTTTCTTTCCTTACTATTTTTTTTTCTTCAGGCAAAGGGAGGAATACAGGGTCTTCATGATGGAGCTGAAGTTGTTCTAGGTCCTGATACCTCACTTGAACTTTTGGGGCCAGTTCCACCTGAACAGCAGTTCACAAACCAAAAGATGAGGCCTGGCTCAGGAGTACTGGCTGTGAGAGTCATCCCAGATGGGCCAACTAGAGTTCTGCAGGTGACAGTCCTTCATTAACTAGAATCTAGTTCATTATTTGCTTATACTGGGAATACTCTCTTTCTGTATTACATCTTTAAGTCCTTATGAATAACTACCTTTATAATGACATGAAGGAGGAGGGAATATCATAAGCCAGAAATAGGTACTACAAAAGTTTTCCTTGTCTTTATTTTTTAAAAAGATAATTTTCTAAGGTAGGACAATGTAGCTGTTGTTTATATATACAGAAGGGATCATTGTAGTAATTTTTTTGTTTTCAGATAACTGATTTTAACCAACGTAGAAATGATCGTTCATTTAGTGAAGGAGAAGAGCTTCCAGTTACGGAACAAGATCTGCGGAAGTTCAAAAATCCAGATACAGAGCAGGAGTTAGAAGTAAGATATGACAACTAGTACTTGTCTTTTTTATTTTCATTTGCCTTTCTAGATTTCAGGAGGGAGATGATGGTCAGTAACTTCTCCTGATCATGACCTCATGTTATGAACTTGTAGATTTTCCTGCTACAACTTCTCATTCTTAGAATTTGGGTTAATGCGCCTTAACCTTCTTGATTCTAAGACTAATTGTCAGTGAGCTGCTTAATCTCTCTGGAGATGATCCTGGAAAAATAACTTCTTTGCAGAAATGTGTATTTGATATCACAGGTTTTCTCAGTGTTGGTTTGTTAGTGGTGTTTTTTTTCCCTTTCTTTTCTCAGGTGCTTGTGAAACTGGAAGGTGGAATAGGATTGTCTTTGGTCAACAAAGTCCCTGAAGAGCTTGTATTTGCAAGCCTCACCAGAATTAATGTCCACTACACTCAGATCTCGACCAGTCAGGTGCTAGAGCTCAGTGTGCATGATATACAGGTATTTGCCATTTTGAAACAAATCCATTTATTCACGAGTCTTCTTCAGTTTTTTGAGTCATAATAAGTTTGAAAAATGTTTAGAGCTGTGTGACTGAGATTGTGATTCCTAAATATCACTGGGGTTTCAGTTCTGTTTTCTGTCCACTGTGTAGGTGGACAACCAACTTATTGGCACCACACGGCCTTTTATGCTCTTTCTAACGCCCAGGATGAGTGAGAATGAGCCCCTGGACCCTGGGCCTGCTGTGCAACTCAATGCCATGAAATTTCCCAGTAGAAGTGCACTGACTGATATATACAAGGTAAACCACAATGATTTGTTTGTGCAACACAGGTATTACTTTGCTTAAATGACCTTTCCCATTCTTAATTTTTACTTGTAATCTGAATTCAGTGGTTTATGAAATACACTTTGTTGAATCAGTTCTGAAGTTCAAGGACACAGTGTTCACCTCCTCATGTTTGTAGTGTTTAAAGCTACAGCACAGTGATGAACAGGGTAATAAATATGTTTAAAAATACAAAAAATCAGTCCAGACCCCTGTCTGTCCATATCTGTGACCTTATTTTTCAAGGTAGTTATTCTCTGCTGAGAACTGTAGCACAGTGAAGCTATCTATGTTTTGCTCTTCAGGAGTTGAGTACAAGGTTATAAATTGTCTCTGATAAGCTGTTATCTTGCTGCATAAACCCTGTTCTGTGCACTGCAGCCTTTTGGAAACGGTTATAAATTTATCCACCAACTGTGGTATGTATTGTGAGAGCAAAACTGAGCTGGTTGTCAAGACTTACTTTCTCACTTGGAGTCTTCATGCATGTATTTTAACTCTTTTGAAAAGCAGCTGATTCCAGTGTTGGCCAATGCAGCTAAGATTTTGAAGTGTTAGGATTAGGTAATAAAGCACAATGCCTTCCAGAAAATTGAAATAATCATCACTACTTGTAGATAACTTGAAGTGAAGAAAGCTACCAATGACATTTTGAAGGTGGGAGTCTTGCTACAAATCCACTAAAGTGAAAATATTCCACTGAAATAGAGCACCTTGTCCTCTTTAATAGCTTACATAGATTACATTTCTGGTGTTAATGCTGTAAACTGAGACTTGTTTATTTCTGTAGCATCTGATGATCACTGCACGAAAGTTCACAGTTCAAATTGAGGAGAAACTACTTCTGAAGCTGTTGAGTTTCTTTGGCTACGACCAGTCAGAATCAGGTGTGGTATAAAATTGCACAGCCCAGAATTATAGTGTACAGAAGTATTATGATCTTTGCATATAAAATAAGTAGAAAACACCACCACACTCTTGGCTGTTGGGAGCCTCCAGCTCTCAAACAGAGCTGGAAATGCCTCAGTGGCCCCTGTGAAGCTGTTCATGGGTGTTCTGCCCTTTGCAGAGCTCAGGTGATGGCCCAAGCACAGCCTGTCTCTGGAAGGAGTTCAGTATTAATTTTCAGTTCCTGTATCTGGATTCATCTAAATTGGGATAAAAGAAATTGTGTTGTTAATTTAGCAAGCCACTTTGTTTAGTGATTTGTTTAGTTTGTTTATTTAACCCAGGGCTAGAAGTGGGATCTGTGTTAATTTGTTCCTTGGGCAGTTCCTCTTGCTTCACTGCAAGAAAATTTTGTCTGACCTTTGTTGTGGCATCCATACCCCTGGCTTTAATTGTAATGTAAGTTTTCTTTCATTCAGCGAGGCAAGACAGACCTTTTCAATCTTCTGATCTCATAGATGCTATTCTAATCCTCCTATTTTAGTGTTTATCTGTGCTTTGGAAACTTTATGAAATGTTTGTTTTGGAGTGGCAATTGAAAATGTCACTTCTATTATGCAGTAGCCTGTGTACTATTACATAATAACAGTCACAAGAAAGTAACTATTTTTGGCATGGTTCCAAATGGGACCAAGCCTAAAAATGATGCTCCAGACTTCTGTTTTGCTAATCCACACTATCCTCTGAATTCTCTGGAATAACAGTATTGCATTTCACAGAGGACTTACAAACTTAGATCTCTAGTGATGAGGAAGAAGTAAAAATTTTGAGTCTTGCTCTTAGCCTTTTAACTAATCTGCTCTTTGTTATGGTTTACCCTGTTGCTTTTGCTGGTTTTTTTTCCTTACTTACTGTACATTATTTGCAGTTTATCCACCGATGCTGATATCATCCAAGACTTAGACAAAAATAATTTACCCATTTACAGTCAGCATGATTTATTGTTCATAAATCTGAGTTCATAAGACTTGGTCATCTTTCATCTTTCCCCTGCTTCCTGGCACTACCCAGGTGCTCTTACAAATAACATGAGCCTGTTAATATTGACCGAATTTGAGTCACTCTCCATGTAAATTGATTTCTTGGAAGTCTTCCATGTAGGCATTTTTTCCATTGTGTAGTGAATAATTGAAAGCTTTTTTTGTATATTATATTCTTAGTTGAGTGTGTAAGGAATTAATAGAGAAAGTAGAGAGAGGAAAACAGACTGTAAGATCACAACCACACAGTAGTAACATTGCATGGTCATATGTTATCTCCTTGTTTTCTGTGTGCTGATAAAGATAAATCAGAAGTGAGATTAAAAGCTCATGAAACAGGTTTTACAGATGCAAAGCGATCTGACAAAAATTCTTGAGCTTCAGAGGTCAACTTCATGTCACAAGGCATGAGTAATTTTGCTGGCTACACCATACTTTTTGTTTGTACAGAGGATTGTTAATTCTTAACAGAGTGTGCATTCCTAACTCCGTATTTATTTATCTTTAATTGGTTCTGATTCCTATGTTTTGTCTGGATGCAGAGGTTGAAAAGTATGATGAGAACCTCCATGAGAAGGTTGTTGAACAAGGTGGAGGACAAAAACGATACTACTTTGAAAATCTGAAAATCAGTGTGCCTCAAATCAAGTTGAGTGTCTTCACTTCCAACAAGCTCCCTTTGGATCTCAAGGTACACCAATGCATTCTCAGAGTGGACTTCTGGTAAAGAGAAAGAAAAGGGAACAGAAGCTTTAACTTAATACTCTTTAGTTTCAATTTACTTTTGCATTATCTAAGTTACAAATAATAGAAGTTTCAGCAACTGCTGATATTTAATTAGCATAATTTCCAGTCTCTTCTCTAATAGTCCTTAATTTTTGTAATTTCAGTTGAAGCACAGCCAACTGGAGTTAATGACTCCCTGCTTTACAAAGGACCTTAGTTGCAATAATGGAAGTGTAAAGAGCTTAAAGGAAATTGCTATCATAAAATAAGAAGTTACTCAATTTAGAGAACAGAAATACAGGACAACTCTGAGTGTTTTCATCCAAAAAATGGTGTTTCATTGGAATTGGAGAATTTGTATGAGCACTGTGCAATATGGTCAAAAATTGAAGTAAATTGAGATGGAATATTAATTTAAATAGATAGGAAGTCAGGTCTTTTTCATATGGTCATAAATCTGGCACAGTTGGTAAGTGAAGGATTTCAGATTATAGCCAGAACATAGTCTCATCCAGTGTTCCCAAATTGTGTGTTAGGACACACAATTCCTGGACACAATAAAGTGGCAGCAGTCAGTTGCCACTTCAGAAATTATTAATTTAACATTCCAGTCAGAAATATTTCAGTTCTCTCTGAGCTAATACAACTGCTTTCCTGCAAGGTGGGAGAGCTGAAACAAATCCAACCAACCAAACCATGAAAAACCCTCCCTACTGTAGAGGAACCGAGCTCCTGCCTTTTCAAAAAACCAAAACTGAGACACCAACTGGACTTTTTTGTCCTTGATATTAAGGACATCATGACGAGCAAGCTTCTAAAGAAGTTTAGTTTTGTCTGTGACATTCCTAGCTATAATATTCCTTAGCTGTGATACTCCTTACCACTAAATAATAGCAGCATAAATAATAGTCCTGAATATGTGTTTGCACTTTAGCTTCAACACAAAACCCCTCATAATTCCATTAGCTGAAATGCAGACTGAGGAAGCAGAGCTAGGGGTGAGTGCCTTTAAGAGCCCAGCACTGTGCACTGTTCTGTTTAGATTTCCTACCACCCTTGGGATAGGATTGCACATGGATCCATCTTGGCAGCTGTCAGCAGTGTCCTCAAGAGAAAACTTGGCATATACATTTTTCCCCATAATGTTAACAGTCCCTGCATATTCTCTGTATTGACTTTCACAGAAAGAGTTCCATTCAGTTCTGTAGCACAGGAAAGTTCAGGGTAGGAGGGAGAGAATAATCACCATAGAGCCTTTGTGGAAGTTTTTCTAACTGCCTCTAATGTTTCTGACTTGGACTTGGCTGTCTGGTAATTTGGTGTAGACAGATTATTTTTATTAGGTACCAGTATTAACAAAGTTGCCTTATATAATATTTGATAGTTAAACAGGAAATTACTTCCTACCCAAGTGAATAATGAGGACTACTCTGGTTGGTCATCCATTTACTGAAAAAATAAATAGCTCTTTTCTTACTCGCAGGCTTAACTCAGACCTGTAGCTTGCCTTAATTGCCTGCAGATGGCACAAAAACTCGTGTTCCCTATACCAGGTGATTAATGTGTAAAGATGTAACATCAGTGTGAGGCTTCCTGCCTTCTTCAGAGTGTCTGATGTTGGTGAGTGTAGAGATGCCATTATCAAGACCTGAAGAAGAAGAAGAAGACTCTTTATGTCTTAAAAAAATAGTTTTTTTACAGTTTTTTCCAAATTAATTTATTCATGTGTGTATATTTAGATGTATAGCTTGTCCACCTTAAATATGGTTTTTTATGTATAAATTGTACAAGGCACAGATGGCCTATGAGCTAATTACAATCTTAGTTTTCTTCCTTGCAAAATAATGGAAAAAGCTAGTTTAAATAATTTCTGTGGACCATATAATGTTAAGATATGAGCCACAGGCTTACAGGAAATGATGTATGTTATTTCAGATCATCCTGACATTTAATCCCTTCACAGAAGTTCAGCAGGGTGGAAAATAGCCAGTTTTGTCAAGGAAATTCATTTAGGGTTGGTTTAATTGAAGATTAGAACAGTATAGCAAAGTTATATGTGGAATCTTAAACACATTTTGGTTTGAAATATTTCTATCAAGTGTGGTAAACAGATTACATTGGGAAGGTTAGTGACGCTTGAGTTATTGAAGAAATGCAGTGCTAAGAAGTGATCAATACTTAAAATATTTGTGGGTGATTGCTCTCTGTATTAAAGTGTCCACACTGCAGTGGTAGAGAACTCCAGCAGCTTCAGAGAATTTTGGTTTGTTACCCATTTAAAGGTAAATTCACTTGGATGCTCTGAATGAGAAGCAGAGAGAAGAATTACAATGGCAATATCTTTTATTTACTCAGGCATTGAAAAGCACGTTGGGTTTCCCTCTGATCCGATTTGAGGATGCTGTGATTAATCTGGATCCTTTCACTCGGGTCCATCCATATGAAACTCAGGAGTTCATCATTAATGACATTCTGAAACACTTCCAGGAGGTCAGTGTGATGGAGATTATGTCGTGGCAAAGGTTGAACTTCTCTTGATTGAGGAATTCTCCACTGAGGATGTGTGAACTCTTTCCTGACTATTAAGTATTAGTGCTGTGTTGCTTCTTTGGTATATGGAGAAGTAGTATCCTGGAAGAATTCTAAGAATACACTGCATTTTAAGATGAAACTATTTTAATTGTACTGGTATTTGTGTGTTGATTTCTCCAGTAAACCTACCTGGGTTGGCAGAAGTTCCTGTTGTGGGTGGGATGGTTTTTTTTCCATCAACCTTGCTGGTGTTAATGTGATCCATAAGAAATACTTCATTCTTCCTCTTGATTTTACAGGAGCTGCTGAGTCAGGCAGCCAGGATTCTAGGTTCTGTGGATTTCCTTGGCAACCCTATGGGTCTACTGAATGATGTTTCAGAAGGTGTTACTGGACTTATAAAGTATGGCAATGTGGGTGGTCTCATCAGAAATGTCACTCATGGAGTATCAAACTCTGCTGCAAAGGTAAAAATTGTGATACTAAAGTTTGCTATAACAATAAGCAGAAAATAGGCAAGAAGTCAGATAGAGCTGTTGACCATGGTTAAATTGCTTTGTCCTGTTTGTTTTGTAAAAATGGTGTTTGAAGTGTAGATGTTGTTTTTTGTAAGTGCTTTTTATACATCCCAGGAATGCCAGAAACAGGAGTCAGTGGACCACTCAAAACCCTATTATTGCTGTACAGATACTTGCAGGTTGAATCAGCAGTTAACCAAAATGAGAAATAATTTGCTCCGACATATAAATGAACAAAGCTGTGATAAATTATGTATATAATCTACACAGAGAGAGAGGGCACTAGAGAAAGGTAGAGTATTTAAGGGGTTATTTAGTATAACAGGAGTTGTTAGCTGGTTTTTTTGAGAAGTGATTAAGCTGATGTGAATAACAATTATGCTGACTCTTGAGGTTTGGGGGTTTTTGTGCCACATAGCAACAAACTAAGGAATTTCTAGATTGCTTTGTATTTATATGTAGTTTTTTTCTAAAGTCTCTGCATGGTGAACATGTCCTTCCTGATAACAGCTGAGAGAATTCAGTTATATTAGTGAAAATTACTGTATTTAGTGCCCAAGAGAGGGAGGATCTGAGGCAGGAGTTAGAAATAGGAAGTGGTTTGGATCATGGTTGATGCTGTACTTGATACTGAGCAAACATATGTTCTTATTACATACATGTTGTGTCAGCACAACCCTTCATGAGTACAACTGCAGTAATGCTTTTTTGACACAAGGACATGTTGCTAAGTTTGGTTTTGTGAAAATTCTTTACTTTCTGTTACTTGCATTTTCCAAGCGGGTAACTTCGTATGTGTGTATTGTCATGGTTCCTTTAACAACCTTTCCCACTTACTTGTATACAAGGAAATCTGCTTTTTCCCCTCAGTGGAAGAAGGTGATTCAGAAGATTCAGAGTCTGTATAATTACAGAGAGCTCAAGACTAACACCATCAAACCTAGACCATCACCAAGTGCAGATCTGGGTCTGACCCAGAGAGCTGAGCCATGAGGAAAGATGACATGCACATTCTCTGTCATAATTACCTTGTTTGCAGCATTAGCCTGTTTTGCACAGTTTCAAGAAATTCAAACAAAATACCATGTTGATATTCCTGTCTTAATCTCCTAGTTGGTGGTTCTGTAATTCTCAGCACTGCAAATACAAGCTGATCCAGGCAGTCTAGTAGAAGACTTGCTGAGCTTCTGGAAGGCAGCTGTATCTGTCTGCAAATGAGTACTTTTGTCCACGCTTTCTCCTCGTGGTTGTAGTCTCTGGTGACCCATCCACTCCACCCAATAGAGTATGTTTCTTTAGAATTTCCTTTCTATAAAGTGTTGTTTCCTCATCGCAGTCACATCTGCAGCAACAGTCTCATAAATCTTCCTTTAAAAGGCACGAGCCTTCCTCTGTTTCCCACAAGGGCAAGGTCATTTCTTGAACTTTGGAGTCATTTGTAACCAAGGGGTTTGTGAAGGAAGATGTTCAAAGGCAGAAGGGCAGTTGGATGCTGAACTCCTTTCAAAATTCAACAGGAGCTGAGTGCCTGCTTCCCATTTATAACTTTGAAAATCACACCATGTACTATTTATCTATCTTCCTAGGTATTTTTTTTCTTTCTCCTTGATGTATTAGAAATGTCTCTGTGATACAAGTCTCACACAGTTCCCTTTTCAAAGCTTTTTATATGGTTTATGTATTTGTCCTTTTGGAACAAGGAGAGAAATCTATAATTTAAGGAGGCTTAGTAGTACATTGTGGAGCTCCTTGATGAGTCCTCCTTCTAAAAGCTGAATCTTAATTCTGATGCATAGAAGACAATGGTAAAAAAGGCTCAAATAGTCAGGTTGAATTCTTCCTTATGTATTGCACTGCTTTCAGGCATTTAAATCTGCTAGAAAACTAAGCCTGGAATGTCCATATGATAAAAAAAATTGGCATTTCAAGTACAGTTTGTGATGTGTTATATACATGGTACAGCATCGAACTTTGTCTTTTACTTTCTGTTCTACCTTGTGTGCCTTATGAGGGTGTCTAGGATATGTGAAGTATTGGTAAAAGAATTATGTGGAGAGAAAAAACAATTTGAGTTAGTCAAGAGAAACAAAACTGAAACAATAAGTCATTTTCATCTTGCTGTTGGTGCTCTGGAAAGGTATTTTTAAGTATATTTTCACTGCATAAATTTTCACCTGATTCAACTGTGCCACAGAGGGCTCTTGTCTTTGCAGCTTATTCTGTGGATCTGGTAATTAAAGGAGCCAAAACTAAAGGAGCCTGTGTCCTGCACAGGCACTGAGGGTTGGGAAAAATCTCCATTTTGGTTGTTTGAGTACCTGACTTATGTGTCTAAAATAAAAATCTATCCTAGATTTTAAGATGAGTTAGCTATTAAGGTGTGAGTAGATAGATAAATGGAGAGTAATACTATAATCATGGCTTTTAAAGTAACACTGCTCAACTGAATCAAGAAGTAAGCTATTGGAGTTGTATCTGGTTTTGTCATTTTATTGCATTTCTATTTTATAGTTGTGCTGATTATCCCTGTAATGGCTTTTCCATGCATTTCAGAGCATGAAGTGGGTAATGCCTTCTTTCAAGTGGAGAGCTGCAGTGTATTTAAATTGGCACAAACCCTTAGGTTAAATAAAGTTCACTACAGACAGTTTTGTAGTTTTTATCCCTTGGAGACTCCCAAGTTCTATATGTTAAAAAGTTCTTTGATCCTAAATATAGACACCTGAGGGAATTTAATTCCCTCTGAATGGAGCCTTCTATAGTTGCCATATGCGTAGAAATGTCTCACATTCTTGGCATCCACACTTTTTTTATTTCCCCTGTTAGGCATGATAGAACTAAATCCCAAATTGTTCCTGTTTCAAATGTGTTTCAATTAGAAATGAATATTGAACTCTGAATTAGCAGCTGACCAAAACTGTTCTGTAGCTTGTGTTCTACAAATAGAAAAGTAAGTGTGGTTGTACATATTACTGGCAAATAGGTGTTGTGCTGACATAGTGAAAGTCCTTGTGGTAAAGGATTGAAAAGATTCACAGCTTGTCAATACCATATTTAATGTGTCTGACTTCTTTCTATCATGAATTCTCTTATCTTGTAGGAATTAAGAGCACATAGTAGTGTCACTGCTATGACTGAGGTTAGGATATGGGATGGAAATAATTGGTGTGTCCTACACTTCCTCTTGAGAAAAATAATTTAATGAACTTAATGAAAGAACTTAATTTTCAAATTGAACTTTGAAGTTTCCAGTTTAATTAGGCTTCATAAGGAAAGGTAAACCATCAGGCACAGCTGCATTTCCCTGTTAGGTTTTTTTGGAAGCATGCAGGGTTCTGAGAGACAAGTTTCCTTCCAGAAGCAGGCACCTGAGATGCCAACACTTCCCTAGAAGGGAGTTGCAACAAATTGCATTTGAGTGTTTGTTTTCTTTTATGGCTGATGAACCTTTCTGCCCTGGATTTTCACTCCATCTGTTTATTTCAGCTGAGTTCAAGCTGATGGCAGAGGTGCTTAGGTATGTGCTTAACAGACTTAGGAAAAGACGTGAGGTGTTAGAACCGGGTAAGAAAACTTTAAGACTTGTAAGGATGCAAATACTGCTCCAGGTGAGTGTTTGGCATGGAGGCATTTGTAGAACAGGAGCATGAAAGCAACAGAAAGGGAAATAGGAGTTTTAACCCTCCTTATAAGATAAATCAAAGCAGAATCTCAAGTGGTTGGCAGTGACAGGAAAATAAAGATAACTGAATGGAAAATAAAGAGGTAATAAGGGATTATTTAAAAACAAATCTTGAACAAGTGTTTGACTCGAATGTTAACTTTAACAAAGTTTGCAGTAAATGCAATGAGAAGTGGCTGTAGCAGAGCACAGAAAGAAGGTGCAGTTTGAGCAGGCTCTACCCAAAAACAGACCAAAAGTTTTCTAAAACAATCAAAGCCCATGGTTTCCTTTTTTTAAAGTTTCTTAGTTCATGTAGCCAACCACTCCTCTTTGATACCATTCAGAAGCAAGAACAACTGCCATTCTCCCATTTTTTGAGTCACTGCAGTTCAACTCTAGCTTCATTCGCTCAAAATGCCAAGGAAGTAGCTGTAAATAAAATAATATCTTGGTGTTAAGGAACTTCTAACAGAAGCCTTTGTATATGAAGCCTGAGAAAGAAATACATGGTGTTTTCCTCAGAAGAGTCTTAAACAGAATCATGAAGTGATGCTGTAGAAAGGTCATGGTGGTGGTTGGGTTCTGAGTTGGCTGAGTTTCCTACCATTCTATATTTTCATGATTTTTGTTTGATTCTCTGTTCTTCTCCTTAATTCCTAAGAGCAGAATGTGTGTGGTTACTGTCAGTCTCACTGGATAAAGGTAAGGAAGGCTGGAATACATGTCATCTTTCTTGGCAGTTTTACAGTTTAGAATTCAGGTTTTCCCTCAGGAAAGCTGGTGTTCATCCCTTACAAAGGGTAGTTGAGGTATTGAAGTAGTGGGATTTAGCAGAGTTTACCATAATTTTTTCCATTACAAAATTGATTTATACAGTTTGGGTCAAACGTAGATTTTTCTGTGTTTTCTTTAGTGTAATCTTCCCCAGTGTAGCGTAGAGGCTCCTGCAGCCTGTCCAGGTGGCACTGCAGATCCTTTTCAGTTTAACTTCCATTTCATTCACAGATAAGCAGGTTCACATGAGCAGTGAGAATCTGTATCAAAATGTGCAGATTATGTGGAAAGCAATTGAAATTCCCAGGCAGAAGTGCTGAGTATGGGAGCAACATTACAGATGAGGCCATTTCCCCATTTCCTGCCAGTTTGAAAAGACAACAAGTTTTATGGCCAATTAGTGGCAATCAAAAGCCATGGAAAGTGTCCGTTTTAATGTGCAGAACATCTGGTATCTGTAATTAGTATCTTTGAAAGAGATTTTGGGATAAAGGATCATCTTTGAGAAGTTTGAAGTATTATTTTGTTCTTCCTGGTTTTCATTTGTACCATGGGATAAAATGTGTCTGGCCAGCATCCAGGTTGAGAGTTTTCTTCTCAGTTCGGGTTAAATTCAGCGTTTCTTTTACAAAGCTTCTTGCACAAAGTGAGCACACTTTACTCCAGCGTATTTTTATGTGGAGGAATGGGCATGGGTAGATTGAACAGAAATGGTGATACATTCTGTGGGAAGAACTGGTTTGATGTGGACTTGACATCTTAAATGTGCCCTTCTGAAGAGGAAGCAAACTGGTGGCAGCTTTGAATGAGCCTTACCCAGGAGAAACTGCTCAGTTGATAATGAGAGTCCTGCAACAATGCAGCAACTGCATATATGGAGATGGACAGCTGGATAGAGGAATGTACAGATGATCATTTGACAATTGAAACAAAGAGGGATTAGAGAGCTTTAAGTTTTACACCTGCTCTAGAGCTTCATTTTGAAAAAATGGGGTTTACCAGCTGATTTTCCTGGAAAATAAAATGCACTATTCCTGTTTTGCTGACTCATTGGAGAATTCAGTGAGCACAGGAGAATTTAAAATGAGGTATGCAAAGAGTTGCCAAGTCATAAACTGTGACACTGGAAATAAGCATTTATCATAGATGAAATTTTGTTTTAACCTGCAGTTTTTGAGTGGTTACATGTCAGGCAGACAGGCACATCTATCCCATATATCACCATTAGCATCTGAAGGAGAAAAAATGGGGTGTGGGTTTGAAATTCATTTCAATCTTGATAAATTGCTGACTGCACCTCCTTACTGTGTATTTAAAGTCATAGAGTTGTGTAGAAAATGTTAAATAGTACAGACTTAAACTTGAAGTTCCTTAGCTGTGTATCGCTGAGAAGTGAAAATAGTATTTCTATGGCCAGAGGAGAAGGCCAAGCTGTACCAGGAGATCCAGATAGCTCACAGAGTTGTTCACTATTTACACACACACACACACACACACATGTGTATGTGTGTGTGTGCAATAGCAGGTCCAGTTAATGTGCTTGCATGGGGTTTCCTTCAAAATATCTGATTGAACATGGAAAACATTTTAGTTTTTAAGCAAGAGGTTCTTTCAGATCCCAGGTGTGGTCACAGGTGGTCATGGCAGAAAAAGAACCTGGTTGGAAAGAGCCTGAGTGCTGCAGTTAGCGCAGATGGAAATGCTTTTGGAAATCAAAATCAACAGAGCTGGTAAAGATGATGTTAAAACCAAACTTAAAGTTCCCTCATGAGTACTTTGTTGTTACCTATTAACTCAAGGCACTGGATCTCTACAGGCCTTCTCTCTGTTTTTCAGTATATTGAGGGGTTTAAGGAAGGGGGTGAAGGAGGGCAAATAATTCCATTCCCAAAAAATAAACAAACTCGGCTTGTTAAGAGTTAAGGCTGGGGGGCGGGGAATTATCTGTTAAGAGTATTAGTTGTTTAATAAAGCACAGTTGTCCTCCAGATGAACCCGCCAGTGACTCCGCAATTGGGGTCATTCCAAGTTCATGCTGTGGACTTTTGACTGCCTTCTGTGTCTGTGAAAACAGCCGGCGGTTCCTGCAGGGATCACTCATTCAGCCCTGTAACACAAAACTATTGCCAGCGGGCACCTGCTGGTGCGGCTTCCCAGGAGGTCCCGGAGGGAAGCCCCAGCTCCCGGGGCCCGGGGGTGGGAACAGCGGGGCTCCCCGGGGATACCCGGCTAATCAGGCTCCTCACAGCCCGCACATCAGGGGGGCCCGCGGCCGCCAGCAGCCCTTGTCAGGATGCATTAGGAAGCTCAGTTAACGATGGGATGTGAGCTAATTAAAGCTCCTTTACTTTGGGCATATGACATAAATACGGGTGGGGAGTGCTGCAGGGAATCTCAAGGAGCACGTTAGTTCAGTGGGAAAAGCTGTCGGCTCCTCGTGGTTGTCAGTAATTTGGAGAGGGTCAAAGTTTATGTTGCTCTGAAAATGAGAAGCTGATTATCACTTTTTGCTGATTTAGTATTTTCTAAATTAAGACTCTGTTGGTGCTGTTGAGAGTGCCAGGACTCGTTTCTCTCTGCACAGCTTGGCTGCTTATAAATGCTTTCGGGGCTTGGCCTGAACTGTCCTTTCTGGTTAGGACTGGATCAAAGAGTTGACTTGGGTCTGTCTCAATGTGTAAAGGAAAGTGTAAAAGTCTAGAGTATATTAATTTAACTGAATTCACAAACTTTCCTGCTAAAATGCCCCAAGTAATTCTTAAGAGACTGACCAAAGCCATGGCAAAAGTATTTTGGGGAACAGCTTCAGACCAGTAGGCCTTTGAAACCTGACAAACAAGCACCTGTTGTGTTTTCAAATAAAAGCATTTTACTTTTTAGTCCCAGTATAATATACCATTGACCACAGTGATAGGAAGGGATGAAGCTGTTTGTTGTCTGTGCTTACTGGTGGCCAGTTTGTAAAACTAAATATGTACTCCTTCCACTCTATAACAATGTGTGTACTGATGAGCAAAGAAGCTACTCTAAAAGTTATTTTTATGGTAAGTCACAGAAATTTATTACATATCAATCCTGAGACATTACAGTAAAAGCAGGGAAACTTCAGCTGCAGAATTTACTGGAAAACTTTATCTGTCCCACTGCACCCAGACCTTGTGTATATCCAAGAATCCTGCATGGCCTTTTGGTTTTTGCACTTTCCAGAAAAGAGAAGCAAGATTTGAAGATGACCCTATTAAACCACAAATCCTAACAGCATGTGTATTTGTCTCCTTAGCCTAGAACATGTACACTCTGAGGATATTTTGCCTCTATAGCCAAGTGCTTAATTTTGAACTGTTTTAATTTACTGACGGATTTCAGCATAAAAATTGGCTTCCTCTAAAATGCCTTTAACAGGTTATAGAGTTGTAAGAAAAAAAGGTGATTTTTAATGATGTTGCTACAAGGCAAGTGACCATGAAGGATTGAACTCCTTTCTAATTGACTTCTGCAAAGCAAGGATGAGAACCAAATAAACTCTGTGATTTCTGATATAAACACAGTTCATTGTGAGTTTTGCACAGAAGTTTTAACTGATCCAGAATTAATTTCACTTTCTCCCTCAACATTCCATCTTGGAATGTTCTGCTTTGCTCAGTCAATAATATTTGTAAATGTACCATTTTCTGATGCTAGAATTACAGTGGAATGTTTGGACTCAGGTCATAATTGTGTATTTATCCTTTTGGGATGTCCTTAGAGAACCAGGCAGTGCCAAGAACTTAAAAAGACTTTAAAAGATGACTAAAACCTTATTTCCATGCTGTGTCCTTCATGCATCTGGCTTAGAGGGAACAAGCAGTCCAAAGTCAAGTTCCCATTTGCTTTGAATTCTTTTTGTGCCCCATAAGCCTTATTGTTTGGCATCAGCTTTGGTTCACAAACACTGCATATGGGTGGTTTTGTTTTTCTTCTATTGCTTGAAACAGCAAGGGATATGTAGTCAGTGGTAAAGGGTTTTTGTGGCAAAATTTAATTATTGTGCTTTTATAAACAAGCACAGCAAATAATCCAAAACATGAATAGATTAGTTTCTTGTACAGATAATGTTTAATCTGCTTTTGCAGATCTTGGTGAATAGTTAGTATTGATTGGTGACACTATGTAAATGTAAAATAAGAAATGATGCATCATTGATTTACTTGAGTGTGCAGAGGAGGAGGCTGAGCCCAGCATGCCCCAGGTTTGCAGAAGTGCAAAGTTAGTATCTTCAATGGTTGTGAAGTGCTGAGAGTGGTTAGCACGCTCATCCAAAGATAGAGTGCACAGTAGCATAATGTCCTGGGATTTGGAGGAAAACATCATATTTCACCCTTCTCAGGAGGATGAGTTTATGTTAGAGCAGCTAGGCTGAAGTGCAGTGGGAGATGTTTTCTGCTTGCTCTGTGTTACCAGTCAGTAGCTTCATATCTTCCATGAACCGATGTGGGATGAAAACCTGGGAAACAAGTGTCTTTAGAGTGTAGACCTGGAAGAAAAGATCAGTGTCCCTGTGTAGAAGGAAAATAGAGAAAGAACCATGTGCTTTGGGGACAAAAAGGGTGAGAGGAGACTGAGGGTGTCTTGTGAATGAAGGTGGATGAATGCTCAGCTGCATAGGGCTTTTAGGAGGGATTCTCCTTCTGTGCAGGCAAAAGGGATAAGGCAAAGCATTAAACAATACTTACTGATGATAAGCTGAAATATTTTAAGTAGCTGAAATGGCAGAGGTTTTAAGCAGTAGTCTGGAAGGCTCCTATTCCCCTCTGTCTGGAGGGGCCACATTGACAAATAAAATACTCACTTCTATGTGTGCCTTGTGCAGACTTGTTTCATCCAGAAACAGTGGGAGCCTTTTGGTCTGGAAGCAGGTAACTTCCCTTAGCTGAAACTAATGTATTGTGTGGCAGTTCTGTTTCAAGGCAAAGGATGTCTGAAATGGGAAAATGCATTTCTTTTTTTCACCAGCAAGTAGACAAAGAACTCATTATGAAAATCAGGGTAGAGAAGAGGGAGCTGTTTTTTACAAGTCCCTTGATCAGTTTTGTGTTTGTTCCACAGGTTGTTGTGTTTAGTTATGTTGGCATTTACATGGTCTTGAGTAGGCTTTGAAGTTATCAGGTCACACCTTATTAACAAAAGCTGAGGAAGACAAGGGTGGGTCACACTTTTGGTGTCACCTTTGTTTATCTGGAGCTGATTTGCTGTGTAACCGGGTTAACAGCTCAATAAGGCACCATCTCTGCTCTTTCACGAGTCTTAAAACCTCAGCCTCAACAGCTGACACTGCACTCCCCAAAGGAGGTATCTAAAAGCATGACATGGTGAGGGGGGGAAGGCAAGCCTGCTTTTGTGCTTCAGCTTGTTCAAATCTCCCTTCAGAGTTTAAGCTGGACTTAAACTGCTTAAATTTCTCATGCTTGCTTAGGTTTCTGATACAGAAGTAACTGCTGAGGAAATTGTTCTCAATAAAGTGATTATTACCTACACAGACTGAGCAGGAGGTGTTGTGCAGGTGTTTGGCTGGCTGTGGGGGTTTTTTATGTTAGAAATCTTTAATTTTCCTATTATGTAGCTAGATACAATCCTATTAGTCGAAACAGACTTCAGAAGCCATTTCAGGGAAAGTATTTCTAAGGTGCACAGAAAAGTTAAAAAGAAGTGTCAAGTTGTGATCCCCAGCAGGTATTTCACTCAGATGGTATTACCTGTAATAGGTGATATGGATGGATGTAGATGTGGTTCAGATCAGAAATCAGGGTAACTCTGACACCATAGTCTGAATCTTTATTCAAATATGAGTCTAAACCTCACACAGAAAGGATGAATTGCCCCCTTGCCCAGCAGCCCCTCCCATCACTTGCTAATGCCTGTGGAACATCCCCTTGTTTTATCTTCCCTGGCATTTCACCTCCAAGTGGCAAACTCTGCGCTGAAGAGCAGGAGGGGACTGGTCCCAGCTGGAAATGGCTCAGGAGGGACCCACTCACTGTGCTCCCTGAGGAAACCCCTTGGCTTGGGTACAAATGGTGCAGATGGTGACAAAAGTTTGGCTTCAGTCTTTATTAAATTAGGCCAGAAAACAAACAGTCCTGGGGAGAGGGGACGAGGAGCTGCATCAAAAAGTAATTCAACATGAAGTTCATGTCTTGTAACTAACATGTTGTGAATTCAGATTTTGTCACCTGAATCAGGGCAAAATGGAAACATTCCATGGTACATTTGGTACATTAAAATCCTTAAATTGTTTTGCTTACAGCTGTAATTCACTGCTATTTTCTAAATAACACAAACAAAAATGTCCCTGTTTAACTTTGGGTTTATAGCTAATGGAGTTTGACTTTTAAACTGTGTGCATGGGATTTTTGCCTTTTTCCTCCTTACTAAGAAAAATGCACTATTACATTAAAATTATGTCTACGCACAAACGGGATTGCTGTGGACCATTAGGTGTCAGATTCTGCATCATGGAGGAAGGGAAATTTGAGGAAAGACTGGATTGTATTCACAGGAAGAGCTGGGGTAGTGGAGCTGGACAGTGTGGGTGCAGGGGGGGAAAGCTGTAAAGAGACATTATCAATTCTCGTCAGTAAGTTGGTTTATTCCTGCTGGCTGATTGTCCAGTCATGCACTACTGTAACTTCCAAAATGTGTTCTTGAAAAGTCATTTTCAGGTCTTGTATTGAGGTTTGAATTTTGAAGACCTGTTGAGCCTTTCAGTTTTTGTAGTAACTATTCTAATCCTCATAAGCAAAGTATTTTTCCAGAAAAAACCCTAATCTTAAACACAGTTCAAAGATAGCTTCAGGTTGGTTTGTATTTCTATGCTAATTTTTTTTTTAAATAGCATCTACATTAAGTTCACAACAAGGTCAGAAATAACTCAGACCTTGACCACTGTGTTCTGTTTAGTGTCCATATGATCAAGTCTCAAAAAAGGTCATGGGGTTTCATTTTCATCCCTGTTGTTAAAATCTACTTGTTTAGATAATTGGAGCCACTGGAGTTGTTTGTCTTTAAGCTCAAAAGGAGTGTTTCAAACTGGGACATTGTGTCATTAGTGAAAAAGAAACACAGCCTTGGAAGAAATGGCAGAAAAATGAGGGGAACTTCATTGTGGCATTGGGCCCATAAATGTCCAGTTTGTCCAGTTCTTTTTTAATCTTCAGTGTATCAGGGTTTCACACCAGGTCTAAATTGTCCTCTGGTGCAGACAGAGGGGTTTTACCTCTGCAGTGGTAGCTGCTGTGGGTGGCAGAGGAGATGGTCCTTGAGACATAGGCAGGTCCTTACACAGTGAAGACCTTGTCCTGTGGTGATGCAGGACACCGGGGACTTCGGCACCCTGAGTGTCTTTGACATTCCTGTGGCACCTGGTACGGTCCCCAGCCCCTGTCAAAAATGCAACAAAGCTTTACATGATCTTTCCTTCTGCAGGGGTGGAGAGAATGAAGTTTGTTCATTTATTTGAAAGGAGATAAGAATGCTGATAGTAGTTGAGAGTAGTACAGGAGGTGTCCAACTACATTTAATCAAAACCCAGCTAGTGTTTGGAAAGTATTCCAGGAAAATTCCTGCTAGGAGCCCTTTTCTATAATAACATCCTGAATAAAAGGCAAGGTTTCAGGTTTTCTGTCTCCTTTTCTTGCCTCCCTCCTTCCACCAAGCTTCTGGTTTCTATCTGATTACATCAGACTAAAGGTCAGCAGATCACAGTAGATGGTTTTTATTTGGTGCTTTTTCATTGACTCACACACAGCAGTGGTTAGAGTTCTCAGAACAAATCTTGTTTGGAAATAATGTTCCTTGTCATCCATGAGCATGTCTCCCTACAGTGTTCAAGGTAAGTGTAAGGAGTCAAAATGCTCCACACATACACTTGGGGTTGGCCCTGGGCCTTTGTTTTGGTACCCATGGACACTTTTTGTAGGTTAGGATTTTTTCTTTTTTTTGTTCTTTCTCTCAGGGAATTTTCTCCTATTTGTTGCCTAAGACATGATAATGATGATACTTAAGAGAGACAGAAGATGTGCTAGGAGGAGGAGGAGGAGGAGGAAGGGTGCAGTTGGCTACCCTCTTAACTAGGGGCACTTTCTCTTGGGAAGGGCAGAGATACTGAGAGGTATCTGGGGGGTGAGGTGCTGGGCTCAGCTCCTAGCTCGCTCTCGCTCTCGGGGAGACGGCTGGGCTGTGATTGTTGTGGGGAGAATTCACTGCCACTGCAAAGTTCCATCTCTTACTGCTTCTCCTACTGTCAGTAAGAGCGGCCATTTAACTGGGACCTCACCAACACCTGATCTCACTGGAAAGGACCCTCACCATCTGCTTGGGTGCCTAAGGGAAAAAACCCGGGACACCAAGCTCCGAGCCCCGCCGAGGGAGCATCTCCCGGCTGTTTGTGGGAGCGTGGCTGCCACTGCCCAGCCCCACTGTTTTTCTGCCACTGCTTCGGGTTTCTTGCTGTTCTTTAACCCGACACCCTTCGTCCACCTGACCCCTGCAACTCCTGCTGTGACTACAGATTTTCTGCTATGCTTTGTTTGCTACCCCACGTGTGCCTGCCTGTTGCAGTTGGGTCATTGGCATTGCTTTTGGTACATCTTTCACGGACTTGGTTTGTTTTGGCTTGGCCAAAGTAGTTGGTTCACCTCCTTGTCACCACCGTTGTATGTGCTGATGTAGTTCTGAGCTTTCCCCGTAGCAGAAGGATTGGACAGATTCTGTTACGTATCAAAATGAGTTGTATAAATGTGCATTTTACAAGTAGGATCTAGGCATTTTCTGCAGTGCATCTACTTAGGAGCAACAGCTTTTATTCTTTTAATAACGGAAAAGGTTCTTCTCTTGCAGTTTGCTGGGACTTTGTCGGATGGTTTGGGAAAGACCATGGATAACAGACATCAGACAGAGCGGGAATACATCCGATATCATGCTGCAACCAGTGGAGAACACCTCGTAGCTGGAATCCATGGACTTGCACATGGTAACCCTTAGCTGTAATCTTAACTCATTTCTCTCTTAGAAGGGATGATCAGATTGCAAAGAACACTGATTTTTACTGCTGAATGTTTGCTGGAAGCCTGGGCAATGGAGCTATCAGAGGCTTTATGCTTGAATTTCAGTGCTGGCAGGTTGGGGTGGGGGCATTGTTTGGTTTTCAAGTCAGCAGAAACCACATTTAATCAAGGCTCTTCACATGTAACTGGAAATAAAAACGTTTCTGGCAAACTAAAATGAAATTGCAAAGAAAGTTCACCCAAAACATCCATTTCTTTGTAGAGGCACGAAATACTCACAGAAACAGGTTTTTTTGAGGGCCAGACATTAAAATAAAATATTAGTATGGCTAGGTTGTAGCTTTCTTATGTTTGCTTTTAATTCCAGAAACCTGAATTTCCTTGGAATCAGTACATCAGTTTAGAGTTACATTTGGGTTATTTTGTGATTTTTTTTCAGTGTACTAAGAACTAGAGACATGGACTTGTGTAAAAGACAGTGGACTAGTTTTAATTTGGCCAGAACTTCACATCGATTTAGTTCATGATTTATCTGTTGAAGAAGGTTAAATCAATACAAGCCAAGTTTAAATCAAATATTTATATTTTGCATCATCTTGACTCAGTTTGTTTAAATATTGTTCTCACAGTGTAACTGTTGCAGCCTGTGCAAAGCTGATTTGGCTTTCACTAAAAGAGGATCTTTTCTATGCTGAGAAAAGTCTTTTTGCTTTGGTCATACAGAGACACTGTAGGTATGAAATGGATCATGAAAGGTTCCTCTCACACCAGTGTGCTGTACAGTCTGACATAAATTGGTAGAAACACAGGAAATCCAAAATATGTGAGTCTTTGCTGAAAAGTCCATTATGAAAGCACTTAACTGTGTTGTATTATCCAGTAATTAGTGTGACTGTTCTAGTCCTAAGTCTGTGGCATTTTTAAATGCTTCCCATTCAGTTTTTTGAAAAAAGAAAGGAACTGCTAATTATTGCATTTCAACAGACAGGATTTAATCATAAACTATAGTTACTCAAGAGGAGAGATTTAAATACTTTGTGCTTTTTGAGTTTGGCTGCTGAGATTTGCATGGTCTGTACTTGAGTTACAGACCTCAGAGGAGCCCTTGGCTGCTGGAAGCTGGGCAGGTGAGTGCTTGAGCCAGGCCACTAGAAACTGATCTTTTAATCATGGAGATGTGAAATCTCTGAAGTGTGTTCTCAGACAGTGTGAAGTGTTCCAGGTCTTTTGAAACCTCAGTAGGTGCTTGGTTTCTCAGAGCACTGATATTTGCAGGAAGGGAAATGTGCACAGAAATTTCTCTCTGCAGCATCACAGTTGAAGTCATTGAAACTGACTTTAAAGACACTTAAAGTTCCAGTTTAAAATAATGGACTTTTTCCAGTGGAGAAATGCACTCTGTTGTTTTCTGTCTCAAGTTGTACCAGCTTTTGTGGTGATAGAATTTTGTCACGTCCTAAGTAACCAGTTAACCTGTGCAATAGAGGAGGACTCTTGGTGTAAGTGCTGCTGGAAATGAACCAGTATAGAAATATTTTAAAATACACATATTTAGTAATTAATTGAATCTTTTTCTGTGGGATATTATTGTTTGTACATATGCCTGTGTATACTACATATAGAAAGTATAAAGTTATTGGTTAATGTAATTAAGTTTGAAACAGTGTGTATTAAATTAAATGCACAATAAACTGTGTAGGCAGAGAGCATCAGATGCATGAGATTTTGTATGTTCTAGAGCCAGTAATTCTGGACTTCCCTACTGCTCTTGTCTCTGCCAGGTATCATTGGAGGATTGACAAGTGTCATAACGTCCACAGTGGAAGGTGTGAAAACCGAAGGAGGCGTCAGTGGTTTCATATCGGGCCTGGGGAAGGGGCTGGTGGGCACCGTCACCAAACCCGTGGCGGGAGCGCTGGATTTCGCCTCGGAAACAGCCCAGGCAGTGAGGGATACTGCCACCCTGAGCGGCCCCAGGTCAGCCACCAGCTGGGATTTCTAATGAATTATACTGTGAAACTGTGTATTAATGCCTGCTGCAACTTCTGAACTGATTATCTTTCTGCAGGCAAAGCAATAATAATCAGGGTTAACGTAAGTTTTTATCAGCCCATTTAATTCCATTTGCTTTTTGTTTGATAGGTGGCATTTGTTGATTTGCCCAAAAAATCTGCAGTGTAAAACAGGAATTAATAAACTACAGTATTAGATGAAGCAAAGGTTTTAGAAAGGCTGTATGTAGTAAGGCTAAACTTCTGCCACTAAATCCTCACAAAGAGCTGAAATGAAATTCTTGCTCTACCTCCAGCTTCCATTTTGCTGTAGAAAAACAGCTCTTGAAAGGTTTGAAGAGTTATGTCATCAATCAATATAGTGTCACTATCTTCTAGTTTTCATTGAGTGCAAAATTCTCAGTTATGAAAGGGGGTGGCTGTGTGCCCTTAGGTGCATGTGCCCATTCTCCTGTGTGTGAGGGGTCAGCATGTCAGGACAGATGCTTTGGCTTCTTCCTGTGGTCAGTTACTGGTGTAACATGGGCTCAGCAAAGTAACAGTGGTTTTGCTTAAAATAAATAAATGTTCATTAGCGCTGACTGTGAGCGTGGCAGAGGGAAAGGACCAAGTTCTGAAAGGGCTGCTTTGAGAGAAGAGTCTTTGTGCTCTTTGTGGCCAGAATTTTGCTTTGTATTACTATGCCAAGAAGTCCTGTTGTATGTAACTGAGACCTATCTGCTGAAGAAGTGAAAAAAGCCCTGAGCAGGTTTTATTGTCAGAAAGCTTGGAGAAAAATGTCTGAAAAATGTTGGATTTTCCGCTTGTTTTGTCTTCTCATTTGGCTTTTCCATTTCCTGTGTTTTATGATGCCTCTCTTGGATTCTAAAGGGTCTACATCAGGGTTTCAGTAAAAAATAAGTTTGATGAAGTGTGAGTGAGGTGAAGGAAGCCTGAAGAATGACCTTAGGTGGGCTTTGTTCTGAAAATGGAAGTTTGTACTTGTGTGTCTTACATATTTGGGACTTACCCTGATTTGTAAAACCAAGAGGTCAAGGATTGAAATATGGTAAGTATATTTGCATGCACAAAATTAAATGAGAACTCTCGGTGCATCCCTGAGAAAACACATCCAGTGTTTTGCTTGTGCGTGTCTTAATTTTGTGACTGTACAGGTTGACTGATTTATGTAAAGGTGGGGAGAAGCACACCTGGCTGTGCTGTTAGCTGGATTTCTGGTTGAGCTGTGTGTCTATTGTAATTTGTTTCAAGATGAAAATACTCTTAAAATTCTTGTTTTGACATGCTTCTGTGAGATACAGCCTGTACACAGTAGGTGTTACCAACAGTTGCCAAACTGGACACCAGCCAGGAGAGAGAGGGCAAGAGGCTCTCCAGCCAGCCTGATCGTGGGCTTGTGTTTCCTTTGGGAAATATTTCTCTTTGCCTTGCTAACTGTCAGTTTAGAGAAGAGGTTAAGACAGATAAGCTGAACCACATTTTTTGCTTCCACTAGATTTTGAAATCCTTTTGTTGCGGATGAGTGCTGTGAAATTATTTTATCTTATTTTTTATTGATTTTATTTTAAATTTTATTTTGTCTACACACAGTCTGTTGAGTTTCTAACCCAACAACCTTTTACAAGAGGAAAGAAAAAAAAATGGGAAAAAAGCTCCAACCTTTCTCAAGGTTACTCAGTCTCCAAAAGTCCGGTCAAAACTTTTTTTTAGCTAAACAAATGTACTTGAGAACATGTAGGTAGTGTAAGGGGTGGGGTGGGACCAGAATGCCACCTCCATCTGTAAGCAGCCTTGCATTCATGTTTTGTTTGGTGTGTGGGTTTTATGTGCTTATATAATGAAGGAGCCAAATTGTTCTTTTGGGGGTTTAAAAAGCCCCACACAACAAAGGGTTTGTGTGTTTTCTGGGCCGCCGTGTACCACTATCCCCCCGCCGCGTTTGTAACTGCTCAAGTATGTGTGGTTTGGAATGGGAGGAGAGACACGTTCCAAGCCCGAGCTGCTGGCTCCAGTTGGAGTGTGCTGGGCTGTGTAGGCTCTTCCAAGCTCGGCACACAAGAGTGGCCTTCCCTGATGGACATGACTGAATGTGCTTGGGAGGAGCTGATCTCCAGTGTAGATTTGCACACCTGAAGACTGAGTTCATGAGTGTGACGACAGCTGTGTGACCTTACCCTGTGCACGCTCCTGGTGCTGCTGCAAAGCTGACTCAGCCAGTTAATTGCAGTTGCATTTAAATAGCAGGATACGTAACTGTAAATTATAGGCCCATTGCAATTCTCTAATTACATGGTTGAATTTTAAAAAAAGCTCTGAATTTCAGCTGCTTGACTTTAACTATTGGATCAGGTTTGAGTGGGATTAAGAATTCTAATTGAGGTTTTTGGCTTTACTAAAAGACATAGTCTAATTCCAGCTAAGTTCTTGAATGCAATCAACAGTCTGCAGCATGTGTTCCTGTGATCAGGCTACATGGATATGAGTCTTTTTTGTCTTCAAATGTGTTGATTTGTGTTGGAACTCCTGCAGCTGGCACACACCATGTGTTGGGAACATGGAGCCAGATCAGCACGGCTGAGGTGCAGGTGATGGCTTTAGACCTTAAGGGGGTAGTTTCAAAAGTGATTGGTTTAAAGTGCAAGAAAATGCTTTTTAAATCTGACTTTAGACTGGACTTTTTAAAGGCTAATCTTATAAACTTACTATCTAATCATAAAGCTGCCCTACTACTTCTAAATTTAATGCAGAAGAGAGCATGAAGCAGTTGGTGAAAGTACAGCATACCTCTAATTTATAAACAGTTAATGCCTATGATTTGATACCTTTATTGAGTGGGTTTTATGTGTTCCAAGTACTCCAGTGTCACATACAACAGTTCTGATTATTTCCATATTTTTCATATACTGCCAAAAGTTTTAAAGCCCAGTTCAAAACAGGAAAGCTGTTATGTCTCTGTGTATGCTTGGAGAGCTCTCGCCTAGAAACGTGTTTTACGTCCTGGTACAGCACAAGTAAAGAACATTTATATTTAGATGTGTGTCTAACCTAAGAAGCAGTACAGGAAACTGTCTTTATGGCTTTCTTTCAGGCTTCTGCCAGGTCAGTGCAAGTTTAAGATTATTCTTGGACTGTTGCCGCAAGGGTTTGTGTTCTTTTCTGAGTCACAATTTGAAAATTAGAAGTAAGGAGATAACTCTGTGACCTCCTCTGATGAATTCTGTCCATGAACTAGACTCTTACTAGTAAAGAATAGTTTGAGATTGGAAAGCCATTAATGGTCACAGAAAATTGTTATGTAAATATTTGATTCTTTTAAATGTACTTCACAGGGAAAGCAGCAGCCTGTGCTAGTTGTTCCTTTGCTGATCACTTGGAGTTGTGTAATGAGGTTGTAAAGTTTGACACAATGTCAAAAAAAGATGATTATAATTTGATTTTTTTTTTGCCTTTTTGCATTCATCCCTCTGTTAGCTGTGATTTGCCTTATGAGGTCAGAAGCACTGTGGTTGAGAGCATGATTATCAGTGACACCAAGGAGGAGTAGCAAATATGTACATAATTGTGTGGAGACCAACTCAGCCAATATAGTGCCACGAGTTTCTCAGGTTTTACAGTATATACTGCTTGAACCTTTACACTTCTGTATGTGCCCCAGATTTGGTCTTGACCTTGGACTTGATCTAGCTCTGACTTTACAAGTCTTTCACAATAATGTCAGTCATGTATGGGCCATGATTCTGGTCAAGGGGATGTTGTTACTCTCCTGATAAGCCCTTTCCTGAGATTTTCCTAGAAGCCAGAGAAAAAATGTATTTATCAGTCTAATCAATTCATTACTTTAGCAGTGTGATTTCCTTCATATCCTTATTTCTTTCTCCCAGTGGGATAACAGGTCTTCATGATAATCTGTTTTCTTTGAGCAGATTTGTCCATTCCTCTCCCTGTTGCACAGCTGTAGCCATGGGCTTTTCCTCACTGTCCAACTGGATTTTATGGTTTACATTCTTCTGTCATTAGCTGATGTCCAGATTGTTCCCCTGCTGTGGAGGTGCTTTGAAATTCCCCATCTGCAGGTTCCCCTCAGTGTGGTGTGAAAAGGGCCTGTCATCCCCCTGCTCTGGGACAAGCTCTGCAAGCCACCCAGAAGTGTCTTGTTGGTTTTACTGCCATATATCCTATTGCAAACTGATGCCTATTTTTCTGCTTGCTGTTTTGCCCCAAGAGGTTTTCTTGGTGTTTTGTTTGATTTTACTGCTTTGCAGGTATCTCCTTGTCATTTCACGTTTGTGTTCTGGATTATTTTTCCCCAGAAATGCAATGTCATAGGTTGAATCCCCTTTAATTTCCTGTCATATTTCTGACCTCTTCAGGTCCTTCAGTACTTCAGTGTCCTTACTGGGGTTTTAAGTGCCTCTTAATTTGTCTTCCAAATGTAGTTTTACATCACTAGATCCTTGTAGTTAAGCAAACCTGGGTTTGTGCCTACACATTTAGCAGCACCTCAGTAGATGCTTCTTTTTCTGTGACCAGTCTCACCTGCTCAGTATTCTTCTGTTATGTTTTACTTTATCACTGGTAGCTTTCTGTAGTTCATTTGGAGATCCTGGCACTGTTCTTGAAGTGTCTGCTCTTGCTTGTTGCAGAAGTAAATGTGGATTTCCTTGTGGGAGAAGCAGTTCCCCAAATGCAGACCTGTTTCTTTTCAGTGTGGCTGATTTAATCTCGAAACCTTAATTTCTTTCTGAAAATGCACCTCAGCTAATTTAGTTTCTTAAACTAGAAAGATACAATAATACATTATCTAAGACCTAAAATTATTTCTAAATAAATGAAGCTGCCCTTTAGAATGAACAGAAAGTGCTTCTCTGTTCCTTTTTCTATTCAAGGAGTGCTTCTTTCATGATACACTTCTGGCTTCTAGATGGTTCTCTTTTCTATAGCTCTCTGTAAGAATGTGTTAGGTTTTTTTCTTGTTTCTACTCAGATCTTATTTTGCACAAGTCTCATGCTGTGCATCAAGAAGCTAGTAGTGCTTTTTGTCAGTCAAATAGTGATTATGTTTGCCTGGGAGTGGAATCTGTCAAGATTGCTTTGCATGCTCACTCTTCCTAAGGGGAAAGTCAACTTCCCCTAAAAACTCTCTGGAAGGAATTCAAGCATCTGAGGCTTGTGATGACTGTTCTGGAGTGCCCAAAGTCAGGAGAACTGAGGATGGAGTGTGATGCCACCTCACCTTTCTCTGCACTTCTGAAGCTCAACGTACTCATACAGGGGCTAATAAAACTTAGTATTTCAAGAAATAAAAATAAAATTTTCAAAGCTTTTTCAAAATTTACTAAAAAAAATTAGAAATAAAGGAAAGTGAAGTCAAGCCACAGGTCACAGAGAGTACCTCTGTGTGAGAATGAAATACAGGGAGGCAGCTTTTCTTTCCTTTTTTTTTTGTGCCCTCCTCCAGCATTGACAGCCTGAGCATCTCACAGTTTGTTCCCTGAAGAGCTGAAGGACAATTTCTTGGGACTTACAGGCTCTGTTCTTCACAATAAAACAGGATTTGCTGTGCATGACTTAAGAAATGATGCATGTAGTTAGTTTTCATTGGGTTTCTTTTGTAATCCACAGGATACAGTAAAAGAAAGATGAAGCTTTACAACATTGAGTTTGCTTAATCATATTTTATTACAGAGTCTGTAATCCTAGAACCTCATGTATAAAAATGTCACAGTTTCTAGAACAATACATTGTCCATTGTTTGTGCACAGTAGAAGTCCAGATTATTTGGAGAATCCAAACTGCACTGATACATCCCTCTCCCTTTTTAGAGGGTTGAGTGGGATTGGTGCCCGAACTCTTAACACATTTTTGTGCATTACTGCAAATACCCACTGTATGTCTGAATAATGTTTCCAGGAGGCTATTCCTAGGGATCTGCACTACTAAATACCATTTATGTTTGGAATACTCAGTTGTCTGCTATCATTGTTCCCTTTCCTGAACTTGACTCAGTTTAACTATTTGGAAGGAAAAGGAGTAAAATTCATGGTGTTTGGACCTAGAGAAGCAACATAAACCTACGTTAATATTATACAGATGTGGTTGCTTTCACATATGCCTATAGGAATATTATTATATAATAGGAGTTTTTTGGAAAAAATAAGCAATTGTGGGCTTGTATTGGGCAATGTTTATTCATACAGGTCTCACACTTTACATATGTTACCTTGATTAGTCTCTGAGGCTTACGAGCTTGACTTGGAGTAGCAGGGTCTGAGACAGGAAAACCCCCAAACAACCCCCTTATCTGTTTGTAAGAAGACACTTTTTCAAGCTCAAGGGTTTAAGTTGCTGAGGCTGTTCAGCTCCCTCATGTTGTACCTCTGGGGTTTCATACACCCTACATTTAAGAAAGAAGCTGTAGATGGTTCCAACAAATTCCGACAAGGAGGGCTAAATCTTTAGTTAAGACTTGTGTAACTTTTAGTGTTTAAGCCTCTTTGCTTTGCCATGAGAAAATGTATTAAACTGAACAAAAACCCGTCTTAAGAAAACTGTGCAGGCACTGGGTTCTCCAGTGGTGATAGATCTGTTGGCATTAAACAGGGAGGCTTTGTGAGGGATTGGCTGTTATTCTAAATCCCAGCATCTATTTTGTGAGTAGGAAGGATTTCCCACTAGAACATGAGTGTTTAATTTGACATTTGAGGGCAGAAAGATACCCTGGATGCTTTCAGACTCTGGTCGAGGGACAGAGGCACTGAAAATGAATGTTGCAAGGGGAGGACAGATAGTGAAAATGGAAAACATTGAAGTGAGCAATGCTGAGGAGTTACCAAGCATAAAATGTTAAATTATCTTTTTCTTTAGATGTCCATTCATTAATAGCAATAAATAATTTCAAAAGGATGAATGAATGCAGAGTTCTTACTGTGGTGGCCTCCACAGCCCCCAAATACTTACCATGATATGTTACAAGTAAGGGCGGCTGCCTTTCCATCCCTGGCGAAAGGTGCTGCATGCAGTGAGCCATGCCCAGCTCCTGTTAGACTTAAACTGCTGCTTGGGGCTGGGTTCAGTGCAGAAATCTGGGTTCTGATTCAGCTTGATGTTGCTGTGTGATGTTACTGTGTGCAGTAACTGGTCTGGAAAAGGTGCACATTAGTGAGGGAGATGCATTGTGTGGTGTTAGTCTGGTCAGGTAGGAAAGGAGGGCTGGCTGAAAACAGACATCATGGGTAAAGAACTTGCTCTCTTCTGGAGCAACACTTCTGGAGGCCAGGGGAAAGACATTTGCAGTAGGTGACTAATGTCTTCCAGTTCAGATAAATCTAAGACACTGTAATGTTGGCCTGGCATAGTCCATCAGAAATAGAAGCAATTATGAACTTCCTTCTGAAAAGAATGGAAAAATCCTTTGTTGGATTTACCACAGATTTATTTTAGTACTTAAACTTCACATGACATGAAATATTTGCTTCACAAAGTGTAATTTTTATTCTGTGTGCCCACTTCACAGTATTTAGCTGTTAATTCAAAGGAATGCAGCTAGACGGGGAGGAGGTTTTATGTCTTCTGGAAATACTTGTATTTCTAGAGCCTGCATGTTCTGTCTAATTCCCTTCTATTTAATCCAAAGCTTTAGGACACAAAGGCCAAAAAGTAAAAAGGACACTTCTTACTGTTTTGCATATTCCCTGTTTTCTGGCATTCGAGTGATTTTTAGATCACAGCATCTCTGCTAAAGGATGCTGCTGTTTCATGTATTCTGTGTAACACTTGCCTTGGGTGGAAACAATTCCTGAGAGCTGCAGATTTAATTAGTCTGCATTGCTGCCTCCTAGAGTAGAATTGGAGAGTCTTTGGAAGAGAAAAAAAATTATATTCATGCATGACCATCTGCAGAACCTACTAAAAAGTCATCGAAGATGGGCCATGAAGTGTTCGCAATTCCAATTCACAAATCTGCCTGCTCAGAATGAGGTGGGATAAGTGGGAGCTCTGCCCACCAGGAAAGAACAAAGGCTTTATTCAAAGCAGCCGTGTCTGTTGGAATGTACTGGGACAGCCCGTCAGGCTGCGGCCAGTGTCGGGCTTGGGCCCCAGCACTGAGAAACATCTCATACATTCTGTGAGTTTTCATAATCTCTTCTGGCCCTTTTTCTAGGATTTTCAGTTCATAGAAATAGCAGGAAAGATGAAACTGGTGTAGTGCAAGAGGGGCAAAGGGTTTGTTTGTGTACTTATTTCTAAGGCACAAGTGACAGGAGTTGCCCCCCAGTGCAGTGACTGTGTGACCTGCTGGACAGAGACAGCTGTGCTGGTACCACAGGGGTGAGGTCTGGTACAGCAGGTCTGGAGTGGCTTCTTGGAAATGTCTTAATAATGAGGGAGGTATTTTGTGAACATCCGTGCTGATGAATGAGTCCACAGGCACCTTCTATTTCTTACACAACACTGAGAGTCCTTGGGGTTTTCCATGTGTGCATGTGCTTCTCTTGTGTGGGTTTGGAATGGAGTCTTTCCATTTGCCTTCGCTCCTGGTGCTTTTGCTTTGAGATCACACTAGAGGTTTCTTACATCCTTAGTTTGTGATTTTGCCCTGGTTTCAGCTAGGATAGAGCTAATTTCTTCTCCATAACTGTTACAGTGCTGTGTTTTGGATTTGGAATGAGAGTGGGGTCAAGAGTGGGATCAAGAAGTGCCCTTTATTTACTACAGGAATAAAGCTTTGAGTAGACAGTGTCTGAGCATACCCAGAGGTGGATTTTTTTCATCCTCAGACCAAGTATAAAGATGTAAGAAATGCCCATTTTAGACAAAATGAAAATCTTCTCTCTGTACTTCTCTCTGTTTTGTGTCTTACTAGAATTCCGTGCTACATCATAAATACGAGGTTCTCTGAGGTTACTCCATGTGTTTAAAGTGGTGGAAATACTAAACTGTGTGGCTGTTTGCACTGATAGGTTTTATTTTCAAACAAAGAGATACAGCATTGCTTTAAAACTAATTCCACTTCTAAGCAGTGTTTTAAGCCAGCTTAGTCGAGATTCATATTTATGTAGCAATTGCAGGCTTGCTTGAAAGCAGGAGAGCTCGAGGTGCTGCTCAGGTGCAGCCGGGCTGTTTACCTGATCCTGGAGAGACTTTCCCCTTTGTCACTAACTGAGGTTTTGTGTGCACTCCACGGCCGGAGCAGTAGATGGGAGCCCAGGGCCTGCTGGGATGGGGTTTTACACTTGTGCTGTCCTTTTGCCCTTCCCCTGAACTCTTTTCATTTCAGTCATGAGCAAACAGTCAGTGCCTGAACTAACAACCCCGCAATCCTCCAAAGCACGCTCCTTACAGTACCAAACAAAGGGAGGCCCGCGTGGGCCGGCCCAGGCCAAGGAATGCAGCTTCGGGGTTCTGCTCCATAAATTTAACCAGCACGACAAAAAGGAGATAATATGAGCCTTCGTGATGATCTGAAAGGGGGAGGTTTGTGTCCCATTGATTGCGGTCTGGCCCAGCGCCAGCCCCGAGCCTGACCGACAGTTGAACCATATCGTTAAGGCGTGTAATACAGCTCGAGTCTTGTACAGCAGCCAATGAGTACATATCCAGAGGGCAAAAGTTTATAAAGAGTCGAGGCTGTCCTGTTTAACCCTCTCACACTGCCTGTAATATACACTGCTGCCATTCACAAATAGGCACTTTGCTATTAAAATGTAAACCTTCAACTTTCTGTACTTGGAAAACATACATGTGTGTCTGATTTCTAATGTGCAGCAGATTTATAAAGTGATTGTGGAAAAATATGTAAAACTGGTCTTTTTTTTTTAACCAAAAAAAAAAATCCAACCCACTTTTTTTTTAGCACTACTTCATCCATACTTACTTTTTTGTTCAGATATGTCTTCTGGGTTGTTCTGCAAACTCTTTCATACAGATGGAGGTATTTATTGCCTTGATGTCACCTCATTTAGCACGTGGCTGGTATTTTTATAGATAATTTTTTCACCTAATGTTGCTGTTAACATGTGGAATGCTCTTTATCAGTTTTGTAAGTACAGCCAGTTGATCTGAATTGTTCTTGCAACTGCAAACTTTAAAAATCAAAACAAACCTCATGAGTAGCTTTTTGTTGAGCGAGGTTTGTGCTGGAGCACTTTGCTGTGCCTGTTGCAGCCCCAGTTGTAGTAACTGAGAAATTTAAAAGGAGGGTTGAAAAGAGAAGAAACATCCAGTCATTAGAGTTGATTGACACAGTCCTTCATGCACAGCCAGAGTCACTTGTCCTGATGCTGGGCAGGACCCCTGGGGTTTTTTTTCCCCCAAAGTAGATTTGCTTTCCCAGAAAGGCAGGAATACCACATGGAAGCATATCTGTTAGACTGAAGTAATTTGCACTCAAAGTAAAGTCACCATGTTTGCATTTGCTACAACTGGGTATTGCTTGACCAGCAATGACAGGACCATTATAAACGTGACTTCCTGTCCCTGGCAGTGCCCAAGGGCAGGTTGGACGGGGCTTGGAGCAACCTGGGATAGGAGAAGGTGTCCCTGCCCATGGCAGGGGGTGGAACAGGATGAGCTTTAAGGCCTCTTCCAGCCCAAACCAATCTGGAATTCCATGGGAACAGACGTAAGAGCAATGCTCCATCTGCTATGGGCCCTGCCTGGCAGCAGACAGTATTTAATATTTTAAACCCACAGTACCCTGAGGCTGAGTGGTGTTGTGGCCCCGGGCACTTTGGTTTCACCAAGGCATCTTCAGCTTCTGTTCTCAGACAGGTGTTTGCAGGAAACCCATGCTAAGAACCATCTCTAACATCAAGTCAGAAGGCACATGGGAGCATTTTTCAACACATTGGTTAGACAAGAAACTCTTTAAGATGACAGCTGCAGATTTCCCTGTAGTCAGTACGGGAAAAGTCGAGGGGAAACTGGAAAGTTGGATGGTAATGTTATGTTTTGTAAACTTCTTAAGCTTGATGTTACCAAACTGCTTGAGCAAGTGTGGGTTCTGCTGCACAGCTGTGACAGGCAGAGGTGGGGCAAGTGCTAGAGGTTGATGCCCAGGGTGCAGCTGGTGTCAGTGCTTTGTCTACAGTGCAAGCTCACACACCTTGTCAAATGCTGGATTTGTAATATGGATGTCATAATTGTGTCTTATTTAATCTTTTCTCAATTCCTTTTAAACTTGGAGCCTGTTGAGGTTGTAAACCTAAGGAATAATTCTCAATTTTGTTTTGATCTGGTGTACAAAAGAAAAGGGAGGGGGGAGAAAAGCTCTATCTCCAAGAAACTGGCAGGAACAACCTCCATGATAAACAGTTGTTCCTTGAGCACGCTGTACTCTCCTAAAGGCATGTCGGGTCAGCTAAAGGTCTGCAGCATCTGAGCTGAGAGATCCCTCCAAAGAGGAGGGATTTGACTGTAAGTGGGAGGTTTTAACCCTAGGCACCATTTATTTGCATGTTTCTGCCTGAAACTAGCATTTTGGGAACACATTTAACAAGCACAATATATTCCATGCATTTGCTGGAATAAACGGTGCATATGAGCTTCCTCAGATCTGCAGTCAGCAGGGAGCTGTCTGGCTCGTGATTTTACACATTCTTGCATCTAACTGAGACATTCTGATCCCAAATCCAGCACTCAACTGACTCCACTGTGTGTGTATTTTAACACACCTTAACAGCATCTGTGTTGGAACCAGCAGATAAATCCCATGGCTGTGCTGGATCTCTGGGGTCAGGCAGTGACCTGCCTGTTGGGAACTGCACCCCAAAGTCCAGCACAGGGTGGGAGGCAACTGCACTGACCCCTTGAAACAGAGCACCAGTAGAATCACCAGGGAACGGGGAATCTAAATTGCCACGTTTTCCTGAAATTAGGCCCAAGGCATTAAATGTTCTCAGATGCTGAGAGCTGGCACATCAAAATCCTGCTGTCTCTCCCCTTCTGCTCTGTAAATTCAGGGAATATTCTTGCTCATCACATGGGTTCAGCACATGAAACAAAGTGAAGTGCATCAGTGAGGAAAGAATTGTGGAAATAGTTTTTAGTGCTGTGCACTACAGACCCCATCACAAGTGGCCCATATTTGTTTTCATTTGTTATCCATGTGTTCCCAAGCTATGGTTGCAGCATCGAGAATTTGTCACTATGATGGCTGAGTTTTCAGCTCAATTTTTAAGGCATACATTATTCATCATTTGATTGGTTCTGGCACTCCCAAGTGTGCTTTGCATGGTGTCCTCCCATCATGTCTGTGGCACAAGCACCGTCCTCATTCTGCATTTCATGGCAATCGTGTGTGGGATGGTCATCCTCATGGAAGGCTGCAGGTGCAAGTTAGTCTGAAACTCAAGCAAGTGGATCAGGTATTTTAGTTGTGTATTTTATGGTAGAAGATAAAGGTTATTCCTCCCTTAACTTATCAGATCATGTCACTTTTAATGTCTGAAATGCACTGAAGCCTCGTCAGACAAAGCACTCCCTGTATTTAGGAAGCAGACTTTTTCCAGAGCCAGTAATAGTTTGATTTTATTTTTTTCTTGAAAATGCCAGCAGCTTTTGAATTGTGTCTCACATTACCTACCATTTTCCTTTGTTTGAATTAAGGTTGTTTTATAATTATTTTAAGGGGATAAAAATCATTCCCAGGCTGAAAATCAGTATTCCAAGCTACAGCCCAGAGCAGGCTTTTGTCACTAAATTGTATGCAAACATGAAAAAAAAAGAGTTTACAGTGGAAACACTGAATTTTAGCTGTACCAGAACCAGCAAGTTACTGCTTAACTGGGCTGGAATAATGAGGTGGTGAGACTGGAACACACCTTTGCTGGTGACAGTTGTTGAAGTTTTGGCAGCAAGAACTGGGTGTGGCTCAAGGAAGTGATTCCTCGAGAGTTTTGGGGGTAGCCCTGGGGCTGAAGGATCCCTTGGGAGGGAGCCCATGGCCAGGAGCACCCCCAGGTGTGGCCATGGGGCTTGGCTGGCAGGCAGATGCTGCAGCAGGTCAAGTCTGTGAGGAGCCTGGTCCATTAAATACTGGTGCCAGAATTCCATCTCCTTGTACTTAGAGCTGTTGTTTGTGCAAGATTTGGGGTGTCCACGCTCAGGTTTTGAACAGATCTGTGATTGCCAGTGCTGTTCTCTTACCCAGATGAGAAATGCCCCAGATACACATTTTAAATGAAATCCAGTGATTACTGTGTTGGTCATGGGGTTTTGTCCGTGTTGGTTTTCCTCAGAAGTCACTACATTTCCTGAAGTTGTATTATTATGAATTAATTATTCTGGGTGTGATACTGGGGAAACGGAAAGATGTAAATTTGTAAATAATTTGTGAATCATTTTAGAAGAGGAGTGGTTTGTTTTAACAGGTCAACATCTTTTGATATTCAAAGTTTGACACCTGAATTTTAATTTTTAATGTTTTTGTCAAGGTACTCAGGGTACACTTCAGGGAAATTTCTTAGGTTCAAGAGACCCTCAAAGATGAGTAGCAGGTGTTGTTCTCAACACCACTGTGCATTTACACACCTCTGCCAGAGTCACAGCTACAGATCTGATGGTGGGCACCTGATGGGGTGGGCACCTGATAGGGGCGAACGTGGGACTGAAGGAACAAGGACAGGTGATTCTGGAAAATGTGGTGTCTCTTGGAGAGTTTCCTCAACCTAATTGGGTCAATAATTATCCCCAGTAATACCTGAGCACTTCCTTCATCAGGTTGGTGATGTGTTTGATTACAAAACTTCTGGCTTAAAACTGGCCAGCTGAATCCCAAGGATTCTGTGAAGTGCTCAGCAAATGCCAACCAGTTAATGCCATGCACTGGTTCCAGTGAGCAGAGCTGGAGTGAGAGTGCTCAGCGTGGAGCAGGACAGGGCTGCAGTGTTCATCTCAACCTCCCAACACCCTCTCCCAGCCCTTTGTGCCTCCATCCAGCAGCACCATTCCCTGCTGTGCTGGGCAGATGTGAGGGCATTCCTGTCTTGTATTGCCTTTGTGTGCTTGTTAAAAAGGAATCAGCAGATCTGCTGAGTGCCTGGGTAATGGAACCCAGATGTGGGCACTGCCGCCCGCTCCGCTTGACAAATCTGCAGCTTTTGGGATTTCACCAGGGTTGCTTATTATTTACAGAATGCAACTTGAGACAGTAGAACAAATTTTTAGATTAAAAAAATTCAAGTGGTGTGGAATGTTTTTAGCTGTGCAGACCAAACAGAGCAGTTTGCCAAGGGGGTGATGGACTAAATCAATGCAGTTTAGGTCCAGCACCAGTGGCATTGGGTTGGAGAACTGCTGGCCTTAGCAACAAGAAGGGAATGATCTATTATCACCAGGATCAGTGTCTGAGCATGGAAGGCACGGTGAACACTGAACTTGTACTCTGAGGTGCTTCTGCATTTAAAAACAAAACGAAACATAAAACCTTGGCTCAGAAATTGCCAAACCTTCAGAAATCCATTGGGTGCCCTGTGCCTTTTTAGCAGTGGTACTTTCTCTCTGACCTGCTTTGAGCCAGATGTTAGAAACCAGTGTTCCCTGTAGTTACAGTGTCTATGGGAATAAAAGGCCCTGTTCTATCCCCATTTTTAGGGTAATCTTGCTTGCAGTGCTTCAGATCCCTCTTCTCAAGGTACTATAGAATATTAGAGAGGCTGGCACAGGGGAATGTTTGTCTGAAGGATGGCTCTTGTAAAACCCACTGCACGGTGCAGCTGCTCTGTCCCAATTATCCAGCCTTCCTGAATGCAGGAGGGAAAATGTCTCAGCAAAACATTATTGATTGGCCACTGTTAATTAAACCCTCCTTAGGCTGCAGACAGCCACTCTGAACTTGTCAAGAGGTGCCATAGAGAGGTTTAACAGCCAACAGGGGTTTCTTAAGATTAGTGATCTTTTGCCGTTTTCCTGCTTTTGGAAGTTAGTAAGTATGACAAGCAGCAAGATGTGAATTATACTGGTTGGAATTCTTTAATTTCTTTGGAACTTTGTCTCAGTATTTTGCATTCACGGAAGCAAACACTTTGGTTTACTGCTTTATAAGAGTCTGATAGGTAAAAACAGGTACATGTTTATTCACCTCTTGTGTAGGTCTAGAAAGACAAGAATGCTGTACCTGGTGCAGGTGAATCCTGCTTGTATCTAAGGAATTTAAGGGGCAGGAGAGGTGACTTGCTCCAGAGCCATAGTACTTTAATAGCACAGTTCCAACCACTGCATTCAGAGTCGTCAAAAACTTGAAGGAAAATAAATTTTAAAAGGGTGCCCAGGCTTCAGATGTGAGACAGGGGTGCTGAGGGGGAAAGATGACAAGGAAATGAGGCTCCAGAGAAAACATCTGCAGATCATGGAGTCCAGAAGGTGAGTGCTCTCTCATGGTGGTGGGCAGCTTCAGAAGTAGAGGTAATGCTCTGTGGGACCTTCTTCCTGTCCCTGGAGGCTGGAGTTCCTTGTGCAGGGTTTTTACAAAGAGTCAGGATGGGAAGGGAGAGCACTAATCCAAAATGGTGCATTTGGCTGGGAAATTTGTAACAGCAGTAACCTGGAAGAGCTGTGAAATACCACGGAGCAGCCCCAGAGTGATGCTGCTGGGAAGGGACAGGGAATGAAGCAGGGCTCAGCAGCCTGTCACACAATTCTTCAGGGGTAGGGCGTTCCAGAAGCTTGAAGGAATTCAGAGTATTATTTTTTGACAAAATACTGCTAAGGGAGGAACCAAGCCTGCAGTTCTGCAGTGCCGTGGCCAATATCAACCTCTGAGGGCTGTCAGCCCACACGTGTGTCTTCATTACTGTCATTTTTAATAGACACAGTATGTTAAACCTTGCTATGGGGACCCGAATTAATGAGGATTTTTCTTCTGTCTTAATTTAATATTCCTATTTCCATAACCATAGAGTTTGCAATCTCCTGGCGCTGTCCATTGGTGCACTCTTATTTTCTTCAGAGCAGTGAGAAAAAACAGTCAAATCAGTAAAACTGCTGATAAATACATCCTCAGATCTTCAGAGAGTATTACTTATTTTGCTCAGGTTACTTCTTCCTACTAATTTAACTACTTGCCCCTTCATTGTAGACAAAATCCTTCTATTTTTATTATTGCATGGTTCTGTGTCTCATAGAAATGTATGAGTAGACACCATATCTTCCAGAGCCAAGTCTTGCAGGATCTATACGCCATGTGGGTGAAGATCTGGGATTTTTGACGGCTTTGTCACACCTCATGTTTCAAAATGACTAGAACTCTGTGTGCAGACAGGTGTCAGTGGAAGGACACCCAGGTGACGTGTGTGTGTCTCTTGCTGTAGGACCCAGGCAGAGCGAGTGCGGAAGCCCCGGTGTTGCAGGGGACCCCAGGGGCTCCTGCCCCGCTACCTGGAGAGCCAAGCAGAGGGACAGGAGCAGCTCTTCAAACTGACAGACAACATCCAGGATGAGTTGTGAGTACACAGCCACTTACACAGCTACTCTGAGTACTTCTGTTCTGTTTGCTGCTGTCATGTCTTCATGTGTGAAAGTGCTTCACACACAGACAGATTTACAGTTCTGGGCCCTCACCACAAGGACATTGAGGGGCTGGAGCATGGCTAGGGAAGGGAATGGAGCTGGGGAGGGGTCTGGAGCACCAGGAGTGTCTGAGGGAGGTGGGAGGCTCAGCCTGGAGAAAAGGAGGCTCATGGGGGACCTTCTGGCTCTCCACAACTCCCTGGCAGGAGGGGCGGCCAGTCAGGCTCTTCTGTCACAGAGCAGGTGACAGGAACAAAGGACAGGATGAGAGGAAATGGCCTGAAGTCACACCAAGGGAGTTTTAGGTTGGATATTGGGATAAATTTATTCATGGAAAGTCATAAAGCTGTGGCACAGCTGCCCAGGGCAGTGATGCAGTCCCCATCCCTGGAGGGATTTAAAAGCCATGTGGATGTGGCACTTGGGGACATGGGTTAGTGGTGGCCTGGGCAGTGCTGGAGGAACAGTTGGATTTAATGGTCTCAGAGGGCTTTTCCAACCCAAATTATTCTGTGATCCTGCAGGGGATGTCAGTTTGTTAGATTGGGGTCTAAAGGCAGAATTCATCACTTGCCTGATCTCCACCACAGTTACTGATCAGGGGAGGGTGTCAGATGCTGTGTCTGTCACCCATCGGAGCATCTGCCATGGCAAAGGGTCGGAATTGCTGATGGAGGACCTGGCAGAGGGAGGTGCATGTTCAGCAGGGTCACTTGGTGTCACTGGTGTCACTGGGCAGGCTCCATGTGCCCCTCCAGGTTCTGCCTGAGGAAGAGTTTGCAATCTGGCACTTACTTGTGTCCCTGTGAGTTCACACTTGGGGTATCCCATTTCCATCTCCTTTCAGGATCTTTGTGCCTATTCAGTCTGGCTTTTAGGCAGGGAGACTGGAAAGAGCCATTTCTGACCCAAAAAAATCACCAGTGTAGCCCATAGCAGAGCAGTGGCCTTTGTCATCAAGTCACACTGTTCATTCGCTCTGACTCTCGCCGTTAGGAACACCATTCAACAGGAACACAGTGTTTCTTGTCATGGAAAATAAGTACAAAATTATGCCTCTGACTTTTATCCTAGTATCATAATCAGAAACACATTTAAAGACCTGATTATTTGCATATTTTCCTTCAGAGTTAGATCCATAAAAGGGGGTTTAATACCTTGCTCTACTGTTCTAACTAAATGTTTCCACATTTTTTTCCAGTTAGGCTCGCTGTTTCACTTCTGGAAAATATTGTGTAATTACTTCCTGATGTTGTTAAAAACTCCACAAATTCTCCAGAGATCTGGTTGCTTCTACTTTGTTCTACTGGATCATGTTTCATTTAATTTTTCATTTTATTAATTTGAGATATTTTTAATAGTGTAGCTGTATGGGTTTAAAAAAAAAAGTTGTATTTTGCAGTAGTATCTGAAAAGGTTAAAAATACCCATTTTAAGAACTAGACGCTGAGAAGAAAGTAACAGTTGGCAAGAGCAAAGGTAATGATGCATGACTCAAACTTAGAACAAAATGTAGAGCCTGAACTACAAATTAGCTAATGTTTCTGGGCTTCTCCATTAACTCACTGACCTCTGTTTCCATTCCTCAGAATGTATACATGCCACCAGTAAAAGTCTTGTAAGGAGAAGTACATGCATCATGTGGTGTTCTTACAGAGCAAATGCAGCCCATGGTCAGTGCCCAGGTGCTGCCCCTGGTCTGGAGAGCAGCTGTCAGTGCCCCGTTTCTCCCTGTGGATGCCCCGGTGTGCCCAGTGGCACTGTGACCCCGTTGGATCCGGGGCCTCCCTCAAACAGCCTGTCCAGGGCATCAGGCTGTTCTTCTGCAGCTGTACTGCTGCTCTGGGTTTAAATTAAGTTTTCTGTGACACTTCATAAAAAATATCCCTCTCCATCCTATTTAACTAATTTCAAAGGCAGAACCTTGCCCCGCAGCGTTTGAACTCCGATGGAAAACTGCAGGGCAGCTGCTGGTTTCCGGAACTCTGTTAATGTTGTCTTTCACCTGGGTTCCTCTAAGCTGAAATCCACTTTTCTCCCAGTTTGTTTTACTTAAAGGAACACAGTTCATTTATCCCATCATGGAGCTTCATCCAAGGGTAGAACTGGGCAAAGCATGTTACAGGCCCTTTTTGATGAGGCTGGTTGTGCCCTTCTCAGCACTGATGTGACAGTGTGGGCTGCAGTTGTTGTGTGCACCTCTCCCAGCGTGAGGGGAGCGAGGGCAGGGACACAGCGTGGAGGGAAAGGCAGTTTCAGTGCAGAGCAGTGTCTTTGAGAGGACTAGGAATACAGAATTACTGGAGTTATCCTTTTATACCACAAAAAGAAACCATGGCCTGACCTCTTGCCATATTTTTGGCTATTAACATACCTTTTATAGCTCTGGGTTTATTTGGCTACAGTTCAGAGTCGTTTGTGCACAGTGTTATTTAACTGGTAGAGCCAAGGGCGGGTTTGGAGATGGGGAGCTTTTCTGTTTACCAGAAACACCACGTAGTGACAAAGGTCACTGATTTCTAAGCCAGTGGCAGATTCTGCAGCATGTAAGGACAGCAGGCAGGTTTGAGCTCAGTGGGCAGCAATTGGGAACCTGCCTGACAGCAGGAGAATCTTCCTTTACAGATGCATGTCAACCCTGGGGGCTGTTGGCAGAACTTTATTACTCTATTTAGCACTACTCTATTACTCTACTCAGCTATGATTTCACATTCAAGTTGCTGATTTTTTTCAGCATTTAAAAAGCCCCACTAATGAGGTTCATTTCAGTAGTAAATCAGAAGTGGGGGAGAAGCATTTGTGTGTTTCAACTTCCATTTCACTTTTGCACCTTACAATTATTCTTTTACACATCAGTCTTTTCAGTCACCATAACTCTCAATATTCCTAACTCACTCTTCTCTCCCTCTTCCTATTCATCACTCAGTCTAATCTCCCTGGGGAAACCTGCTTGCTGCTTAACCTCTCACCCCATGTTAAACAGCTAATTTCTCTTTTCTGCTACTGATCCTGGCATGAGGTTCAACTTGGTTTTGGTTTTGAAGGCAGGGAGGTGTGGGGATCGGGGAAGCACAGGAGGGTTACAAGATAATGCCCTTGTCATAAATGTCTGCAAACCTTTCACATACCAGCTCTGGAACTGAAGTTAGTTGCAATTAAGCTTCAGCATTAGGATTTGCAGTGCTCCAGAGCAAGGAAATTACTGTTCCTAAGCCTTGTCAAAGGACATTTTTATGTGTCCTTGTAATGCCCACAGCTGGTGGCCAGGCAGGCAGCACTAATATTTGATTTACAGCATGATCTTTTTATAACTAGGGGAGAGTGTCCTTTATCAGCTCCATTTCTAAACAGTTTAAATTAAATACAGATGAATTGTGCATGTTGCACTACTGCATTTTCTGATGGACTTCTGAAGGTCACAGAACAGGTGAAGACAATGCTTAATTTGCTATTTTTAGCTTTAGGCTAATGGTGTTTTCTCCTTTGTTGCAGTTTCATTGCCGTGGAGAACATCGACAGCTACTGTGTGCTCATCTCCTCCAAGGCCGTGTATTTCCTGAAGAGTGGGGACTGCACAGACAGGGATTCCATATTCCTGGAGGTCAGGTATGATGACCTGTACCACTGCCTGGTGTCCAAGGACCACGGGAACGTGTACATCCAGCTCACCAAGAAGGCTGTGAACACGAGCAGCGGTGTGGCCATGCCAGGCCCCTCCCAACAGCGGCCCATGGTGAGGAGCTGGCACCCCTTTCCCCTTGTGCTCCCCTCGAGACCAAAGTGTTTTAGTCACAGGCTTTGTTCTGTCAGCACTGAAAACAGCTTTTTTGCCCAGGTTTCAGTGACTGTAGAAGTGGCTCCTTAAACTCCTGAGAAAGCTGAAGAAAGGAAAACCCTAAAATATTCCTGCAGGCAGGAAAGTAACAGGAAGAAACATGTATTTACCTGTGAAAGGCTTTTAACTTTACCACATAAATGGAACTTGGGTACTTTGCTGTCTGTTTATTCTTCTCCCACATGTAGTATTTTTTTACTGTGAGATCTCCAACACTGGAACCAGTGTTTATAGTTTGTGCCATTACAGTAGTTGCCTGGGGGCTGTCCTACAGGCCCAGTTACAAGCTCACCCCTGACCCAAGTCAGTTCACATTCCAAACAGACCAGCCAGATAAAAGGTGGGAGGGGAGGCAAGGGAAATAACCTCAGCTAGGGCACAGTGTTCGTGCTCTCACCCTTGAATATCTGTGTGTGCACCTGGTGCTCCCTCTCCCTTCTTCCTTACTTCAGCCTCAGTGCTGAGAAGGAAACTCTGCTGAAACCTTTCTGTCCCATACTTCAAATCTAAAATCTATTCTGTTTTAGCTGACAGCAGGAGCACATAAAGAAAAATCCCCTTTCTTTCTGCAGGTGAAAGTGAAATCAGAAGCTCTGGCAGTAAAGCTGTCCCAAGAAATCAACTATGCAAAGAGCCTTTATTATGAGCAGCAGCTGATGCTGAGACTCAGTGAAAATCAAGAGCAACTTGAGCTGGACTCTTGAAAATCCACTTCCTCACTGCCAGACAGAGCTGCAAGTACCAGGCTGGAGCCAGAATTGTATGACTGGAGAAGGAAAAAATACCATTTTAGTATTTAGAGAAAACAAAAAGAGGTGACTTTTCTTTTTTTATGCACCAGTTGTATAACAGAGGTGTAGCTGACACAGCTTTGGGTCTGGGAGAAGCCCTGTATTTTGCTAACATGTATATATGTACACGTGTCCATGTAAATACAACCGGCAGCAGGTGTTGGTATAAATATGAGTCTGTTTACTGTGTAAAGAAATTAAAGGAGCTCTACTGAGTCATACTGCACTACCTGACACAAGCTCTTCTCTCTCTCTTTTTTTTTCTTTGAGAAAACTGATTTTCACAGTGCAGGAATGTAGATAAACCTTTAAAAAATAAAATGATGAATTAATTTCAGCTGTTGAAGCACAGGTGTCCCATGGTTTGGAGCTTTAACACCACCATTAGGCTGCATTAACTGGGATTAGAGTGCAGTGGTTGGGTTGTTTGGTGGGATTTGTTTTTTCTCTTAAGTCACTTACACAGGTAAATACAGGAGACCTGGTCTTGCACTGAAATGTCAGCCTCTTTTTTTAACAAAAAAAAATTGCATTTTGGTAAATAATACAGGGAGAATTCAGTTTTACATTCACGGTCTGCATCTCAAGGCCCCTCTTATTGACTTACTTTTGAAGTAGTTGAAGTGAGCAGCCTTGGAAATTGAATCTTTAAGTTCAGATTTTTCCTTCCCTCAGGTGGAGGAAGGGTGAGGGGAGAGCAGATCATCAGCTTGTTGAACTTCACAACATCTTCAAAAGTAAATTTCTAAATACTAAAAATAACAAGATACAAAGATACTTCTAGGCTCTGAAACCAGGGATGAAGTTCTGTGTGTCCTTCTGCATCTGTGGCATGTTCACAGGGAAAACCTCTTTTCCTTGCCATCATTGCTGGATCATCAGTGATCCTGTTCCCAACAGCTCCTACAGCTTTAGGGGTTCCTGCAGTGATGGGAGCACAGGGCAAATGGGAACAGTACCCTTCCCTTTCCTCTGATCTTGACAGAGTCCCAATAACTCTGGGACGAGCCCTCTGAGCAGCTCCAGTCCCAAAGGCTGTTTTCCAGAGCAGTGCAGTGTTTACATTTTTGTGGGGAGAAGTTAAGTGGCTAAATGGGCCCCATCTCAAACCAGAGCAATAATCAGACATTTCCCAGTGACAGGGACCTTTTGATCTCTTCACTATCTCATTTCCTAGACTGCATGATGCTTTTCAACATTTATCTATTTTCAGTAAAATACTTTGTAACTTCTTAGCCCAACTATCTATTTTTTTAACTTTTTTTTCTCTCTAAAGCACAGTTTAGTCCAAACCTGCTTCCTCCAGTCCACAGCCCACTGGCCTGACAAATCCTCTCAGTCCTTGCTGTTTTTCTTCTCAGAGGAACCTGCCTTGATTTGCCACTCACAATGACTTCACCTCTGGTACCTCACACTGAAAAAGCTGGTTTCAGTGAATATACTGTTTAGATTACAGGTTGCTACACAGATACTTTAAAAAATCCCAACAAAGCAAAATTAAAGCACATTTTAATTAAGAGCTGCTCAAAATCCACTTATACAAGTTCTCTTCTGACAGTTACATTGTGCATGTGTATGCTTCTGTACTACTTTTAATAAATACACCCACCTCCAAATGTAGATATACTTCAAAATTCTCTTGGAAAAGCAAAGGCTGTGTTCCAAACTCCTCTAGTCCACCCTCCTAAAGGCAGGATTGTTGCAAAGAAAGAACAATCTTATTTTTCTGAAAATAAATACAATGAAGTAAAATGAAATAGAAAATATAAAACAAATTAAACGATAGTTAAAGTTAAAACAAAATAAAGTAATAAAATGTGCCCAGAGCTTCAGATTCCAGTCCAGAGTGCTGCAGCATTCCAAGTTGACAGCACACTCTTCATCCACATTATGATGCTTAATTTTATCAAATGCAGGGCTGGGACAAAGCACTTCCAACTCCCCTTTTGTTAGATGTTTGACTTTCTTGCAACCCATTTCTAACAGCTGCTGGTGACCTTCAGATGGTCTGACAGGTTTGACAGGGCTCAGGGCAGCACAAACCCACCTGCCTTCCTATGCCAGAACAATCCCTGGCTGAGAAAATGTTTTGTTACCAGGACTGGGAGCAGTTTGACCGAGCCATGGAGTTTCTGTGGTTCTCCAGCAGTAGATTTTCTGGAGTGGGAGAACTTGAGGCAAACCCAGCCCTAGCTGAGTGTGTGACCAGCCCTGCTTGTGCCTTGGTGCAGGAGAGGGCAGAATCTGACAAGGATTCCTGCCAGAAAGAAAAGGTTACTCATTAACCACTGACAAACAGTGGGGGAAAAAATCAGTCATATTGTTTTGCTCAGTAGAACCACTGCACATTTTTGGCCAGAGATACGAATGCTGTGGGTATAAACTGCAGTTCCATTAGAGGGGTCAGCTCTGCTCAGGGCCTGGGGACACTTATGATGAGCAGAGCATCAGAATCCCAGATTGGTTTGGGCTAGAAAGGACCTTAAAAGACCATCCCATCCTCCCCTGCCCTGGGCAGGGACACCTTCCACTATCCCAGGTTGCTCCAAGGCCCGTCCAGCCTGGCCTTGGACACTGCCAGGGATGGGGCAGCCACAGCTGCTCTGGGAACATGTGCCAGAGCCTCCCCACTCTGTGCCAGTAACACATAATTTATACATAACACAGTGTTGGGGTGTGTTTGGGTTTTTGGGGTTTCTTCCCTGTAGCTGACACTCCACTGCCCAGCCCTGTGCCCTGCACAAAGTGTGGGTAAGAGCAGCCCTGTACCTCAGGCCTGCTCTGGGCTGACTCAAAAGCTTTGAAAGGCCACGGGCCAAGTAAACAACTTCCATGTGAGTTTCCATTTTGGATAAAGGGTTGGGTCACCCAAAGGACAAGGGCTGTGGACGGGAGCTGCAGAACAATGGGTTCTGAAAATGCCAGCAAAAAAAGTCCCCTGCATGCTGCAGCTGTGAAGGAATTCTAACAAATAAAGGAGAAATCCATCATACCATCTATCCCTCAGCCCTCCAGACACTGCAAAATCAAACATTTGCTCTGGCCTGGGAGGGTGACTCACCATTCCTAAGGACTGTTGCTCCAAGGCCCTTGGCAAACAGTCGACATCCAGTACAAACCACCGGGTATCAAAGTACTGATGTAGCACAAAACCTGTGCCTGCATGCAGGTTTAATGGGAGGAAAACAAAAAATAATTTTTACACGTAACCCACCATTTGCATGACAAGACTCTCCCCCAGCCTTCTCTTGGCAAGGCCAGGCCCTTCCAGCAGCAGTAGCATCACCTCTGTCTCCCCTCTGCCAATGGGCAATTCTAGGCCCTTCCATTAATCCTTTTTTGGGATTTCTTTGAATCTCAAAGCATAGAGGAAAAAGTATTTGCAGTAAATGTCCCAAAAATGTGAAGATTCTATTCAGCACTACCTTCTATGTCACAACACATCTTAATTTGTGGTGTAATAGCACTTACATGGTCCTTCAAAGGATTAGCCAGAGACAGCATCATTAGGCCCCCAGTTCAGACATGCAAATGTCCTAGAATTTTGTGTATAAATGGGTACAATCATTATTTCTGACCTCAGTACAAAGCTGACTCCAATCATGCTATTTATAGTCATAGAATTGTTTGGGTTGGATGTTTTCCATGGATGGGGCATCTGCCACCACTCTGGGCAACCTCTGACTGTGCCTCACCTTCACTGTAAAATTTTCTTCCTTTTATGTGGCCTGAATCTACTCTCCTTTACCTTAAAACCATTTCCCCTTCTCCTATGGCTGCAAACCCTGTTAAAAAGTTAGTCCCCATCTTTCTAGTAAGGCCTTTTGAAATACTGGAAGGGGCTCTAAGGTTTCCCTGGAGCCTTCTCTACTCCAGGCTGGTAACCCCCAGCCCTCCCAGCCTGCCTCCAGAGGGATTCCAGCCTTTGGAGCATCTCTGTGGCCTCCTCTGGACCTGCTCCATGTCTTTCCTGTGCTGAGGGCTCCAGACCTGGATACATTTCCTTCCTCCTGGTATTGGGTGCCTCTGATCTGTACCAGCCTCAGTAAACAGTAAGATGTCACCTTCACAGGGGACCACCTTGTTTTGTGGCAGGAGGTTCCATTCTCACAGTCATCATTCTTTGGTGTTACTTCTCATACATTCTGCTTCACTAACTCTAATCCCAACTGATCCTGCTGACCCTGTCCATAAAAAAAAAATAATTTTAAACCAGACCAGTATCTACCTGGAGAAATTCTGTGCTGTTCACAAAACCTTATGAGCAAAATAAACAGCAGCCAAGGTCATAATCACACTGAGATCACACCAGAGCTGACATTTATAAGCAGGTTTAAGAGCCAACTCCCCCACATTCAGCTTCCTGATTTCAAACACTAAAAATCCACATTACACATACAACTTCACTCACCTTTCTGTCTTTCCACAGACACCTTTTTGCCTCTCCTTTGAGCACACATCAGAGGGAAATCAACATGCAGAAGAACATGTATTTATACATCATCCAGAACACATCTCAGGTGATGCAGGAATTCCCACAGCAGTGCTGGGAACTGTCCCAATCTCAAAGACCAGCACCCATTGTCAAAGCAGAGCTCAGGGGTACCAGCATCAGTGACAGCTCAGCACTGCTTGTGTGCCTCAGCCTTATGCTGTTTTCACTACAGGATTATCCAGTGTCAATTTGCTGTTGGGTTCCAGTGGAAATAACTCCCCCCAGAGCACAGGAATCCACATCCACACCTCGGACAGACCAACCAGCTGCTGAGGCTCCCAGGGCTGCAGCAGAGAGCTCCTTTCACACAAATCCTGAGCTAGGCACCACTTCTGGCAGAAAACCCATCACTGGGTGAGCACGGACACAGTCCCAGGGCCTGTGCACCCACAGAAAGCACATCCACACCTTTCCCAGAGTGCACCCAGCAAGAACCTTCCCTGTGCTTACAGCCAGCCATGGGGGACAGGTTTCCACCACACGACACCGGAGAAGCCTTGGAACTCCAAGACGAGCAGGGAGCATTTCTGGAGGCCTGGCTTCTGTTCAGAACAGAAATGTTTCCCTTGGCTTGTGCGAGTTACTGAGCACGGTGCGAGGCTGGAGGAGCCAGTTTTCCATTCCCCCTTCCATTACTCTTTTTGATTGGCACTTTAATGAGGGCGCCGGGGGTCGACCCCCTGCCAGGGGGCCGGTTCATGCCCCGTTTATCTCACAGTCCATGTAAGACTAAAATAACACGCCAGGCTGAGTTTCACTGGCTTGTGATCCCCAGCCCACCGTGATGGATTGAGTGACTGCAGCAAGTTGGCAGCTGAAGTGTGTTGTAACAGTATCGTTCTGTCAGCGCAGCACAATGGATTTGCTGATTCCCGGGCCTTTCCCAGTGCTCGCCGTTACCATCGGCCCACGAGTTCCCAAAGTTCATTTTCCAGGGGGCTGCAAAGTGATAATAAATAACACAGCAAAGGTTACTCCAAGCTTTTCTTCCGCTCCACTGCCCTACTGCTGACGCAGGAGGGGCTGTGGTGCCAACTTTACAACATAAATCCACTCGCTCTTCCAAAAAGGAGGGAAGGGGCAGCTCTGCTGCTCTTTTGTGGAAGCTCATTCTGCTGGGCCAACACAGGGCTTCTCCCCCCGAAGGGAACAGGGGTACAGCCTGGCCCCAGGGGTGGCTACACCAAGTTCTCTCCAGAACAAAACTTCTGGGGGCTGAACTTCACAGGCCACAGAATCAGGACCAGCAAGCCACAGGCCTTGAAATCATCTTACTTATTTGCACCAAAATAACCCATAAGTTCACTAGAATATCCAAGAATCCTATGTAAGGCTGGGATTTCACGTTAGATACCTTTCTTTAATATTCTAAACATTCAATATCCTCACATCTCTATAAGAAAACTTCAAACAAAAGGGGCTTTTCCTTTAAAAAACTGGAGTCTAGGAAATGAACTGAAGTTTTTTAGGTCCAAAAGAGGTCCTCTACTACCTGAGACCTTGTCTCTGTGTCCTTTCTCCTCAATATCCCTTCATTCTCCTTTCCCACTGTCTGCAAAGTAAAGAACTTCCCGCAAATACTGGGGAGAACACTCTAATTTTTGGTTCTTGCCATTCCAGCCCCTCCCAGCAAGAGTGAACAAATGAGCTCCACAACAGGAGTTCCTTACTTCCTGTAAAAGAATTTTTGACAGTACAAATTTCAAACAACTGACTCTCCCACCCCCCAACAACCAACAGTCAGACCAAAAATCCATCCCTGGACCTAATAAATAGGAAGGGTGAAGCTATTTCCCTTGCTTAGGACAGCTCTGTAGATCTGTATACCTATAGTTTCTTTATGGCCTTGCATAAGGCAGTAACACAGCCAAAAATAGCTCCAAAATCAACTTTAGAGCTTCAGCTGCCATAATGTCAGTGCATCCTCAAATATTTTATTGTGGGTATCTAGAACCCTTTTCCATCACTGGGCTCTAGATCCATCTCACTCCGGGCAAAACCAAGCGTGTTCCTACCAACAGGAGCAATTACTAGAGAGAGACCGAGTAAAGAAGTTAAGAAAATGAGAATACAGATGTTGAAGGGACTCAAAGATCAAGCAAAAATGCACCAGGATCCAAAAAGAGAACATGATGAGGAAAAGGGGCCAGACTGAGGAGCTGCTTGAAAAACCCACTGCTCTCAATGGCAGCTGCTTGTATGGACCACACAAATCACTGCATTATGTAGATTTTAACTCACAGTGCTGGAGAAATGAACCTCATGAGTTGAGGAACTTTATTAGTGAGATAAGAGACAACCACAGCCCCCAGCTGGAACAGCAGTGGCAGCACATGAGGCTGCTCCTGGCAGGAGCCTTGGCAGAGTGTGGAGCTGGTCCTGAGCAAACTGCTCCAGAGATCCCAGTCCTGTGACCCCAGCCCCACAGCCTGCAGATACAGCACTCAGCCAGCTTGGAACTGCCCCCCAGAGCCTGCCAGCAATGCCAGCACAGCACAGGGAGCAGGGATGTGCTGCAAACACTGTGTGAAGCTTCCCTGGAGTGCCAGTGGTCCCTCTACCTCCCAGTTCCGTTCCAGCTCAGACCTGCCCATGCAAGCTGCTGCAACCAAGCCCCAAACGTTCCTCTGGGGAGAGCCAGACACTTACACCTTAACACAGAAGAGGGCATACTGAGCCTACAGCCAGAAAGCCTGGGAAATATTAGGAAAAATGAGTGGGTGGGGGAGCTCAAGGGACCAGTGGGAGGATGTGGGAAATCAGTAACACTGATCTGAATAACTGGTAACAATTATTAGATCTTTTTCGGTATGAATCATCTCAGAGACTCATCATTAAATGATGTCACTCAAGGGACAGTAAAAAATACAGTAGAAGCCGCCAGCCTGACATGACAAAGGTTTGAAGCCACAATGTGATTGGCCAAACAGGTCTGGGAAGCTTCACCAACACATTGAAAAGGGAGCAAGTTTTGTGCAGAATATACATTCTCACAGATTGGTCAGGCAAATTTGTCTTTGGAGAGATTATGAGGTTACTGAAAGCTCTGGTGAATCTGCCTGAAGTGCTGGAGAAGGAGTAGCCTCACTTATCTGATGACCACTGACCTTGTCATTGCCCTGTCCCCTCCCCAGGGGTGGAGTTTGCATTTGAAGCTACAGGTTGTAAAATCAGCTGGCCTAAACCAAACCAGAGCAACAACGCAACAGCCCAAACTAAGCAAACAATGGAGTGAGTTTGTACAGAATCTGTTCTCTGGGTTCACCAAACCCACCCAAAAGCTTCTGTCCTTGCAGGGGAAAGGGCAGCAGAGGTGGTGCTGCCTTGTGCACATCTGAACTCCTTTTATCTTCTTAAACAACTGCAGGAGAAGAAAACTCCTTGATCAACAACCAGTAGCATCAGCAGGCTCAGGAACTCAATAGTAACCACATCATAGTCCCTTTCTCCACACCTTCCACTTAACACACTCCCTTTTCCCAAACTGCAGAACCATAGCCCTTTTCTGCCAACATAAAACATCTTCTGCATCCAATCCGTGTTTGCTTCTCAGCTGTGGGCAAAACACTTGATGCTGTCAGTGCTGCTTTGCAGGCAGTCACCTACACCTGGCAGTGGCTGAGGAGCTGGGTGTGAACAGACATTTACAGGTAGTTCCAAGAACTTAACAGATCCAAAATGAGGGTGGAAACCATCCCTGTGTGTGGAGCAGAGCAGGAGGCAAAGCTGAAATTATTCATTGCTCCAGGAAGGCTTGTGGCTTCCTAAATTCAGGGATTATCTCCACATTGCTCTTTCCCTTTTCAGACACACAGCTCCCAGCATCTAGTGCATTGCCATTAAGAGTTTCTTAAGAGGGCTTTACAACAAATTTTTTTTACTTCTTGGAGCTTTATGGAATTTAGGCACAGATGGAGAAGAATATAGGACTTAGCTCCTGGACATACTGTGCATTAGAGAGCTGCTGTTGGTTTCAGACCTTCCTTATCTATGATGAGAGAAAAGGAAGATTAGAGAACTCGAGAGTGGCAATTTCAACACAGTAGTTTTCAGCCCAAGATTGAAGCAATACAAGTTACTGCTCTCCAACAAATCTGTCACACCACAAACCAGAGATATGTCTAAGAAAGAAGAACTTCGGGCCTCACCACTATGCACTGATTGTGATGGAACAACTACCAGGAACCCAGGAACTTTAATTTGCTTGGAGATTTCTGGGGAGGAGGGAGTGGAGACAGTGGGGATTCAGGGAAAGGTCAAGAGAAGAAGTCCAGCACTTGTTCCACACGTGCCTCTGGAGCACAGCCCATTTCAACAAGGTGATGTGAGTTTGAGCCAAGTACACCATGTCAAATTATCAGTATCTATTATTAACCAAAAAAAGTTAACCTCAATGGCTAGCATAATGCTAGGATTTTACAACATTTGCCAGCAATTATTTGTATTTACTTGCACTGCAAATGCAGAAGAAAAATCAGAGAAATAAACACCAGAATTCCCACCAGTCTTGTGTTTTCCCACAAAGAATCTCTAATCATCCCTGTTTAGACACTCACATTTGTCCCTTGCCCTGTCCAGCATGGAATTTCTTCCCAATTCTCTATGACCAGTAATTATCAGTCCTCCTTTACCCTGCAGCGAATACGGACTAACCCCTCTGCAATTACTGGTGTTAACTTCAGGGTTCTTAAGACAGAAATCAGAACCATGATATTTCTTGGATTCAAAACAGTTCCTGCTCTCCCCTTGGCCATGCCTTACCACAGCAAGAAGGGAGGCAGGGAGAGCAAGGGTTGTGCTCCAGTCGCACTCCACCTGTGCAAGGCAGGGTGAGGAACAGGTTAGCTGGGTGAAAAGTTCACTGCAAGCTGAGCTGTCTGTTTCTCTTGCTTAATTTATCCGATATTTGGCTAACCTTGCTCTGAACCCAGCCCCCAAGACCCCCTTCCTCTCATCCCTCCCCAGCGGGTTCATGTCAGCCAAAGACACCGCCTCGAATTCCCTTCTCCCTGACCCTGCCGAGGGAGCGGGGGCTGGGACACAGGGCCAAGCACAGAGCAGAGCCTCAGCACTGCACAGATAACCATTATTTATGCTCTAAACTTCAACGGGAGCAAACACAAAAGCCCCACAGTCAGCAACGTTGCCTGACATGGTGTTCCAGCTTATCAGCCTTCCCAAGGCAGGATGGCACCCCCTGCACCCTCTCACTCTTACAAGGATGCAACACTTCCTAGAGTAGCTTATAATGGACCCCTGATTCCCCTGACAGCCCTTGCCAGGGGATTGGCACACAGTTCCAACTTCCACAGCCTGCAAGGTACCGGTTAACCCACTATGCCCATCACCTCATTTCTGCAGCTCAAGATCATCAAAAGGAACCTGACTGACAATTTTAAATTTTGCAAAGCACAGAGCAGTAGCTGCAGTGACACAGAGCATGAGCAGGGAGATCCTAAAGGGCTTTTCTCACCCTAAATCCCATAAAGTCAGTAGAGGAAAGGCTGGAGGGTATCAAGATGCTCTTTGGAGAACAGGATTCCCTGATCCACAGACCTTTATGCATCCATAAGCTACTCATCCTGCAGAATACAGCCAAGGCTGTGCTCAGAAGCTGCTGAGCAGTTTCCCTTTCCCTGGTAACCTACAGCTTCCCCACCCCTCCTGCCCGTGTGCCCAAAAAGTGGGTGACAAGAACTGACATTGCCCCGCTGTGCAGGGCACTGCTCTGTGAGCACCCTCAGAGCCCCCCTCGGTCCCACACGTCAGAGCCCGGCGCTGGTGATGCAAACTGCTGGAAAAACTGCCCGCAACACGCGCTTCTGGCAGGCTCTCCTTGTTTTCCTGCTGTGCTCAGGACTGTTCCCAGCACTCTCCAGGGCAACACAAGGGGTATTTGATGGGCTTCTCAATGACTGGGCACAGCTTCAGAGGGGGCACAAACCAAACCTGCCCGGCTGTCCCTGCTCCCTTTGGGGGTTAACCTCAGACTCCCCAGAACCCACACTTCCATCCCCGCCTGCTGGCCCTCCCTGCCTCCGTGAGAGTGACTTAGGATGTGCCTAAGACTCTGCTAATGGAGCAGAACAAATGCTTCCTGTGAACCTTATCATTTTTGACCTGACAAAGAACCTCACAGCTGTGCCATGGCTTTGATACACCTGAGCTGCTTCAGGTCCAGGAGACACTCTCACAATTAGTATTTCTATAATCTGTATCATCAGAGTGCCCAAAACTCCATTACAGCATGTCTGCACACACAAAATTCATGTCTCTTTGACAGGGAAGGCAGAAACAGCCTGACAGCCTTACAATAAGTGGAAATTCCTTGTGGTCTAAGAACAATATTAAACTTGTTTCTCAGGGTCAGCAGATGACCTTGCCTTGACACATGGCTTCGTTTCTCTGGAAGCAGTGCAGACTGGCCTGGTTCTGATGTGGTCACTAATTTAGTGACACCATCCATTCCAAACTTCACCACTCCCTCACCAAAGTAGCAAAATATGAGTTTACAAAAAGTACTTTGAAATAAAACCCCCCAGGCCCTTACCAAAGCATATGATCCAGCACCACCCTCCCCACCTAATGCTCCATGTTTTCAAGGCATGAAAGTTGTTCAGAAGAGCCAAGTAAGGGTGTCAGGAAGACACAAAATTTCAAACTGCTACATTAAGTAAACTGAGGATACACAAAAAACCCTTCAGCCCACATGGCACAACTCCCCTGGTATTCCTCAGCAGTAGGGCCAGTACAGGTACTCACTGCTGCCTCACATAATTAATCTATTAGATAACAAACAACATATAATTGCCACACAAGGAATCTTTTGTGCAAACTTTGTTATAGATTTTAAGGCCTCTTCAAAACTGTTGAAATTAGTCATGGGTGGGTAAAAAGGGACAGGACTGTTACAGGAGGTGAGAAAGTCAGTCACAGAGCTCAGTGCCAGAGATCCCAGTCTGCTCCTTCCAGTCACCACACAGAAAAGCAAAAATACTTCAGAAGATGCCATACCCACATAATTAAAGGCAAGCTGAATGCAATGAAGCTCAAATAGTTTACAGGTGCAGCTTAAGAATCACCTAATTTAAAAAAAAAAAGACTGCTCATACTTGATGCAGCTATTTTAGTAATTCAGCCCCAAACCCCAGAGTTTGTTCACAACAGAAAACAGCTTGTGAAAACCTTGACAGAAACAACTTTCACTTTAGAAATACAGGAGGGCAATTAACAGGTCAAGCTTCAAAGGAAATCTATGTCCTCTTCTCCATGTATCCAACTTAAAGGCTTTTATTTGTGGGGAAGAAAACCCAAACAAAACCAAGGAAAACACCACAACAAATAAACCCCAACACCTCTGTCCCCTGCTCCCAAAAAAACATCCCACATCATGAAAATGTAAGAGGGCAGCAATTGGAAATTTGCCCTCTCAGCATCTCAGGGAGATTCTTCAGCTCTTGCTGGCTCCTGAGGAAGATTTTTGTCCCCCATGACTGCAGACAGACCCTCACAGCCACATTGCCCCCCTCCTGGCACAATTCCAGTGGCTGCTGCTGTTGGAACAGGCTCAGCTCAGACACAGCCCCCGTAATCCAGGGTCAGACTCACCACAGAGAGATCCAGGGATGATGCTTAAAACAAAGGAATTGAGTGAAATCAGCCCAGTTGGTTGGAGCATGGTCCTGATAATGCCAAAGTTGTGGCTTCAATCCCTGTACAGGCCATTCAAGAACTGGACTCGATGGAGGGTGCCCTTTGAGGTCCCTTCCTGTTGCAGTGCAGGGAATCCTTACAACAACATCAGACAGTGATGGCCTTGGAAGCACAGATGAAGTGGTATTTTTGTAGATGTTCAGAGATGATTCTATTTCTGCAGCTGCATGGCTGGAGTTCCCAAGCAGACTCTGGGACCCTCCTCCTCCCCCCCAGCCCCCAGGCACCCAACCAGGAACAGGTGTGGGGCACACCTGATGTGGGAGCAGGGACAGGGATGCACCTCCACACCTTCCAATCCAGAATTGTCTCTGATTCTAAATTAAAGCCAAGGACAAGGAAACCCACGATCCTGACAGCCTTTGATGAGCTGGTAAGGAGTCCTCGGGCTTCCAGGGTTTCTCAATCCCCCTGGGATCGCCTGGAGGGCTCCATAACCTGCCCCTTCCCACAGCTCTGAAAGGTTCCACTGGAGCCCCTGGGATGCAGAATTCCAGGAGATAATGTGTATGTCTCAAACACTGAGAGCACAGTGGCTGGGGAGCCAACCAAGTGCTGCTGGTAATAAGAGGCAGGGATTGTTGTTGATCACAGACAGGGATTGTTGATAACACACTGTGAGAAAGAACAATGTGGCTGGAGAAGGGGCCATGTGGAGGTAGGGCAGCACTATCCTGGAACAAACATCCTTGTTCATGCTTCTGGAGACAAGCACAGCACCAGTGCAGGAATGAGGCTGGGAATTAGGCAGGGATTGTAAGGGGGATCAAGGTCACCAGAGATCCATAAAGCCTCTGACCCATTTCCAGAAAAGTCTGAAAGAACATCCCTAACAGCTGATCTGCATAGAAACTGAGAAAAAAAATCCTGACAATGGGAAACCCTGTCCATAAAAAGGACCCCCTCAAGCCTGGGTGGTGTCCCCAGGATCCTGGACATCCCATCAGCTGGACTGATGCAGCTGGATCCATGCTGAAACCAGGAATGACATCCCAGTAGCTGGATCAATGCTGGATCCAGGTGATCCTCCCTTCCTTCCTTTCCTTCCTCCCTTCCTTCCCTTCCTTCCCTTCCTCCCTCCCTTCCCTTCCTCCCTCCCTCCCTCCCTCCCTGGGATGCCACATGGGCCATGTGCAGCCCCAGGGGCTCAGCCAGCTGGACAGTGGTCCTGCTGTGGCTGGAGGTGGGTGGACAGCACTGGACAGCAGGAGTCAGTCCCTGGGCCAGGCACATCTGAGGGCCACAGCCAACACCAACTGTTCACACGCAGGTTCAGTACCTAAAGAACAACCAAAATATGAAAGATTGCTCACATGTGGGATCTATTAGGGCATTTCGAAGGAATTCACGTTCATTGTTTCCCTTGAAATATAAAGGTTATAAAACTTAACGGCCACATGACAAGGAAACTATATGAAACACTCAGAGATTTACAGAGCAACTGCTCAGCTCTCGAGGCATGTGGCTGGAAATTGCTGGGCAAAAGCCAATGAGCCCCGTGGTCTGAGCTTTTGGGCAGTTTTCTTATTTCTTCCTTTCTTTTTCTGACCTTGCAGACTGGTATTTGGTTACCACAGCAGCTCCAAAGTCAAACAGAAACACAGCTTGTATCTTCTTTCAAGTATTTATTTCTTTTGTCCTGTTAACATTAAGTAATGAAAGGAATTGTAAGGGTTTTGAAGGGGGGTGGTGGTGAAAGGAATGAAAGCAGGAGAAAGGAAAAAAAAAAATACGGACATAATGGCTTAATTTCTCACAGCATGTGCAGCACAAATGAACAGTAAACAAATCCCACAGAAAAATGCAAACAAAGGCTACGTTTGCTCAAAGTTCCAAGAAAAGGGCCCATCATGAGTGCCCCTGAGCAAACATTTCTGTGATTAAACCCTCAGAGCCTCTGTGTGATTTCTAGGCCAATTCAGCACAGCAGATACCTTCCCCCTCCTCCAAGAACATCCCTGGGCTGGAGCAGCCACAGGGCTCGGTTTCCAGGCCTTGTTTTGGTTTAAGGCATGGAAATGTTGTAATTATGGCATTAAGAGGAAGCAGCAATCTAATCCAATGAGTTAAGGGCAAGTGTGAAAATCTGATTAGAGATTTGCCACTGGGGTTTGTCTATACAGAGTGAAATAATTAAGCAACAGATCATGAACAAATACCTTTTTTTGTTGGGATTTTTAACCCCAATTTTGGCAGCCCCAGCCAGGTCAGAAACTCATGATGTTGGCTGCCACCAAAGGTTCTTGGGTGACCCTGAGGGTAGTACCAGCAGTACAATCATCAATGATCTCACTGTGTGACACCAGGTGAGACTGTGCCATTTCCTGTGCCACCCTTCCCACATCTGTAACAAACAGAAGTTCTTCAGTAGGGCCAACAATGTGCTGGGAGTGCTTTTCCTGCATTTCCTTACTTCCCAAACTTCAGCTGCAGCACAATTCTAGTCCCCTTTATTTTCTTAAATGAACCAAGCAGCAACACAAATCCCAAAAATCCCAAAGTACCATCATGCCATTCCCCTCATGTGGAAATATGCCATGCCCTGATGTCAGGAGGTCACCCTTATTTTAATGAACTCTTTCCAGGATTTCCAGTGATTTTTCCCCTGATGATCTGAGGCTGAGAAGCGAATCCAGTGAAAGAAAAAAAAACCAAACTGTGAAAATTTTTTGCTGTAAGTAAAGGCAAATGCACTTTTGACAGTATCCCAAGTTAGGTTTTTTTCCCTTGAAAATGTCTATAGGCACGTTTTTGATCACAGGATTGGAAATATGTCATGAGAACACACTCAAATATGCATTTGCATTAACACTGCTGCCAGAAGCCATCTCACAGTCATCACCAGACATAGTGGAGCCCCTAGAAAGCTTTCTGTGGGATTGGAAGGCATCCAGCCAGGAGAAAGCAAAGCCACCATGTGATTGGGATGGCCAGTTCCACAAGAAAACTGTACATTAATGAATGGCAAGCACTCAAAGGGGGAGTTATGGTGAAGAGCTTGCAAGGAAAACACTGGCCAAGAACCATCATGTGCATAAAGTATTTGATAAATGAAAATCTGAAAGAAGTCTATGTAAAAATGATCAATTGAAAGAAAACAGGCTGATTTTACAGCAAGAATTGCCCATGTCAAGCAGTGCTCCTGGCTGTAATAAAGGTCACTGGAATAAAAGTTGCTCATCCAGCCTTAGAGGATGTGTACCTTAGACTGCAAAAGGACACCCTGAAGTATCATGAAAATAACCTATTTTACTATTTGTGTATGGTAAATTATCAGAAGAAATCAAGCAGCAGTGCTGGGTATTGGGGCTTGCACCATATTTTTATTTTTCAACAGATGACTTTTACCTTATGATTCCCCCTCTAACCATAAAGTGAGGTTCTGGCCACCCACTCCCTCCCAGTCCTTCCCAGTTCAAATTCGGATCGTGTAGGTGTTAAACAGAATGTGCAGTTATGAACAGAAGTAACAGCTCTCTGGGGTTTAGCTACACTTCATGTTTCAAAGGAACAAATCTGCAGATATTTAGGGCAGTTTGCAGAGTTAATGTCTCAGAAGGTGTGCACAAGGCACAGGTGAGGGACTGCCTGAGGGGAGGGTGCAGAGATGAACAATCTGCAGGCACAGCATTCTGGCTCAGGAACTCTCCAAACACAGCCCTCTCCAACGGGAACAACTGGAAGAGACAGATGAAATGATGAAAAATGAAGGGATCAGCAGAAATCAAACCTAATATAAACCCAACTAAAATAAACTCAGCATGGCTCCTGTGGCTCATTCAAAAGCAGCTCTTCTCCAATGAACTCAGGTCAGGGGAAAGATGGAATAGAACTTCTTTGCTGTGTGCCTTTAGGAGCCACTGGAAACTCTGACTGGCAATGGAAGAGGTTATTAAAGGGAAATACTGAAGATTGCAACTCTACCTCCTACGTTGCATCACAGGAAATGTGTCCTCTCCAGCCAGAAAGCGTAACTGCTCCTAAATCCTGGGCTTCAGAATGTGAAAGAATTAACATTATTTTCATCATTGATGTGGGGTCAGAGCTGTGTGTACTTGCCTTAATTCAAAGGCAAGTGATAGTTTTTACATAAGAAAACTTACAATTCTGTAATGTATTTTTAAAACTGGAATGAAGATGCTTTGACTCTGCATGTGTAAAACAGAACGAGGTCAGGAGGCTCAGTGCTGTAGCCCTGGGATGATGGAAGCAGAGCATTCTATTGCACAATCAAACTGAGTTGTTAGTAAATTATTTATATGCTGTTTAACATATGGAGAAACTTTTGCTGCAGGACATCAACACTGGGATTTTTAAAAATTATTTTTCTGCATCAGCATCAGACCACTTCTAAAGAAATTCAAGGCTATATTTGATAATTTGATTAACATGATTAACATGCTTGTTAAACCTCTGCTAAAACAACAGAAAAACTGAATGCAGTTTAGAGTTAAAAAATATAATAGTTGATGTGGGTGAAGAAGGTTTTTTTGCCTATAGCAGACAGTTGAGAAACATGTCAGATTGCTTCTAGTGAACAGTCAAAAATATCAGAATATTGAAAGTTACAGACTAGTCAGCCACCAAAGCTGGTGACAGTGCTTTGGTGGCTGAATAGTCTGTAACTTCCATGTCTCTTCCCACTGTCTTTTGCACAGTCCTTAGAACAGGAATAAAATATTGCTTGGCTCCACAAGTGTTCTCCCTGATTTGCACAGGGATACCACAAGGTATTTTATTGCTGGGAAGGAGAGAGCCAAGCAAAAGCTCACAGACTGATCTGTGATTCTGTTTAATCCCATGGCAGAATCGAGTCAAACAAATTCCTCCACATTTATTACCATAAACAAGGGGAGATATGGCCCGAGACCTCAAGGAATCAGGTAGGAGCTGCTGTGGCTCCTCTTTCTGGTACTTGAGAGACTCCTCCATTGTCTAAGGCTGATACTGACCCAAAGAATTTCTTTGTTCTCTGATGGATGGATTTATTTTTTTTTAAGCACCTATGTTGCTACATTTAACAGTTGAGAGAACAGAGATGATGAGCCTGTCACCACTGCAGCCACCTGAAGTAGGCAGAGTTGAAGGGGGGGTGAGACTATGGAGTGAACTGACTTCCCTGTGCCACAGGGAATCAGTGCTCTCAGCAGGCTCTGGGAACAGGAATTATGGGTTTGGATGTCACTTGTTTTCCATTACTGCCATTTCTATCTTCTGTTAACATTCTTCTGACATGAGCCCTTTTTTTCTTATTCCATATGACAGCGGTATTCATGTAGCCAAAACACTCCAGAAACCCTATCACCCTGCACTCACTTCAGTCCTCTCTGCATAAAGGCAGGAAAAGTTGACTTTCCCAGAAAAGACAGCGAGGAATTGCCCCCTTATCTCACAGCTGAAGTTAATGCTGCCATGGGCCAGCTCAGTGTCTGGGAACACTGATCAGACCAACAGCGATGCCCAAGGACAGCTGTGGCTCCACCCCAAAGTGTCTGACACTAAGAAAGTTGAGGAAGGTCTCTGTTCCTGCACTCAGGGCTTGCACACAGCGGTCCAAGGCGCCAGTCAGGGGTCAGATCTGAGACAGGAGGTGGGAGCTGTGCTCTGAGCTTTCCAGCACCTATGGACAACGAGAGCCCTCCCTCAGTGCTTGGGTTTGCACTGGTTACCTGATGCCACCTCCTTCTTTAATCTGGATTTTTCAGGAGTGTCCTGTGGAACCAGAAGTTTAAATCCATCTGTTCAGAGTTTGTATGTGCAGCCTTTACTGTACCAGTGCACTGTGATGGTGACCTGCTCAGGAAACCAAGCTCAGGGCCAAATGCCCCAGGGATCTCCAGGAAGGCTACTTTGGAAGCCAGGGTCATTTTGAGACAGAAGCCACAGGCTTCTGAGACGGCTCAGTTTAAGGCATTGATATTCCAATAGTGTTCCTCTCCATGAGTTCCACTTTGCTTGGGGAAGGAAGATATCCACCAGGAACTCTTCACTTCTGGACTCAGTATCATTTGATTAACACAGGGAAAGCTCAAGTCTAGGATGCCTGTCTGTGAAAAGCCTGTACAATACAGAGGCAACTAACTCAGATTAAGAAAAATCATATTTAAAAATGCTTTTGCTTAAGAAAAAAAAATAGGAAATGGAACCACATCTACCTAGTAGCACCACGTCAGGATGATTACTGACAAGCCAGAGGACCACATGTCTTTGATGGATGGCCCTTGCAGCCAGTAAAAGTGAGTAGGGAGTCAAATTGACCCTTCCTTGTTTTTACATGTTTGGGCTGCTTTCCCTCCCTTAAAAAAACAAGAGTCAGCCATCAGTTACCAGCATATTGGAGTTTCCAAGCCAGCAAGTTACAAAATTAATTGACTCAATTTTTAGGGCATGGTGACCCACTGGAATGAGCAGGGGCAACAACAGGCTTCTTTTACAGACTTTGGATGGAAATCACATGCCTCTGTTATTATATAACTTCAGGGATGAATGGTGGTATCTTGCCTCTGTCTGTTTAGGGCCAACACACTCCCCCTAAGATTGCATCTTACCTTCTATTTTGTATTCTCATATACTTTTCAGTCACTCTCCAGCTCCAATTACAGTGCTTTCTTCCCTCATTTAAGGAGGAATTGTTCTCGTTTTATGCAGAAAAAATTATACAACGCATCGAAAACCATCATACATTTGCCTTGATTTTTTTTCTGTGCTAATACGTCACAATGCTCATAGCTAAGGTGAGCATAAGGAACCAGTAAGTTTGGGCCCTTTGGGAAGGTGTGAAGATATAAATGGTCCCAGAGGTTTGTGCCTTTAGTCCAGTCCAGACAGGCTGGGACAGTCTGTGCTTCCCTCACAGGATCTGTTACAGGACAAAAGAGGGTGTGATGTTGAAAGCAAAGATGACAGGAGTGGGGGAGACTCTGCTGCCTTTAATGCTCCAGGGGACAACCAAGGTGTGTCCTGTGCCTTCCACCTGTGCTCTGCAGGCTGGGGCTGCTCAGCCCCCCAGAACAGCCTCTGTCTGCTCTCCCACTCCTTACCTGCTGATCCAACTCCTTGGAAGACAGACAGGGGTGTTTGTGCTGAAACTTTGGCTCCCTGAAGGTACTGAAGGAAGGTGCTGAGGTGACCTCAGTAGAACAGAGGTGGGAAAGGGGGCAAGAAGTGTCTGAATTGCCATCTTCTCACAGGAAACACGGGATAGAAGAGAATGAGCTGCAGGGAGCAGGTGAAGTTCTGTTTTTCCTCATCTTTCTCTACATCCCCGAACCTGTGGCTGCCACTGCTCACAGCTCAACATCTCCTTCAGAAAAGCATTAGGACAAAGAGGATTCTGTTCCCTAGAGAATATAACTGCTGCTGGTGACTGACAGGTTTGCTCAGACTCCAAACATACCAGGATCTTAGTGCCGGGGAGGTGAGAGCTGCAAACAGTGCAGAATATTCTCATTCTCAGGGCTGGTGGTTGGTAAAAATGCGAAATACTGCATTTGACATAATCTTGCTTTACCCCAAATTTAGGAACCAGTGCTGTCAAAAAAGTGGCTGTCGCCCAGATTAAGTTTATTGAAGCCACGTGAAGAAATAAAAACAAAAGAGATGATCCAAGGGTCACCCTGTATTCTTTTCTCAACAGTTGCATTTCAGCTCAAGGCAGGCATTAGGCCTCATTAATGTCTGCTACAAGCAGATGTGTTCTCTTTGAAATACCTTCACCCACTTATGCTCTGCCTGCATTAAGTCTGTTACTGGGTTTTCAGGAGCTTTGGCAAGTGCTATCTGTTAATATCTGAAGGTGGGAGTGTTCAGGGAGTTGTCGGAAAGGCTTGCAAGACTAGATCTGATCATACCCACCCACACTAATTAACACATTACATAAAAGTACAACAAGTTTCTCTTTGCAAACATCAGAATCACTTGCCCAGGCACTTTCTGTGCAGTTCTAAAAGAACTAGAGGGATGGACTCTATTGCTTTTTAAACTCAGCAGAATAATGGGTGAGTGGGGAGGGTACAGCTCCCACTTTCAGAGCTCACTCCTTTTTGTCATGCTGCTAAAAACATGCCATGGGCAGGGACACGGCTGGGAACGACCTTTTTAAAGTTCACCAATGGTGCATGAGGGTGCATTTTTTTCTCATCAAAAACCACAAAATGAAATATCAAACATGAGGGATCAGATTCCTATACAAAGGACTCCTCCTCTCCCTGCCCTGCTAATTCTGAAAATCACTTCGTATAAATGCCAGCCCTGAAACCACCTGGAACTGAAAAATCCTCCCAATATAATTTGGGCCTTTTTTTGTCAGAGGAACATGTCCCAAACCAGCTCATGTTTCTCTACCATTCAAATTTTAAACCAGCAGCAATCTCTTGTATAAGAGTGATAGCAAGGACTCTTTTACTTCTTCAGAGTCTGGAGCAAGTAAAACTAATTTCCTATGAAACTCCTGTGCCCTGCTCCTGCAGCTTCACCTGGGTTCCTCCAGCAGGGTAAAAAATGGATATCCCGACCTCGATTTACGCCAGACTCTCACATGACATCTGGCTTCAAGATGGTGGCACAGAGAAGTGCAATGATGACATAGGAAAACGGGAGGGAAAAAATAATTATGCAGTGGAGAACAGGAGGCAGCAGAGAGAGCAGGGAAAATCAAAAATAAGTCAGGGTGGAAATTCCTTGTAGAAGGCCTTAGGCTTCAACAAAGCTTGTCCATATTTCCAGCACCTCAAGATTACCCAACACTACCCTTATGTGGGAAGGTCCCAGCAGACCTCAGCAGCCATTCCAAAGGAGCCTTTCTATTAAAAAAAAAAAGTCTTCAGTGTCTCCATCCACATTTGCAATTGCTTGCTGGATGGAGACTGTCCTGTCTCGCAACACTCACAAGGGAAGGAACTCTCTTACCCAACTCTTCCTGGCTATCTGAAAAGCAAAGTCAATGTTTTCCTCATTATTTTCTGTGTGCTGCAACCCTCTCCCCCACTGTGACTGCTATTTGACCTGCTGTCCGCTCCAAGACCCTGGGGGAAGAGAGAGGGAATTCTGTGTGTGTATGAGAAGAGATGACAAGTCTCAGCTATGTTCTGTCTTGTTTATATTAATCAGAAAGAAATCAACAGCACTTAAGTGTGCAAGACAACTCTAGAGATAGGGAACATCTTTTGTGTGGTGCAGGGAAAGAGCCAATCTATCCAAGGGACAGGATTTGGGGACAAATGAAGATTCCAGTGTGTTTTTACTTCACTTTTGCATCAGGAAGCTACCAATAAATAGAATCTCAGCACAAAGGTTTAATTTTGGGGGACACTGCTCTTCCACCACGGCTGTTTGCTCTTGCAGCTACGAGCCTGGCACAGCCAGCTGGGATTAATGAGGAACAGGAATGGATCAGAGAGCACAAGGGGAAGCTGGTATCATCATACCTTCCTCTCCCAAACCTCCCCTGATAAACCTGGTTCTCCCTTCATGGTACTTGACCTACCAGTGAGCTGGGCTTCTCAAAAAATTGACAAAATATAAAGCTGGAAGCATCTATTAGGGTGGGCCTCAAAATCACAGAGACTTGAAGGTTCTTTTCATTCTCTCCAGAGAGCCTCAGACATCCAGGAATTCCAACAAAAACTGCATTTTAAGAAACATTTTCAGAGGTGTCACAGTGCTCCAGGTTATAGTTCTGCACTGACACAGGCAGGAGAGCCCCTCCAAACACTCACCCAGACAGAGGGACTTCACCAGTGGCACTTCTGGCAGCATTTTCCTCTTGGAGAGCTCCAGAAGAGAGAAATTCACTGGTCTGCACTAAGGTCAGACCTGATTTTAACATTCACACCTTTGCACCTCAGTAGCAAGTCTCCATTCTACTTAGCAGAACCAAAGGAGTGTTTCAAACACAGCTCACAGCTTTTCTGCTGTTCCTCAGGTGTCTTTTAGCAGATGATATATTTTGGCATATGGATTTTTTCACCATCTAAATTTCTGTACAGAACCTCTTGGTCTATGAACAAATACTGCTCTTCCTTTCTGCAACATGTTGCATTTGAATTTGCTGAGTTTTCAACAGACATTTAGGTAGTCAGACTTGCAGCTTCTGAGGTAGGCAAACACTAGAAATATCTGCTTTGCAGGTCAGAGTGCGCCTTCAGATGATGCATTTTGCCCCAGGCTATGCAGGACATCTATGGAAAACCTCAAAATTCGAGTCAGGAGCCCCTAAATTCACTCCTTTAATCACTCAACCATCCTTGAGGCACTTCATTCAGGTGTCTCCAGTTAGACTTGCTACTTCCTGTATTGCAATTATATTAATTCCTGTTAGTAGTGCTCCAATGTGCTGCTCACTGCATTTTGCACAGGAATGCAGTGTTGCCCTTCCTAGGCTGCCAAAGACAATAATTAATTACAAAAATAAATAATGTCTAGCTGCTTCTGTCACCTCAGTCCAAGTGTATTTATCACTTTTGGCTCATCAGTACCTGATTCAGTGTCCCTAAAGCACAATGGGTTCATTCCCAGATGAATTCAGTGTGCATTTAATCAGGTCCTTGCTAAATGTGCTCCCAAAGTTCACATCTCATGAGCACAACAGTACTGTCTCTTCTATTTTTAGAGCATCATTCCACTTCACTGTGCAGATTGATACAATGGATTTTCCTCTGCATGGATTATGTCAGTGAATGTATGTTTGTACAAGCAGGCTCTAGTTTTAGTTCTAGATTTAGTTCATCCCAAATGTGCTGCTGCCTACATGTGTGGCAATCTGGGATTAATGCTAAAAATATGTTTATATTTTATCATAAATGAACCAAAAAACCCCCAGAATGACAATTTCACATATGAGTTCAGCAACAGAAAGAATCTCCCACTATTCAAACTCTCAGCTCTGCTGCCTGAGCCTTCCTGTCCAGCCACCACAGAGGAAATACAACAGCTTTTTTGGGCCCAGAAAGAGAAGTCCTGGGCAGCCTGCAGCAAAGAAAACCTTGCTTCATGGTTTGCTCTTTCCCCAGTGTATGCTGTGAACAACTTCATCATGGGATGGAAACTGAAGAAAGGGAAGGAAGCTTCCAGTAAATGTCCATTACTTTAGTTCTTCAAAGCAAATTTGAAGTTCCCCATTCAAAAAGCTGAAATGAAACCAGTAGCAGTTCCTCTGGAGAGAGGGGACAAAGTGTGTTTGGGATGGGATGTGATGCCTCTCCACTGAGACAGCCCACAGACACTTCAGAAATAAAAATTACATCTTAAAACTATGAGTAGATTTAACAATTGAACTCTAAAGAATTAAACATCATAGGAACATTTCACACTTTTTGTTTTTCTTTCCAAGGGTCCATAGTCCACTCACTCAATCCTGTGCAAAGGTCATGTTACTATGGATATGACCTGCAAGAAATGTGTTGCCTCAGAGCAGCACAAATCACATGAGCAGGCTGAGAGCCAAGACTTGCTGATTCACAGTCCTGTAGGATTTTCATGCTTGTGTTGGGTTCACTGCAGAACAGTCCTTGAGCCAGCAGGTCTATGTTCGTCCTTTAAAAGTGTTCATGCAGGTGTAGCTCCCAGAAAACTTGTGGATTTCTTCAAGTGCTGCCTGGGGGAGAATGCTGGGGTAGAAGCAGAAAGAAAATGATGATACAAATCCCTCAATCTGTTCTAATGAGAGACGTGTAAATAAGCATTTACATACATAATTATACACATGCTCAAAAATCAGCCAGTGAGAGACAGACAAAACTGGCATCAGTTTCCTGCTCTGAGGAGGTCCTACAGGGAGAAAGTTCCACCCAGTCACCGGTCACCCTTTCTCTACAGAAATGTTTATCCAAAAAACTTCTGTAAAAGATGGGACTTGGAAGATACCATTATGTTTTCTTCCTTCCAAATACTGTATTTTGATATACACAAATTTAACCTGAATTCTCTGGTTACCTTGCCATCTGGTTGAGCAAGGTATGTGGCCTCCTTATCCTAACATATGGATAGAGATCTGATTTTCTGACAGCTACAGTAATGGAAAATAACCTATTAATTCTTACAATAAAATGGAACAGCCTTTATTCTTGTCAATAGAATTTCTGGGAACTTTTCCCCCAAATTTTCCATTCAGAGCAAAGCATTTACTGTGAAATATTTTTTCTTGTTTGAAATGCAATACTGAAATTATTTTCCACAGAAGTCTCATTGACTTGTTTCAGTTCCTGACTGCAGCAGGTTTTCCAAAGGCTTTAGTGCAAACTGTCATGGAAACACAACAGTGAATGTCCTTTCTCTTTGGTTGTTTCAGGATATGAAGTTATGATTTTTTCTTAGGGACCTTAACATTTCTGTCCTGATTACACACAAAAATATTGATTTAACAGTTTCACTGCTGTAACACAGGCAATGCTCTCTAAATGCAGCTGGGATGTCCAGGCCTTATGGCTCAGAAATCCCACACAATAAAAAGCCCAGAGTCCAACAAGTGACTTAATAAATCCCAATCAACTACCTGTGTAAGTTAATTATTAAGAAATTCCCTAGACAAAAATCCACTCTGCAGCTCAGAATTGAAATTTTGGGGATGAAACTGGTTTCATAAAGGGTTTTTACAAAGAGAAAACATCTCCAAAGGGAATCTCCCTTTTGCTTCCATGAGTGTCTTTCAAGGGAAGAGATGAGAGAGCAGTTCTTGTCAGCTGGAGCTTTTCCTCAGGGAACAGACACAGAGCCAACCTTCCCTACGTAGCCAGACTATTGCTGGGCAAAGGAAATACTCACCTTTTTAGGATGACAAGAACATGCATTGTCCATGGAAGGAGCAGGAAGGCTTGATTCAACTGAACAGCTTCTACTGTCCTTCTCGCCACTGTCTCTGGTTTGAGAGGAGGAAAAAGACTAGGGAACCTGAATAAAAAATGTAAAACACAAAATAATTACATGTGACCCAAGCTTCTTCTTTAAGGTATCATTGCCCAAGTCCTGTTTCTCTAAGTTGTCACTGGTTACTGGCCTTCAAACATGCCCAGGACCAGCTATGCCTCTAAGAGGCAGAAAATCCTAGTTCTAGCCAAAAAGCCCAAAAGCAGAAGGCCCAGTACTACTGGGTTAGCTAAACAGTAAGAATGCACATGTTGGTGCCTTCAGTGAGAAGTGGCAGAGTGTAATCAGAGCCCTGATTCAAGGCTTGTCTTAATTTGAATGCAAACCAATAGCAAATGCTGGCTTCTCAGACCTGGGGTTTTCCCATTTATTCTCTGTTCCTCTTTGCTTGATTCAAATCCTTGACAGGTGAAAGACAAAAATTTTCCTCCATTGCTTTTAATACCAAACATAAGGCTGTTCCCAGCTCCTGCAATAGCTTGACACTGCACATTTTCTTGACTACAAGAGCACAATCTGTATTAATAGGTTATTTTACCCATTGCAAAAGATTAATTTGTACAGCCATCACTTGTTCTCTTGGACAGGGGCAAAAAGGAGGTACTGATAGTCTCACTTCAGTAAATGACTGTCATTCCTTTCAGTGGGAAAGGATTAAGTATTACAGTGAATAAAGAAGGAACTTGTACTGTTAATTCTGAAGTAATTTGTACACTGGTCCTTTTGCATGACCTCAACTGCAGATTGTCTCCCCTCTCTCTCTGGTATGGCTTGAATATATGCAGGGAAAACCAGCTTCCAGTTCTCCCTGTGGCAGCCCATGTGTCCCCCAGAACAGGCTGCAGGAATATCCCAGCACACGGAGGGAACCAGTCTGATGAGTCCCAGGTGGCCTAGACTGACCCTCTGTTCCCAGGCAGTCAAATGAGACATCAAATTCTCTTAACTAAATGAAGCATTAATTAGGAGTGTATTCTGATGATTCATTTAAAATGAGATGCTTTATTCTAATTCCCCTGGACTGACCTGATTCTCATGCCCTGGAACATCTCTGTGCTGGTGTGGAAGGGCAGGACTGTGGTGGCATTCACTCCAGGACAGTCCAGCAGCCCCAGGGTCAGGCTCTCCATGAAAGCAAACGAGGAGGCTTTGGAGGTGCAATAGTCAATGGCACCAGGGATGGCTGACAAGGCCAGGACAGAGTTCAGGCAAACAATGTGCCCATTCTGCAGCTCCAGCATCCTTGGCAGGAATGCTTTGGTGGTCTGAAGAATAATAAAATTAAAAGAAGAAAAGAAAAAAAAAAATTTGCTCAGCAGTGATAACCACAAAAACAGCAGTGACTGAAAAAAATAAGGTGACACAGACACAACAAACCCCAATATCCTGTTCATTAAGTCAGGAAAGAAGTGGCAGAGGACCTTGTTGCTTTGCTATTTTCTGAGATATTAGCAGGCAAAATTTGTGTAGAAGCACAAAAAGTCTTTCCTAGCATGTATAGAAGCAGTGCCCCCAGATGAAGGCCATGAACAGAGTATGGTCCATGCTTAAGAACTTGTACAGGATAAAGTTTGTGCAGAAATCACAAGAAGTTCTTTTTTTATTTCTATTGTCTGATTCAAAATGGACTGAGTTTCACAGCTCCCTTCCCTGAGCAATGCAGTACCACACTCCTCTGATGTTCCCTTCACATCACCATACAGGAAACTCCTCTGTGAGCTCAGGCTTTCAAAATGACATCAAATGTTTTACTGGAAATCAAAGAATGGGAGTAAAGAGCATCAAATACTGAGTACTACTGAAAAGACTGTATTTATTTTTGACCTCTTTCTTCTGGCCTTTGCCCTTCACATTGTTTTTTCTCTCTTGTTTTCAAGACAGACTGGTTTTACCAAGCATTCCTCAAAAAGACCTACTGGCTGTAATCAGTCACTCTCCTTCCCAGCTTTGGCTACCTGGGGCACAAGAGCTTATCTCACCCAGAACTGTCCCAGGGTGTTTATGTGCTGGGATTTGAGCAGTGCATCATCGTCGCTGTCCATCAGGCTCTTCCCATGGACCACAGCAGCATTGTTCACCAGGATGGTGATGTCACCCACCTGCAAAAAAAAAAGGCAAATTACTTGTGACAAACTATATCTCCCCTCACAAATCAGCAGTTACCACTAGAGCTGAATAGCCATTATTGCCCAAATACATCATTATTTTCACAGCTTTTGACATTCTTGCCCATGGGCCTTGCAATCCTTTAGATCACCTCACACAGGTGGCTGGACTTTGTACAACGTTATTGGCATGGTCACCCTTCTTTTTCCCCAATATATTTTCTTTCCCATCAAATACTGAGTCACAGAATCACAGAATTGTTAAGGTTGGAAAAGATATTTGAGATCATCAAGTCCAACCACCAACCCAGCTCCACCACTGCTCTCAGCACTAACCCATGTCCCCAGGGGCCACAATCCACGTGGTTTTCGAACACTTCCAGGGATGGTGCTTCCACTACTGCCCTGGACAGCCTGTTCTGATGCTTTACAAACCCTTCCATGAAAATGCTTTTACTAAAATCCAATCTAAACCTCCCCTGGTGCAACTTGAGGCCATTTCCTCTCATCTTGTCCCTGTTCCCTGGGACCAGAGCCCATCCCTCCCTGGCTGCACCCTCTTGTTGATGCCATGAAGATTTTTTGCCTTTTCTTTTTACCCCTTTTATGCCTTTTTACACCTTTTGTATTCCTAGTGCTTTTGCCTACATTCTTGGACTTGTTTGTCAAACTAGGAGACTAAACATTTTAGAAGCTTGGTAAGTAGAGGTTAATGTGTCCCAGACCCCAAGATCCTCTCCAGAATACATTCTATAAACTAAGACAGAACCATCCAGGGGAAAGTTCCTCAGAGAAAGGGGCTCACTCGAGCCTCTCATTGGGGAATTTTTGATAGATCTGCTAATTAGTAAGACCTATAATGTTATATCAAATCTTTTGGGGTGTGCATTGTGGGTGTATTTCGGTGCATTCGACCTGGACATGGTGCACCTGAGGATCCTTAAAATAAACACTGAGGTAAAATTCCCTTTTTTTCCCTTCTAACCGTGTTTGCCTCTTGATTTTAACAACAGGAAAAGGCATCACTGTCAGGGAGTTGTGGAAATCCAGAGGGCTCCCTCTGAGCCTCCCTTTCACCAGGCTGAGCCCCCTCAAGCCCCTTCACACCCAGTGTTCTCCCAGACCTTTTCCCGCACGGCCTTGGCTTGCCGATAGACCTCCTCCCGATTCCCCACGTCACAGATGAAGTAGTGGCACTCTGTGCCCATCATCCTGATCTCCTCTGTGGTCTCCTTCAGGCATTTCTCAGTCCGACCCCACAGGATGATCTGCAGTGAGAAACTTTTGTTAGACTTGAACTGCTTCTGTTTCCTATCTAAAATAATTAAAACATGCTCTGACTTTAACAGTTTGATGGAAACCTTTGATGTGTTTTCACTGCCAGCGCTGTTGTTTTGCTTCATTTAAGACAAGCAATGATTTTCTGTTACATGGGGAGTATCAAGTGGGACCCACGTCCCACTGCTCATCCTCTGCTTACAGATTCTTTACAAGCAACACAAGCTAAAACAACAAAAAAAAAAAGATCTTAAGCCTAACAGGACCAGTATATGGAATGCCTGGAAATTTTTCTGTATCATGTAATTTCAAATCTCTCCCTATTTTTGCTATACATATGTAGAGAATGATAAATTTATCCTAAAACCACAGACCCTCCTGAATATCTCGTGTGTTCTCTACTTCTTGTTTTAGGTTTGGACATAAAATCTGCTCTGCAGTAAAATGTATTTTTTGAGCCCAGTAATTACTTGCAATGCTGATTGCAGGCTGGTGTCTCAGGTGCATTTCAAACAAGCATTCATCCTACTACAGACTTTTAAAGTGAGAAACTTCACGTATTAATTTATTTTGCAGCTCATATATGCAGGATTTCACCTGCCACTCCCTTTTAACACAGTAAAAATTAAACACTATTTCTTGTACAAAGAAAATTCTGAATATTCATGGAATAAACATTCAAAGAATGGAGCACGGGTTTGATTTACAATGAGACATAACCAGACAACTCCATCTGCATTTCTACACAATCAGCGAGGTCAGAAATAGAAATAACTTGAAAAGTCACCAGGTTCATAAAGCTTCCATCATGGGGCTTTGTCCAGTACAATTCTTTCTAGTGAGACAAAAACATCAGTCTCAAGTATGAGATGGGGCTTCCACCATTGTCCTCCAAACATTATCCTGCAGCTAAACAGATTTAACCACAATATTTTTTTTCTGAGTACACAACCTTATTTTCTATTTCTTTTAAGATTAATGAAAGGAATATAATTCCACCTCTGTTACCTAAGACATCTATGAATGAATTGATCTATGTTTTTTGCTCTTCAACTAAGTCTTCTCAGCATTCATTATGTTCTAAATGGTGAGTCACCGTTGTTCTGCAAAAAATAAATTACTGAATGGAGCATGTAACTGCAGTCAGCTGACTGCTCTGTGACTCCAAGAGCAAGATCCAAAAGAGAAAGAAGAAATGGTTGCTACATTGAAAATGCAAAATTATGGTGCTATTTCCAAGCACAGGTGATCCAGGGGTATGGTTCCTTCTCACACCACTGTGTATTGAATCTGTATGAATCTGACCAGTAAACTGATTTTTTAATGGTTAAAAATAAGCACACTTAAACTTTAAAGAATCTTTGAGTTTTCCAAAAGTTGAAAGAACAGAAAGAAAAAAGTCTGAATTCCATCACTGCTTACAGCTCAATCCCCGCAATTAATTTAGCAACAGCAAGATAAACATAAAAAATTATGTATTATGTGTGCAGAATTCCTTCCCCACAACAAACCTCTGGTAGGGAGCTTTAACGTGCTTATTTTTAAGGACTAGTTAAGCTTATCTCATAACTGGTACTAAAACTAATCTCTGGCAGGGTCAAAGAGCTCTTCAGTGTGCCCAAGAAAAGCTAAAATGCAGAAGTACCCAAGTCCTCAGCCACTTCCCAAGGGAGTCACATCTACAATTAATCCCATTTCCAAGTCATTGGCACATCTGTGAACACAAACACACCCAGACTGATTAGATTTATATCCTCAAATTCTCCAGAGCATTAACAAATCTGGTTAACCAGAAACTTCAGAGCATGTATAAATATGCCAGAGCCATTTCATGGGAAATCTTATCTCAGGGGAAGTAATTTTCAAGGAAAAAGCTGTGATCAGACTTAAAAACTGTAAGAAAGCATATGGCTGAAATGGCTGCTTGTGCACTGGCCTGGCTTCCAAAGTCTCAGCGTATCACCCTTGGCCATCAGGGCTTGGCATCTCCTCAAAGCTTGTAAAACTGATGGCTATTTACTCACTTCTCATCCCAGGGCTAGACCGAGGGCTATTTTTCATGTGTACGCTGCAGACTTGAAGGGAAATCAAGAACATGTGAGAAATTTCACAAGCTGTCAGGAAATATTTACAAAATGCTGTTCAGCTGTGAGCACATGCACACTTGCTCTCCCTTTCACAACCCACATCTCTGTGGAAAGGGGAGGAAAAACCACTAAAAAATGTCAACTGCAAACATCAAGTTTGATGCCCACAGAGTTTTGCATCAGGGTGAACTTCACCCTCTTTGCAGGGTTGGATTAGTCAATGCACACATTAAAAAATGAAGTGACTTGTTGAAGAGTGATGGAAGGTAGGACAGGAAGAAGAGAGAAAGGGAAATAAGGTGTCAGACGAGGCGAGTGTAAGGCAAGAAACTGCCCTCACGTATTTAATACTCCAGTGCTTCACACTGCTATTGCTAAATAAAAAGTAGATCCCTCACTCTTCACTTCAATCTGTTTCAAACATCCACACAGCCTCCTATTCCCAGGAGCTGCCACTGATGCATTGAATGTCAGGAAATAAACATGGAAGAAGAGTTAAGCAAAGGATGACCTGTCAAAGGAACATCTGTCTGTGATGCATCTCTTGGATATATTACTCCTTTATGCCCCAACAGTTTCATTGCGACCTTTAATATCCTACAGGCAAGTCTTGCAAGGTGACCCCGTTAAAATCTGGGCCATCTGGGGAAGACAGAATTTGCTGCTTATCCTGCTGACAACATTAATTTCAGCACTGACTTTTTTCCATGAGAAGTTTTGTGTCTTTGATACTGTCCACACTCAGGTGAAGGCTTCAGCCTGTGTAAGAGAAAGGCAGTAAATAAAAGACCATTCTTTTGTGAGAGGTCCCCGATGATTCAGTGGGAAGTGAGAGCTCCTGCCGTCATTTCTGCTACTTTTTACAGATGAATAAAACTCAGAACTCAATACAAGGTGCTTTTGGTCCAAATTCAAGCTTGACTGCTCCTACCATATCATAGGAGACTTTAATTTTCTCTCTTACATCTGGCCAAACTGAACTGGCACGGGCTTCCCTCCAGCCTCTCAGGACATCAGATCTTACAGCGAGACAAGACTGGAGTTGCTGCATTTGTCTCATACTTGAGGCATCTGTTGCTCCTGACCATCCTTACTGAGGGTTCAGCCTTTCTGCATAGGCAATACAGCAGTTTTCTGATGTTTCAGATGTTTTCTGGGCCCTTAATCTCCTATTGCCTCCTGAGATTTTCTACAAACTCCTCAGTTCTCTGCTCTCCTGCATTCACCCTTTTCTGCAAAATGTGTAATTAGAGATGATCATCCATGTTCCCAATGCTCCTGAACAAACTCTTCTGCTCCCTGCTGACCTGATGAGCCACTGTGGGCCTGGGGCAGGTTTGCTGCTGCCCTGGGAGCTCCAGTTACCCAAACACTTGGCTCGTCACTTCCCCTGGGATACAAGAATATTATTTTTTGCTCAGTCAACAGCAAGAAAGGCATCATTTCACTTCACTGTGCCCCAGCTGGGATTCGAGGGCTCTGCACTCATGAGTAGTCCAGACCTGTGGTTTAGGAAATAGTCCATTTTATTAGGAAGGACAATGTTCCAAATGTAGACATGGGGCTCAGAGTCTGGTGTGTCTCCTCTTTCTTTTCTAAGTCTAAATTGGCAGTAAGTGTGTCCCAACTGGAGGCTGAGAATGACTCCAACAGACACAGAAGTTCCTGTCTGGACAGAGAAAAATGCAAAAGAATAAAGACAGACACCGTGTTCCTGATTTCCCAGCCAGTCAGGATGCTGCACAGCCACCCATTCACCATAACTTAGCGGTGGACAGAGGAATATTTAATTTGCATTTTGGATACATTCTTGGACAGACAGTTTTTTGTCCTGGAACAAATCCAGCCCTTATTTCTTCCTCCCCTTCATCTCTCACGATCCTCCCCTGCCTGCCTGTCCCTGCTGCACCAGACATGCTCTCCTTTCACAGAGTTACTGACCAGAAAATTGGCAAGGGCAGGAGCCCGGGGAGGTGGATAATCCCGCTCCAAGGCCTCCTGCCCGCGCTTACCTCGGGGTGACCCCAGGCTGGCAGCGGCCAGGGAGGCAGGTGGAATGGGAAAGCTATCCCTGACACTCCAGGCTGTTGGAGGCAGCAGGGCAGGATCCTGCCACTGCACACAGGGAAGAAGAGATTTATGATGATGGAGGGAGGAACTCCACTTGCCCTCCTCCCCTTGATGAACTTCAAAGTAGGCAAGGGCTGTGACATCACACTTGGTGCAGATTTTCCCAGGATTATTCATGGATTTTTGCAAAACAAACTTTATCTGTTGATCTGCAGTCACAGAACTCCTTATCTGACCTTAGGAAAATCCTTTCAGCTAGAGGGGCAAGCACTGCATCCTCTGCTCCCAGAGGACTCATTTAACTCTGGATTTAATCTGCTAATGAGGCCTGCCCCGAGGTCGGAGGGGAGTCAGAGGGAAGGGTTTTGCTGCTGTTGGACTAAGGCAAAGCTGTCTAACAGAGACCTGCACTGGCTTCGTGCCAAAAGCCCCAATCCTGACTGCAGGGCTAAAGCCTGACTTTCACCATTACACAAGAGTTATGCTTCTGACCACCGCAAAATCAGATAAAGCCACTAATTTATATAAACTGGTCTACATTGAAACTGCTATCAACCACAATATAAACACATGATCAGTGCAGAGACTGAAGGACATTACTGATGCAGGACACAAGGTTAGAGCTAACTGTACATCATTTACAAGGCTAGTTAACTTGTTTGGTCTGATTTTATTGCTAGCACAATTCAAGAACAGAAGCAAAGGAATGCTGCCCTTTTACATCATCAATTATTTTGGCACTGTATCTTCAGCCAACCCACTATGCTAGAATTTCTGCCTCCAGTGAGCTGGAGCAGTACTGGAAAGGTGTCCCACCACAAACTTACTTATGAGACTGAGCATCTGCTATTTCTAGGCACTCCCCTTGGGTTATCTGGGTTGTATTTGAGTAAAGAACTGCTCACCCTTGGTCCTTTACAATACAAGGTGAGCTGTGATTAGCAGATATAACCTCCATGCCGAAAGTTTCTCCATTTTACGATTCATAAAGCAATTCTCTGATATAATCTGAAGACACTGAAAGATTAAAGTGTTGCAGAGAGACACGAATGCCCTTCCTGCCTGATCTCATTATTGCTGCCTCCACAAATCAACCACAACTCCCAGCCCCAGATCAGCAGAGATAGGAAGTAGTTGGTAGGTCAACACATTTCATTCCCCCTTTGAACCGCCTTCCTAGTCCAGTGGAACAAAAGTTGCTCTGTGTGAGCTGGTATCTGTAATTGCACAGACCTTTGTTCAAACACAGAAAGCCTTTCTGCGCCCAACACTCAGAGTTCCTGCATACTTTTAGGAAGTACAAAGTGTAGATAATCCACTGAAGTATGCCAGTCTTATCCCCCTATATTTACAAAGCCTGGTAGTACTAACTCACAGTCTGTCCTCCGAAAAAATGCATTCCAGTGTGTCCCATAATCCTGGCAGAGTTTTGCGTATCGTGAGAAAGGGAGGCTAAATCCCACAGCCTCAAAAGCCCCACGTCTTTTGCCTGTCAATGGCAAAACGGTTTTCTCCTCCACCCCTTCCCCTCTCCTGGCCCCAGGCAAAGGCAGACAAGTTCTTTCAGGAGCTCTCCATGGGAGAGGCAGCTCAAGGCACATTACTGGAAGAGGGAAAGGTGTGGCCCTGCAGTGTGAAAAGCCAATCTTTGCTTTAGAAAGGAAAAAAAAAGAACCTTGTGATGCCTGAAGTAGGTCAAAATACTTAACCCAGCCCCTTAGTGACACTTTTATAAAGGTAAGCAAACAAAGCAGGCCAGTGGCGAATTCTTCTCAGTTCCCACAGCGAGTGTCAAAGCTGCAAGGGACAGGTATGAGAAAGGCTGCAGTTAACAGGGAGAATCAACAGAGTAAGCCTATTTTTCTATTTTACACACAAGCCTTTCTAGATTACTATTTAGAAGTTGTAAAGCCTGAAATTGAATTTAAATTTAATCCTGCCACCCTGGTAAACACAAGCCACAGACTTTATTATAAACTGGTTTGAGTTAAGGCCAGGAGTAACATACAGTAATGAGATTAAAAGTTAGGGCTAAAGAGACTTCAGAAAGGGAATAAAAGAGTGAATTCCAATCCTTTTAGTCTCGAGGTAGAACTTTTATTACTTTATATGTTGACTTAGCACTCAATGGGATTAACATTATTCACCTAAACAACAGTCAATTGCAGTTGTACCCCAGTCACCCTTTTTTTCCTCCGAAAGAAACCTAGCAGCACCTAAAAAAAATCACAGAGGAGTATGTCAACACCTGCCTGCTATTCAACAGAGACCTTCCTTGGAAAGAAAATGTGTGATTTTCTGTCTGCACACAGGCATTTAAGACCAGCTCCCCCTAAAGAAGGGAACAAATGCCCACTGTTCTCCCAGTCTCAGGAATATTTAAGGACAGGTGGCCCCATGCTGACTTTTTTTTTCCAGTGTTTTTTCCAATTGCTTTCGTCTGGAGCACGAACTGCCACTCCAGACTGCCTTGGGAGCGACTCTTCCCAGCTCTGCTCGGAGCAGCGGAGGAAGGGGAAGGGTGAGGGTTATTTGCAAGGAGAGGTCAGGCAGGAGTCAGCCTTTACAATCCCATTAACGCTGGGACAGGGTCAAACCGAGTGCACGTTCCAACAAAAAGCACCAAGTGGCCACAAGCTGTCACCCTGCAAAGGTCCCTGGAAGCATCTGGGGGGGAAGAAAGGACAGACATTAATGGTGAATGTCTTGCCACACCATGTGTGAGAACCGGCCACTGCTCCAGGGATGCAAAGCACACAAAGAGAGACCCCGCAGTAAAATTCTCCGGCTGCAGAGCAGAAGTGGCGGATCTGGGGGTGGGGAGAGGGGAAATGTTAGAAAAGTTCTGTATTTGAGGGAAGGGTTTGGAGACATCCACCAATAGAAATATAATACTCCACCCTGCAAAAATAACTAGTGTGCTGCTGCCGCCTCCGTTTGCTTGGCATGGCATCCCTATAATCCAGATTCCTATAAAAATGTCCACAGAGATCTCAGGAAATTGTGGGGAGGGTAAATATGCAGGTGCAGAAAGCCCTTTTGTCCTGCATGCACAGCAGAGAGGATGAAGGAAAAGTCAGCAAATAACATTTCAAAGGGGAAAAAGAAATTACTGCCATGGTCATCCAGGACATTTCAGCATCAGTGAAAGTTGCTGTGTGCACATCTTCCTTCCAAAATGCTGCATTATTATTTCTACTTATTGCATATAACTCTACAGGTAAAGAATTCTTACCATGCAGCAGGCTAAAAGTTCATGTAACAGAGTTAAACATTTACTACAACACAAAGTTATGTCTACACTGAACAGTGACTGTTTTTGAAAAGCTAAAAAAGCCCAAAAGTTTAGAGTACAGGGTAATGTTAGGTGAAAGGGACTTATGGAATTAAAAAGCGGCTCAAATACAGTATTATTTCACCTGAGGAGGCAAAACTGCCCACAAGTTGCCTCTTCAACCAACAATTAACTGAAAAGTCTGCACTTCTTAACTAACAAAATGGAAAAACCTGACAATATAAATGAATGGAAAAGAATTAAGAGCTACAAATTGGGTGCCAGTCTAAGTGGATTCTTCTTTAGAGTTTGCCTTTCTATTTCTGAGATGAATTCTGCAGCAGAGCAGCCTAACCTTGAAATGCTGGATGGTTTTAACTTCTAGTGGAGAGGGCTGGGCACTGCATCCCCCCGGGACAGCACGGACTCCTAGGCTAGACCCTGCACAGCTTATAAAAGCATCAATCATGCTGCATTACCAGTTTAAAGAATTGTCAGCTTTAATTCAGAACACCTTCAGTTTTGCTCTTAACTAAATCACGATGAGCAATTTACCAGCACTTCACTTATTTTGGGGAATATAAAAAAATCCTCTACAAGCTCTGTAAAAATAAAAAATACGAATTTATCAATTAGACGCTATACTCAAAACATCAGTGAAAAGAAAAACTAGGGAAGGGTTTAAATTTGTTAATCTGGGAGAAGGATTGCAACAAAAACAGCCATGAAAACCTAAGGGCGATGAATGTTCCCAATGCTGTCTTTATAAACTGCCCTCCAGAAAGGGCTAAAATATGCTCCAGATCATCCATGTGCATAATAGGATGCAGCTCTTGACTGAAAAAATAACTTCTCCTGTGAGGCTACTGGAGAAGTATTGGAGTTAAAATAGCCTGCCTTAAATTTGTGTATAAACTGAACACCAGCAACTGCTCCAGACAAGCCTTTCTTTGCCTCCAGCAAAAGAGAGCTGCTACCATTTTCAAACCATATAAAAGCTGTCAAAAGGTGCCTTTCTTATAAAAATTTTAGTAAAAGAAATAAAGGGCACTGCTTAAGAAGAAAGCTTCAATATTGAAATGCTTAACTGGTTGCCTATCTTTTCATGTGCTTTTCAAAATGTTATTTTTTAATGGTGGCTGTTGCTATGCAACAGGGCAGAATCTCTAAAATCTATTCATGTGTTGTACAAATGGCAGTTTTCAGGACATATTTAACTCTCTCAGTCTATTAAGTCAAAGAAGGAGGATGAGAACCAAGGACTGTAAGCTCCCAGAGCACACACACCCCCAGGGGTACAGCATGGCTTAAAAAGGGTCTTTCACTGATTATACAATTTTTTTTCAATACACTGTTAAGATAAAGAAGCTACCCTGCTTACAAATAATGTGAAAAACAGCACAGCTCTATTTAAATAAAATTATATCCAAGTGTAGAAACAGAAGTTCTATATATGTTCATTACTTTTATTCAGAAATGATCAAAGCAATTCTAAGCAGATTCTGCCACAATGGCAGTTATTTAAACAAGAGGGGCTGGTAAGGCAGTCACAAATCCAGCTTTAGCATATTCCTAACTTACAGCTGCGTGGAAGTTCCCATCCTTTGGATGTGACTGCATGCTTTTCAGGCCACTGCAATGCAAAATGAAGGTAATTCTCTTCAATGTGAACATAGAATCAATTAACTTATCACAGACCATGAGACAAACCTGACTTTCCAATATAATAAACTATATAATGTAACCTGATCAGTAACTGAGATTTAGTTGAGGGGCAGAAACAGAAAATTGAGGCACAATAATTCTCGGTGTGTTCAAAGGCAGTCACAAGCACAGCTTTTTGCCTGAAGGGTTCCCTCCCTACCAGCAGCTTCAGAGCACTGGGGATAAGAAAGTGTGTGAAATTTAGCCCTAAAAAACAGGCCTATTTCTGGGTGACTCACATTCACTGTGGAACACTCTTCACTTTCACTGAAATGTAAGTGACAAACCAACTGAAGTAATGGCCTGAAGGACAGCAATCCCCATGTGCGGCAGTGGGAGATCTGGGATGGATTGCTAGAGTTGGAATTACACTTAGAAACATGGATCCTGAAACAAATAACACCACTTGGCCTAAATCTGAGACTCAAATGCAAAATCCAGAAGTGTGTTAACTGTTTTTACTAATTCCAGTGGCTAAAGAAGCCATTCTGACTTCATCCCAAATACATCAACTCCCTCAGAAATGGATCTTTTTTCAGTCTATAACCAGCATTTCTGATTATTTAGTCCCATTACAATTTCAACAACCTGAAATTGTGTACTTTATAACTTTATATAATTTATTTTATAAATGTAATTTATTTTTAGTGGTTAAGAATTTTCTCTTATTGTCCCTTTCAAGTCAGTGAGGAAGGGAAACTAAAATCCCTTTATAGATATAGGATGCTCTCCTAAATTGATGATTTAGAAATGCTGGACTAAAAGGAAACAGTGTCAGTGGTGAAAGGCATGAGGAAAGCTGAGTGAGAGCTGTAAACAAGTGCAGTGATGTCAGGAGGAGCTGGCTGACCCACTGCTGAACTCTGGGCTCTGAAGTACACGCGAGGTGCCAGATCCCTTTCCCACACATGTGTGCACACATACACACACATCCCCCTCCTTTCAGCAGAAAAGGTGTCACAGAACAATCTGCCACAGTTGCACATCATCCAGGGAAATAAACCCTGGAACCCCTTTTGATGGCTAAAGACTCTGCTTTTGAAGAGACAAACCTACTTCCATAAGCACAACAAGCACAGCACGGACAGTGGTCTCCAAGGGGCCTGGATTACAATCCAGTAACAAGCAGCAGAAAGCTACAACATTGCACAAGCAGCACATCCCAACCCCGAAATCAAACAGCTCAGTTCAGCGAGGCAGGACTTCTGTGTTTCCCAAGGGCCTTGGAAATGTTCTGACATAATTCCTGACAGCTCACTGTGGCCAGAGCCAGCCCTGAGCTGTTACCATTTGGGAAAGAAGCACTTGTACCAGCTGGATGTCTTTAATACCCCACTTGGAAGCATGACCTTGTCTCCTTAAGGCACTAAGCTGAGTCTGTCCTCACTGGGAAGGTTTTTTAGGAGTTGGGTACAGGGAATTAGAGGTTGTAGTCAATGTCAAAGCAAGCTGGTGAAAGAGGATGTCAGGATTTTCTGTTCCCTCTCCACCAGGCTTTGCCCAGGGAAGTGCTGATCAGAGACAAACTGTCTGTGTTTCCTGCCAGCAAGGAGACTGAAATGACAGACAGAAGACAAACACTAATTTAATGTTCATGCAGAAAATATCAGTCTTCCCACTGTTATTGCTGATCCATTCTGCTGAAGGGCATGGAAGGAGGAACTGCTCAGTGTCTTTACAGCAACACTCTTCACACTCATAATTTAGGCCTGGCATATTTGAGTTTTTTCTTGAGGTCCAGTAAAAAGATTACCTAAGAATTTCTGCTTTCAGGTAAAGCAGTGCAAGTTTGTCAGCTCCTCAGACACCAAGAAAATCTTGGGTGTACCTGTTGATTCAAAGAGCAAATAGAACAAACCCCAATTGTAAGCACACAAAAGATCATGGTTGAGTGGTGACTCCTGACTTCTTCATGTAGCCCTGGCCATAAAGGAGACATTTGCTCTTTAGTGAAGCTTCCAAGAAACAGTGAAGAAACACTTCAGTGCCTGAAGTGTGACTCTGATACAGGCCAGCACTCATGGAAGTTTCGACAGCAGGAATCTAGTCCAGGACTTGCTAGAAAAGAGGACCTACCAAAAAGACAAACAGCACCCATGGACACACCTGTGCTGCCCAAGAGAAGAGAAGATGATTGAATGAAGTCAAATTTGATCTCCATTTGCACCTATTTTAAAAGGCTCTTTCACTGAGATTAGGGAAGAAATACACTATTAGCAAGGTCACACCAACTGCCACCCTACCTTTACACAGACTCTCTGCAATCTATGGCTAAAACTATATAATCACAGGATAATCACAGCCAGAATCTTCCCAGGCATCATTTTTATACCACCTCAAAATATGTATAATTTTATGTCGGTTACATGTACTCAGAGGTACAACTGTCACTACACAGTGAGAGTCAGGTTTACCTCACAAGCACACACCTAAGGCACAACTGATTGAGCAGAGCTGCATTTGTGCTTTCAAACATGATTTTATTGCTATAAATGGAGCACTGACACATTTGCTCAGGCAGTGTAAGACAACAGAAATCCCTGTGTTAACCAAAACAAATAAGCTCTGCAGCACTGCAGTCAATAAATTGTAATTAAGAAGGTGGCAACATAAGGGTGGCTGTCCACAAAATTCCACTGTAATTATCCATAGTTTATGGCTAAGATAATGGGATGAACAATTTAAATTAATTACAAACTCTGTCAAGGTACTCATCTATTCCCAAGTCTATTAATTAGAATCAATTTAATCCCCACTGGGATAAAGGTCAAACAACATGTATTTGACCCTTTTCTCCTGGCGTCAGCGTTATCAGCCAATGGATCTGGCAGTGCCTGGGCCTGACTTGTTCAACTCTTCAGGATGCTGACAGGATGCTTTGAAGAACAGAGTCTGGGCCCAGCTAAAAAGATCTCTTAATAATTTCTGCTTTATATTCCTGATAAGCACAGGTTTAAAAATGCCAGAGCTTGTTCTCTCTCGGTGGTCAGCTCTGACGCTGTTTTTCTCTGTCTTGGAGAGTTGGTCTTTTCAATCTCCCTTTCCTGCAGAAAACCTTGAAGCAGCAATCATGTTAGATTTGTGCCTTCAATTTGGGCCAGGGATCAAAGTGAAAATGAACACTAAACGCTAACTAGCATTTGTTAGTGGATTTTAAAACAAATACTCTAACTCATCTTCAATACTTAAACTCAAATATGCAATAATCATTAGCTGACATTTTCAAGCTGCCCAGAGGGAAAGACACAGAATTTCTAGACCCTTGTCTAATTTTATGGGAAGGAAATCAAAGAGAACTGTTGCCTTTTTTTTCTTCCCCTCATCACTCCTGTAGAATTTATCAACTGGCTACTTTGGAGAACTTCATCATTATCACCTATTTGTCCTAATGTTTTGGGTTTGGGTTGGTTTTTTTTTTGCCTTAATACTTTCAGCCCTCTCAGGGTATTGTCAGGCTGAGTTCCTGGTCTTTGCTCTGGCAGTTTGATGTAAAACCAGATAGCTCTTGATGTGCCAACTTTGAATGTTGCTGATCTTTTTGAGAAATGGAATTCATAGTCTGTTCAGAGTTTTCAAAGTTCCTCCTTCATAATTTTACTATCCACTGCATAGTATCACCCTAATAAAGCAAGTTCCCACAGCAGGCTTAAAAATAATAAAATCTTTGATTCCTTTAAAATGTTTTAGTCAAATGCTTAGGACTGTATGCACAGATTATGGTTATTCTTAAAGCAAATTGTTGTGCCTGGCTAATTTAATTAGACATTAGCTCAACAGCATGTTTGATTCTTTTATAATGCAGTAAATACTACCTACAGTGCTTCAGATGGAAATAGTTCTACAAAGTTTTCCTAGCCTGGGCCAGAGCCATGACATAAATGCAACACAAATACACAGCAGCACTTTTACAAGTCACTGTAGGTGATGCAACAACACAAATAAAATAGGGATGAATCACTTCAGATAAGTAACATGAAACATTATAGACCAAAACCTTTCTGTCAGTCCTGAAGTTCAGAAAAATCTGCCTTCTTCCTTTCTGTGGTACAAATAAGACTAAGAATTATGGTATCAGAGTATGGTGGAGGCTCTGGACCACTGCATGTCCTCTGGTCCAACCCCCTGCTCAAGATCACACACCTCATCTACTGTTTTTCCCAGGTCAGCTCATTTTGAATTTCACTGCCTCATCCTCCAGCTTGCCAAATCCAAGCCTCTGTTTTCACTTTCAAGGTATTCACTTGCACTTTACCCATGTTCCCATCACCTTTCATTTAGCATCAGGTCTCCTACTGCAGCCTTTACCTCCCAGCATTAATTTTTAAAACAACCTGTCTGTTTTCTACCACATGTCCTGCACCTCTCTAAATGTTCTTCAAAACTCTTTACTGCTGCTTTTCAAACCCCACCTTAAAACTTCCATTGCTGTGATGCCTCCTCCAAAACTTTCAAGTGGCCCAACGATTGGTGCTGCAGTCTCTGGCTTTAATTAGCGCAGGGAGTTCTGTGTTGGTACTCATTGTGGCCTTTTGGTTTTTATCTCTACTGTCACATTTATTTATTTTATCCCTGCCAACCCTGAGGCCAGCACCATCTTTTGCTGTTGTTCTTACAGAGCACATTTAGCATCTTTATGCTAAACAGTTTCTGGTGTGTGAAGTCAGTTTTTGAGACACTGCAATGACATTAATATATAAGCTCATCCTTAAAACTTTACAATTTTTTACAGGATTGGCACAGTCCTTGTATTTAGTGAGAAGCCTCATTTAACTGCCCTGATGCCAGACCTTCAGCATGTTAAAAAGTGCTGGATCTTGGTGTGCCAACACAGCATGGTCTCATTGGGACAATATTTTCTCATGACATCACCGTATCCTGATGGGAGATGACAGGCTTGTAACTCTGCAAGTTCCACTTCTTGTTAACATTATTTATTCTCCTTACAACATACCCAGCAACAAAAACCAGGTATGTTCCAAATTATAAGTTAAAACAGCTCCAGCCCAAGCTGCTTCACAGACACCAAAGATCTGAGAGCCGATAAATTCTGGCAGTTCCTGCCAGGCACAGACACTTATTCAGCATGTTATTCCAAGTGCTGGCCTTGGCACCAGCACCCAGCACAGGCTTCATGCCATCGCAGCCTGGGACTCCAAACAAGGTCTCTTCTGCCCATCCTTAAATCCAATCAACAAAGTAGGGAGCTGCCAACAGGAAGCCATTAAATAAAGCTGCCATCAGGATATAATCCTGGGAGAAATAAAGCCTTTCTGGAGACCATAAAGCCACCCAATCAGATCTGTCCTCTTATAGCTGACCAAAGGTTTCAAATTAATATATTATTTTGCATGATGTGGTAAAACATTCACTCCCCAGTTCTTCTCACATACTTCTGTTTGCTGATAAGTTGTGACATGCTCTAATAGTTCACTGTAAGATTAAGTGGTTAAATTTAAGAAAGATTAAAGTAACCATCATTTAACATATTCCTGAAGCTGCTGCATTCCTATGGTGGTTTCTTTCCAACCACACAACAAGAGGAGAGATTAATCACCTACAACCTGATATTTGCACTACAGGTAAATATTCTCATTGCACTAAAATATCTACAGCATAGAAAACGTGCACTTTTCTTTTAGGTTACATTATCTTTTTCACACAATGTTGGATTGTCTTTTCCAAATGGTTACTTCTCTGAATTTCAAAATGACTGCAGAGAAATCCATTAGACACATGGGCTGTTGTCACTGGGGTACCACCAAAGGGCAGGAAAAGCATTCAGAATGGGCACAGGTGCTCACCTGGCAACAGTTGTATTAGCATTGAAATCTAAACATATATATGTAAAACTTTACACTGAGTCTTTTAAAAATTATTATCTACCAGGCCACCTTAACACAGTGCACCACACTGTCATATTGCACTGGGTAATGTCCATCAGAACTGTGTCCATTTCTTTTATAAAACTAATTTTAAAGGCTTTCTGACTTCATTATGTTAGGTCATGATGCCTGTTAAAAACAAGTACATGGTGATTAATCAGATTCTGAGGAAAATCAGGTCCTCTCAGCTATGAAAGCATGTAATTTTAAACCAGCTCTTTTCCTTCTATCAGGACTAATCTTCTCTGGGGTGGCCAGATCAGGTCTAGTCATGTTCTGAGCTGAGAAGGAATGAATGTGTCAGAAATCAGTTACTACTTGCAGAACAGAAGTGTCTCCTGGATGACTGGCCCAGCACAGTGGATTTTAAAGCTGACAGAAGCAGAAGGGCTTGCTGGGGTTCCTGTGGAGATCTCATCCCTTCTCATCCCTTTCCCACTCCCCCAGCATATGGTCAGGAATTATACACCTTTGTATATTACAAAAGAAAGGTTTCCAGGTTTGGAGCACTACAGCCCTTCTGGATGAAGTCCGGGGCACATTTCCATTCCTTTGTGCCAGGAATTTGATGCCAGGCAAGAGATACTCTCCAGTGCATTTTAGTAAGGCCCTGAAAGTGTAACCAGAGATGAATGTTTGAGAGGGACCAATATTTTAAGTAATTTTGGAAGAAGAACTCTTACTGAATCTATGGGAGACACTTACAGCTTTTGTCCTGCACCTCAAAAAAAAGTCACAACTCTGAAACAGCAGCAGTGGCTGTCTTTTGCCCTCATTTCAGGAGATCAGCAATAATGTAATACCCAATCTAGTCACAGTGCAGTTAATCCTTGATCATACAGCATTGGTATGTGTTATAAAGCTTTTAGAAGATATATACTAAATAATACAAATCAGGACAATAATATATGGACCTCTCACTCAAGAGCTGGACTCAATGATCTTTGTGGGGTCCCTTCTAACTCAGAATATTCTGTGAAATAATATGTCAACACGATTCATAAAGACCAAAGTGAAATATTCATTGGCCTACAGATGCAGTTTGTGTGGGAGGAGTGTGCCATTGATAAACTCATTTCAAAACTTGCCAAATTTTCCATTACTGGAAATACAAGGCTGAATTCTAAGACCTGATAACATTTTTTTACATAACCTCTCTCCAATTCTCTCAGCCTAAACACAAAATAGCCTCAAATCTCACACAGCTAAACCCCTCCAATTATATAAGGCTTTTAAGCACTTGTAGTTCCTCTGAGGTTTTCAGTTCTGTTGGAGAAAGTGGAACACTGAGGGAAACTCCAAGTTCCAGCAGCAGTGTGGACTTGCACAGCTTTCATCCTTGGTGCTCCTGGCTCCCTCAACTTCTTCCCCATCCCAATTGCCCCTGAACTGAAAGAGGACAGCACAACCAAATGACAAGAAATCTTCCAAAATGCAGACACTGAGGTCTGACTTTGAAAAATGTTGTGAAAGTACAGCTGGAAAGAACAACTGAGATTTCAGGGTTGTTAGGCTTTTTTGGAAAGGCCCAAGAAACTCTTCCAAAGTCACTGTCAGATAAACAAGAATACTGAATTACATACTAGAGTTGGGGAATATGTTTCTGTCCTATCATTAACATCTTTTTCAGCTACTTCTATTAGGTTTTGTTGACATTTACAATGCAGAATGCCTAAGAATCAAGCATCCCCTTCCTGTTCAATCACACCTCTAATTAGATAATCTGTGAACAAAGTAAATTAAAATGACAAAAAAAATATTTAGAGATCAAGGTTTCTAGAAGAAAACCTAACAAAGTGCAAGACATACAAAAGACATAGGAATCAAAAGTTTTTCACTAGAGACCATCAAAATCACGGCTGACAACTCCCTGGCAAAGGCACTATAATGAAACTTCTGTAGGAAAAGCAAATGGCTTTGAGGAAACCAGGAGCAGTTTCCCACTCTAGTGAGCAGTGAATGAACCCATTCAGTCCCTACACCCCCTGACTGCTCACATCTGCAGGCTGTTCTCCAGCACAAGAAATACTGTTCAAAGGGGCCAGTCTTCCCAATATTAACTGGATTATACAGTACAGTCTTTGCAAAACACCATTAGGCTTTGGAAGTGGATTTTTATTTCATAGGCATTAAATCATAAACTCATAAAAGTCTCTCCTTCTCCCATTTCATTAACACAGACATTCTCTGCCATTCTGGCTCACTGGAGTATCAACAGCTATGAGCCTTGACAGAGCTACCAGTGTGTGAGACTGAGGCAGAGGTGATGCTCCATTGACCAAATACTTTTAAGGTACAGTCAAATTCTCAAGAGTTAAAGCAACCAACAGTGAGGATTTGAATTTTGCAAGCAACCAAGAAGGAACTGAAAGCAGAAAGTTAATTTCTCCAGCAATTCAGCCACAGCAAAGTAGCTTCTCAGCCAGCACTTATGAATCTGGACACATCTCTGGCAAGTTGGATTACAACACTTGAGCACTTCCGGAGAAAAGTCAGTGCTGTTCATCCCTCATAATAATACTAACATGTCCTGGATCATCTGTAACCACTTCATCTCTGCATACAGCTCATTTACACGCTCTTGGCTTTTGCCAGAAGTGCTCCAGGAAGCGTTTCAATACACAGTGCCTCCCAGGACCAAGTAGTCCTTGACAACTACTTGAAATTACAAATGGAGTACGGATCCTTTGACTTCTCAGTGTACACCTGAACAGGGATGATCTGATGACTAAAGTCTCTCTTGGCCTAAAACTTTCTGGCACTCTTAACTGAAAAAAACCAGAACATACACTTCTGAAACCGCTTTGTGCCCTTATTGGCCATTTCTTTGGAGAGGCCAATGAACAACTGTGAGAAAAGCAACATCACCTGAGAAGGAAATGTCTCCTAGACATTTATCTGTCCAAGCCACGTTTGAGGAACAATGGCAGAGCAGAGCAATGGGGGTAAAGAATGGGAATCAGCATGGACTCTCATGCCCAAGAGACTTCCATTCCATTAGACTGAGAATTTTAGTCTATGCTCATCAATCAAGCAGAAGACACTGTATTTCCATTTGCATACACCCTTTTGGGATTTATTTCTGTCATCTTCATAGCTTTAAATGCAAGATCAAATTTGACAGTAGAGGAGTTGCAGATGTGACAATTCTTAATCTTGTGAGATACATTTGCCACCTTGCGTGATAACAGCTCCAATACATCTCACTTGTGAGCAACAAAACCAGCCTCTGAAACTGAATGTAAGATGAAATCCCAACCAGTCTAATTACCAGAGAAGTTTCATATGCTCACAGTCCCAACTAACTTATCTTTCTGAAGATTCTAATCTCAAAAATATGGTTATATATCGCCGCCTACCTCCAAAACCCCGCCACTATGTCTGTGTGCGCAGGCGCTGGGAGCACTTGGTCAGGACACGCTGCACACCCTCCACCAGAGCCTGAACCCGTGGCACTGCTGCCAACCACCTCCATGGCATGCTGGGCTTGGCCACAGAATTCCACACCTTTGCTAGCAGTCTTTTTCTAAACCTGGAATATGGGGACTACACCATCTGATAATCAGAATCTGTTCTAAGTTATCTATTATGATCAATAATTCAAGCTTTGCATATTATTGTAAAACTGTTAAGGGTGTAAAAAGAGAAATACGGTCAATTTTCACAAGCCGTATCAAAAGATGACTTGCTAGACATTGCAAGCCTTTTTCAATTCTTTTTGATTGTCAAAGGCAAAGTAAAGTTGAAGGAGGAGTGCCAAGCAGAAGGCTGTGCATGGTACATGGAGACTACATAAAATCCACAAATTTAGGACTGAGCACAGAAGGAGGAAAGAAATGAAATCTCAGAGCAAAGGGAATGGAAACTACCACATGTAGGTAAAATTGGCATTAAAACTACTAAGGAGAATAAGCCAGCCTTGGTGTTCTCACCACAGGCTGACAGGCAGTGCCACTACCAGGGGGATCAGAATTTGATGAGTCCCATATTTGACTGACTGGACACCATGATATAACTGAAAAGAAAATCTAATTCAAATTGAGTCAATGCAAAGCCCTAAACACCTTGATGACACACATGAAAACATCCCAAAAGGCAAACCACCCCAAAGTTGTAACCAATAATTAGCAACACAGAGCATTTCAGAACATCATATGAGACAAGTAGAAAGGTTCCCAATAATTATTCTCATTTATTCTTTCCTTGTACAATACGTAGAGATTTTGTAGATAGGACATACAGATAGACTATAGTCTGGGTCTGTTTACAGTAATTCCATCTTCAGCTCTCTCTTGAACAGCCCTGTCTCCGTTTGGCCCCTGTCCCCTGGTTCCTCAGGGCCATTGTTCAGCTTCCAGCTCAACTGGAGCAAAACAGCCCTTAAATGTGCTGTAGAAATGGTGGCACTTTAATGCCAGAGCTCAGCATAGCAACCAGCCGCCCTAAATAAATAAATAATGAAGCGTGGTATTCCAAGAGATAATATAAATACACTTTCAGCAAATTGCTTGGGTCCAAAGGTCAGTCAACTTGTTTGCTCTGACTCCCAGAATGTGTAAATCTCAACATGATGTTTAAACACAAACACAGACAAACATCAAAGTTCAACACTGACATATTTTACACCTCCGAGTTACATGCCAGAATAGCTCTGTACCACACAGAGAAAACTGTAATGCATGTGTAAAGAAGTGACAAAACACTATCCTGAACTAAATCCAATTTTTTTTTCTTTAAATAGCCTCTCATTCTGTACTTTTCCTCTTCTTTCTCCTCTATTTACTCTCATTCATCCTCTCACATGGAGAAGTATTTGTGCAGCTGTCTAATTTCACCAGTCCTCCCCTTAATTACCAATAAAGGGGGAGATGAAACTTTCCATCCCAAGACTCATTTCAGGGATGTGTGTTTCTGTATCCCTGACTGATTCACACATAGGGACATACCTGTACTTGCAAAACCACAACGTTTCAAGGTAAACCACCAGTTCCTGAACAAGAGGATGGACCCACCAGCTACGCTGGCACTTCTGGGCTGCTGTGCAGACAGACCACTCTCAGCTGCTCTCCTAAAGGAAATGTGCAAATAATCCTACAGCTCCCACTCAAGCTGTGCTGTTCTTGCTAGGTTCTCATTCATCTTCCATTTGAACAGCTCTGGGCTGCCCAAAAGTGAATACAAGGGACTTCAGGAAGCACAAGAAATTAATTTTGCCAATGGAAACCCATCAGGTTGAAAGGGAATGCTTCTCCCCACTGTCCCAGAGCCACCTGCCCCTCTCCTCTGGGGTAATACACCTGGATATGATCCTGATAGATGAGGGCTCTCTGTATGTGATCCCCACGACCAGCAGTGCCAGGAAGAAGCCCAGGAAACAGCAATGGAAGTAAGCACTGGCTCCGTGCATGAAAATTGCTCAGCTCTCCTTCCCTTGGCAGAGGCGAAAACCTCTCCTCTGTCAGCAGAGGGGGATTCATGAGGAGAACCTTTCTCACCATCACATTTTCACGGATGACATAGGGAAAGGCAGGATGCAGGGATGGAGAAATGGGCAACTTCTGAAATGTAATTGATGTAATGACTCAGTTCTGCAAAATGAGAGCCTCTCTCACCTTTTCCAAGCGATCCCACCAATCCCACCCAGAGGGAACAGGGCTCCCGGCAGAGCAGCAGGTGGGCGCTCCCCTCCCCTCCCTGCTCACCTTCCGGGCTCCTCTCCTGGCGAACTCCCGGGCCAGGTGCCGGCCGATGCCTCGGCCCCCGCCGGTGACCAGCACGTTCTCCTGGGACAGGTCTCGCAGCTTGGGTGGCAGCACCAGGCACACGGCAGCTTTCACCACCAGATACACCATCTGCACCGGGAACAGCAGCAGGGCGCCCAGCCACTTCCAGATCATCCTCTTCTCCCAGGCAAAGTTCTCTTCCAGACCTCCACAAACCCAAGCTGGCAGAGAACGAAAAGCAATACCCTTCATGCACCCCCAGATGGGTGACAAGTCTTCAACCCCCTTCCAAAACTTGGGGGCAAGAGGTTCTTGGACTGGAAAAATCCTTCTCTCCCCTAAAAAAAAAATGAAGGTAGGAGCAAAGTAGTGCAGAAGACCAAGTCACTCCCCTGTTTCTTGATTGGTGTCCTCTGGGATTGTCACATGCAGGTAAAACGGTTTCCTTGCTTTTTAACTGGAGAGCTTTTTCTTTTTAATTAAAAGAGAAAGAAAAAAAAAAAAGTAAAATTAAAAGTAACCATACATCCCTCCGCTGCAAAGACCCACATAAAAATCCAGGATCCAAAGGAAAGGTTTTTATATTTGGAAAAATAAAATAAAGCAGCCTATGTCTCCGAATTTCAGCCTGCAGTGCCTTCCAGGCAGCTCATTTCTATTCTTAGACTCAGGAAATTGCTTAAATAAGACAGAATTGCCAGGACCTTCTTTTTAAGAAAGGCTCTATTCAGGGTGAGGTTGTTGTTTTTGTTTTAATATCTATAAATATCTATAGACGTTCTGTCCTGAGCCGGCTGCAAAGGTTGAGCTGATCACCGCCTCTCTCTGCCCCCTCTCCCGGCTTTTCCACTTGGAGTGTCTGATCACAGAGCAGGAATTACGCCGTGCACGAGTTCAGCTCCGGCTCTTACTCATCGCTGCCTATTGCTGCCTCTGCCGCTCAGGGCCGCGGCGCTGGGGAGCTTTTATACCCCATTAATCCTGATTGACAGTTAAAGTGTCGGGGCGATTTCACTTCTGTTCCTGGGAGTGGCTGCTGCTCTGCCCTCCCCCCGCGCCAAGGCTCGCTGCGGCTCGGCGGGCGCTGCCAGCGCGGCCAGCGGGGCCACCTGCGGGCATGCAGAGCCAGCTGCGGGCAGCGTGGGCCACCTGCGGGCACCCTGGGCTAGCTGCGGGCACCCTGGGCTAGCTGCGGGCACCGTGGGGCAGCTGCGGGCACCGTGGGCCAGCTGCGGGCACGCAGGGCTAGCTGCGGGCACCCTGGGCCAGCTGCGGGCACCATGGGGCAGCTGCGGGCACCCTGGGCCAGCTGCGGGCACGCTGGGCCAGCTGCGGGCACGCTGGGCCAGCTGCGGGCACCCTGGGCTAGCTGCGAGTACCCGGGGCCAGCTGCGGGCACCGTGGGCCAGCTGCGGGCACCCTGGGGCAGCTGCGGGCACGCTGGGCTTGCTGCAGGCGTGCTGGGCATGCTGCGGGCACCGTGGGCCAGCTGCGGGCACCCTGGGCCAGCTGCGGGCACCCTGGGGCAGCTGCGGGCACGCTGGGCCAGCTGCGAGCACCCTGGGCCACCTGCGGGCACCCTGGGGCAGCTGCGGGCACCCTGGGCTAGCTGCGAGCACCCTGGGGCAGCTGCGAGTACCCTGGGCTAGCTGCGAGCACCCTGGGCCAGCTGCGGGCGCCCTGGGCCAGCTGCGGGCACCCTGGGTTGCTGCAGGCGTGCTGGGCGTGCTGCGGGCACGCTGGGTCAGCTGTGGGTACCCTGGGCCGCTTGCGGGCATGGGGGGCAACCTGCGGGTGCACTGAGCTTGCTGTGGGCATGTTGGGCTTGTGCCACACTGGGCTCGCTGCATGCCTCTATGGGCTCACTGCATGCCTCTTTGGGCTCGCTGCATGCCACGCTGGGCTCGCTGCATGCCTCTTTGGGCTCACTCCTTGTTGCCCTGGGCTCTCTTGGTGCTCTGGGCTCATGCCGCACTGGGCTTGTGCCACGCTGGGCTCTCTGCAGGAACCCAAGTGCTCTGTCCCCGAGCCGGGCAGCCGCGGCCGCCTCCCTCACATAACGCACCAGAAAGGTGCCCTCGTCTGATCTGAGCCCAGGGAAAGCCAGGTCCAGGAAGAGTCAGGGCTGACGCTGAGTTCAAGGGAGGCGTCTCTGCCACACGGAGCTCTGACAGAGCTGCTTGCCCAAGATCAGCTGGCGTGGAGAGTAAAGCTTCTCTGAGCCCTAGACTGGCAGCTGAACCCAGCCTAGGCTGCTGCCATCAACATTTAGACCAGACAATATGACACCTCATGGATTTTCCATGCTGGAAGATGCTTGCCTTGCTGAAAAGTGGGGATTTAGCGGTGGGCAATGAGAAAGGCAGGCTCTGAATGACAGAGGGAGACTCATCCTTCAATGAAGGGTGGTTTCTTCCAAGACTTTTTTGTCTGGTGATAAGGGCATAGTTGGAACCCCACAAGGTCTCCACAGCGCTTTGTTGGAACAGGGGAAAGGGCAGAGTGTGTTACAGCAGGTCCCCCCCGGGCTGTTTGCACTGTCAAGCATTAGACAGGTAAGTTATGGTTTCAGTTGTACAGATTAAGCTTTTCTGAGGAGGCTCCAACTACACATTCATGCCCAGCCAGGAGCTGTGGCAGCAGTCAGAAATAACTTAAAATGCAAAGCTTGAGGATGTCAAAAGACCTCAAGGATATCAAACCTCACAGTGTTGTCTTCACAGCTGGGCTGGAAAGAAATTCGGGTTTATATCCACAGGTATCACTAGGATTCATCAAAATTAACCCAAGCCACACGTTCACGCAGGTCTGGAGCCAGATGCACTATCCTGGGAAGCCATCTAGAGGTAAACACTGGAATTAAGGGCAACTTGCATTTAAAAGACATTCTCAAAACGACTTCACATCTATAGTTGCTAAAACAGCACCTCAATGGAAGTTTGAGTCTAAGCATCTGTGAGAGAGGCCAGTTTGGAAGCTGAATCCCCTTGAAAATGAACTCAATTTTCTTCTTCAAACAGGTATTTTTGAAAACAGGTGTTCAAAGTGGCCAAGTCAGAGCAATGTTCAGGGTTTTTTTTTTTTGTTTGTGAAGAGAAGGGCAGCCAAGTTTCTGGTGCCCCCCATATTCAACAGCTGTGTCACATAGAGGTTTTTAAATACAAAATATGAAGAAAACCTTGTATTTCAGCTCTGTCAAAAGTTTCATGAAAGTTTTAAGAGAAAGAAAAAAGGAAATACTGCCAGGTTACCTCATATGATATAAGCCATATGACTGTCACTGCATAATCACAAAGTGTCAGAAGAGAGGTTTTTGAAGAGAAGATGAAGCGCCCTAACTGGAAACTGTCTGCACGTACTGTCAGAATCAGTGAGTGTTCCCTAACTCAGCTGCATCTGAAACAACCAGAGAATTTCCATGGCCTGTTGGCAGCGTTTAGCACCTCGCTGTGTTTTTACAGTAATACCTCTAGAAATGCAGCTTGGGGAGGCACCTGGCATTACAATTTTCCTCTCAGTCCAACAGCTCTGGAAGGGAAATTACCCAGAGAGCCCAGTGTCTGGTTTAAACAGGAATGATTCAGTGCCTGGACTGGCAACAAATACAACAACTTTCTGGTATGGAAATAAGGAGCAGTGTTGAAAATAAAAGGATATGAACTCCATCAAAGTATATTTGGTTTTTTGATTCCTGAGTTCAGTCTCTTTATGCTTAAAGCACCACAGACACATTTAAAAATAGAAAACTCATCAGTATTACACAGTTAACTTGTTTAGATTTAAAAGAAAATTCATTATTAAGGTAAAACATTTGCAGCTCCTTTAAAGTCAATGGGAATGGACTAATCTTGTGAATATTTATTTCATGTATCTATTTCCAGCTTGAATAATAATCTAAATATATTTTAAGTGATTTTTAAAAATTCATTATGACTTTGACCTATGTACAAAATTGCTACCAAATTTGGATTGGGATTTAAAAGACAGTTCTAGATATTTAATATTTTCCTAACCTGCTCTTCAAATTTCAATAAAGTATGAATTATTTTACTTCCTTATTTTTTTAGAGTTCCTTGAAGCAGTGGAAATTTGTAGATGCTACATTGTACAAACCTACAAAAGCAAGAAGCAGAAGCAGATTTATAGTAACACTGAAGTTAGTGCATCTTGCATGTAGTACATAAAAACTATGTGCAAGTTATTTTAAAATTCACCTAATTCAACCAAAAAAATAGTTTTAAATACTACACATCCTATATGTGAGAACATTCGAACTTTAGGGTTTTGTCCCTTTTAATTGCAGTTCCACTCTGAAAAGTAGAAAAAAAAGGAATAATCTGGGATTTTATCTGAGTGTTGTACAGTAACCACTGCACTCTATCTTGCAAACTCTCACCTTTACAAAACCAACACGAACTTCTATTCACAAAGTCCATCTCTGTTAATGAGAACTCCCCAAACTACACTTCCATGCAGGGCTGATTATCCAAAGTGTTTGCTGTACTCCAGATGCAAACGGACACTCAGCACATACCTTTGTGAGGGTAACAAGGATCTGTCACATCACAGCAGATCTCTCTAATTATCAGTTCAAAGTTGTCCCAAAGTGAATCCCATACATGTTCCCACTCAGAAGTCCTAAACCAGTGCCCTGAAACATTCCATGAGCAGGCCTGGGTACTGAATCATTTGTTTCCTACACAGACACTCACAACAAAGTATAAACTGAAAAAAGAATCCAACACAACAACTGTTTTTAAGCCATTTTCATGGCACTTTTAACTATGTTTTATTCCAGTTTACAAGAGCAAGAAGGTAGTCAGGCTGTCTGGCACACAGTGGGATTCTTGGGGTGGTCCAGTGCAGGGCCAGGAGCTGGACTTTGGTGATCCTTCTGGATGTGTTCCAACTTGGCATATTCCATGATTCTATGTAATGTATTTCAGCAGTAACTCAAGCCAGTTTTGGCTTCCATTTGTTGGTTTAGATTTCTGGGTTTGTACTTGTGCAGCTTTTGGACTGTACTTAGTGTAGATTTACTCATATTCTCAATGAGAGTCATAGAAACCGATCTTCTCTGACTTGCCATGGCTTGAAGGAAAAACAGCATTGAAAAGCACATTTACCTCCAAAACAAGTTGATACACTCTCTATACACATCACTTACATGGCAAAGCTCCATTTTTGCAGAACGATGTTACCTCTGTGAAGAGGCTCAGGCAGTGTCTGAATGCTCACAATTCGTGTTACACCTGTATTTACAGACAGAACTGTGTTCATGGAGCTTATGCAGCCAAGTTCCTACCAGCCTTGGAAGGCTGTTTGTGCAAATGAGGTTGATAAACTGCAAGAACTTTTGAAAGGAAAATGAGCTGGAAATTAAAACCATGCTTGAGGCACGTCTGAAAGCCATTTGTGCTAACAATTCTCTGTTTTCAACTTAAAAACTCCCACTCAGATATATACAGTGCAAACCTGGAAACACAGAGCAGCAGTTACACAATGAAAAGTCTGTGTGACTACAGAGTCAAGTAATACCATTTTTTTATATCAGTGCAGGATTCTTGATCATAGACAATCATGATCACAGAATAAATCCTCCTTTAAAAAAGGAAAACCTTTTGCCAAGCTGATCTGGTTTTTGTTAGATTAAATACTGCTGTCAGATTTGGATAAATCAAGAGCTAAATTTTTGTGCTTCTTGATTTCATTCTTCCCCTGTGTTCACATTTTCCATTTGAAATTTCTCCCAGTGGTTCTGTGATTTCACACTGTCCTTCTATATGCTATTAAGAGTCTGATACCATTGCCTTCTAAGTGGAGTTTTGCCATGGACTAAGCTCAAAGGAACCTGGTTTCTGGTTAACTTCCAGCCTGACAGCAGACTCTGCATTTGGATGTCTTAGGGCTTTCCCAGGGTCTTACAACAAAGCAGTGTCATGAGTAAAGATGTAAAAATGTCTTACTGAATAATTCTAAATTCTAGATGACATCCCTTTCTAGATTCAAGATGTTTAAAAATAATTGTCTTTATAAGCAGAAGTTTCCCCAGTGCACGTAGGGGCTCTCTGGAATTCAAAGGGATGCAACATCACCAACGTGGTACTTGTTCCTCTTGCTGAGTTGTTTTAGTACATGTTAGAGTTTGTCATTTGTTTTAACTGCCCTTGGTTTCCTCCCCTATCTCTGATTAGAAGCCAGGTCTCTCAATCTCTTAGGCAGCTTCTTCCTATTGGAAGAGAGAACAGTGCAAAAATACCACGTGAACAGGGACAGAGTGACCATGTTTGTTGACCTGATTGACTCACCTTCTCTTTGGTGCCTTTACTCACTTTTAGGCCAGTCAATATTTACCCATTCCTTCTGACTAACTCCTCAGTCCTGCCCAAACTTCTAAGACATACAAAGAACTGGGGAAACAGAAGAATTATGTCCTTAAAGCTCTCAAAATTAGAGAAAAGTCCTGAAATCCTACCAAAGCAACGTGACATCGATTTTGACAAAAACTGATCAGCAAGCCAATGTCTGTAACAAGTTTGCACTGAAACCTTGTAAACTAGCTTAGGAGGGAAATCTCAGGATAAAATACTCCCTGAATTCCTTCTAATAATGTCTTTTTAAAATAATTCCTTACATGCAACTATAACGTCTTTTCAGAGTGAGTGGTTCACTAATACGTTCTGAGGTGAAATACTTCAGGGCCTCTGACTGTCCAAATTTTCTTCAAACTTGGTAATTTTACAAAGAAAATCAAAAAGAAGATGAATGTTAGGAAGAGATTGGTGGTGTCAAAGGCAAACTGTTTTAGTTGGAAGGCTAGGGTGGGTCAGATGAACTAACTGACGTGAGGAAATAAGATCACACCAAAATCAATAAACCCCAACCTAGATATTACTTCTCAGAATATAAAAGGAGCCTTAATTTTTGTTTTAATTTATGTTGTTTTGTTTTTTGTTTTTTTTTTAAATCATTCAAGTTAGTGTACCCCCAAAGGTCTGGATGGAGTAGGGATGGGAGGAGCTCAGTGAAGTGTTCTGCACCTCAGCAATGGAAGAGATCAATTATTCTCCAGCTTAGTCGGTTCATTTGCATCAGAATTGGAAAGATGACTGTGATGACAATGTCCAGGTCTGCTGAATTAAGCTGAGAGCTCTGTGTTATAACTTACACAGATTTCATGGTCCTCTTACCCTTAACACCTTTTCTGTCTGTCTATCTATCTATCTATCTATCTATCTATCTATCTATCTATCTATCTATCTATCTTAATTTAAAGCACATAATTCAATCATCTGTACTTGCTGACCTCCACTGAAGTTAAGGATTAGGCCTATTCTCTTAAGAATCCAGTCTGGTCAGTCTTATCATCCAGTACTTTATCCCTTATGACTCATCTTGTTTACTCATTCCACACAGCTAAATATTTTTTTACCCTACTGACTAAATCACATAGAAGTTTCTTGCTCTTTCCTGTAATGCATGTTTTGTATAAATGGGATTTTTCTAAGCAGATGTATTTTGTCTGCTTTTTTTAAATGTGTAAGAAAAAGCAGAAAGGACTCACCTTTCTCCAGTGAAGATCTCACTTTCTGAGGGAATACACTACAGGTTAGCTAGCCAAATGCAGAATCCTGTGGTTCATAAAAAGGAGTATTTCTCTTCTAAGGCCATGATTACAAGCTTTTATAAGGGTTTTTAAATGGAGAATCATGGAGATTAGTGGGGATAAAGAAATGTTTCAGTGCTTAGGGGATAAGCACAGATTGTATTGCTTATGTCAACACAACAAGTTTTGTCCAGTCACATGGTGGACAGACATACATGGAATATTTCCTCATTCCTTCACTGTCATCACCTCCTTTGGTGCAAACTTTTGGATACTGTATGCTGTGATCACACTTGAATTACAACCATGGACAATGCAGAGTTTCTTGGAAAACACAGCAAAATAGTGAGTTGTAAAGATATCAAAATCCTTTCTTTAGAAAGAATCAGCACAGAGGGTTAGGGCCAAAATTCTCCAAGTGGAGGAGAAGTTTCCCTGTGCTAGCACTGCACCATTGGTGAGCCAAGAGCCCCTTGTTGCACTCACAGGGTGGGAGCCACTGAATAACTGACAGGTCTGTGCGGATCTCCAAAAGCAAAATTCCTTGAGATTGAGTTCAGAATACCTGTTCTAACTGTTCTGGCCAGCTGTCTGCCTCAGCAAGGGAGCAGGGGAAAAGATCAGCACTAAGCAAAAAGCCTTGGAATCAGCCTTCAGACCTATTCCAAGAGCAGAACCACCATAATTCCTGACCATGGAGACTGGAGTCCAGCACAGCCACTCTTCCATAGGCTCTTAGATAGAGGGGTATTATTACACTCACCAGTACACTTGAAAAACATCCCAGAGAGATTTTCAGGCCCATAAAGCAGATAAAAAATAAAGCCCATTTGCAGTTTGGAATATACAGATGAATGGTGTTTCGTGGAAGTGACTGTGCTACGTGTGAGCTTGGATCATGCCAGGGTGCAGTTGTCACAGCCGGATGTTTGCAGCCTTCCAGCACCCATCAGCCCTGCCTGGAGGGGGAGGGCAGGGGGAATTTGGTATGCAAATGATTTCTCTGTGGAATCAGTCTGGAGGATATAAATACTGACAGAATCATATCAAACAGTGTCTAATTCCCTGCAAAGACAAATGGAATCCTATTATATTCTGGTTTTAATAACAGGAATTTTTGTTGCTTTTGTATTGCTGGTTTTAATTGCAATTGATCATAATTTCTTCAAGGCAGAGATTCCTCCTGGTGTTGACCAGCCAGCAAAGCTCCGCTTTTATCACTGTATGTACACTCTGATGGAAATTCTGGTGAGTTTATCATGCTCTGGGATACTGGGATTTTCAGGAAAGTTAAAACTTGAGTATGAAGATATGCATCTACATATTGCAACTACATGTAACGGGAAGCACACAGTAATACAGAACTAAAGGCCAAAAGTTGATTTGGTTTCTATTACCATATATAAAGCAGACAGGATGAGGTAAGTTCTTTTAATACTGAGATATCCATTTTTATGCTGCAATTGTGTATTTCTGTAATGAAATGACTGGTCCTGTGGATAACAGGAGGACTGTGGATATAATTTACATGAATAATAACCCAAATTTTTATATCTCAGTGCACTCTGATATATGTAAGGCAATTTTCTAAATTCTGAGCTATCTGCAGGAAGCTTCTTACCCTTGTTCCTGTTCTTATTCTGCAGTGACTGAGTTATTGAGTCTTAATTAGATATCATAGACATTTTCATCTCACCTAACCTTAGATATTGTAACTGAGGCATCTGAAGTAGTTTATAATCCATGGAGATGAAAAGACACCTCCAGAGCATGACTTAACACAGCCTGAGCTGGAACCTTCCTCAGGAAATGCCTCTTTCTATTCACTCATTAGGAAAGGAGCCTCAGGCCTCCCAGCTTCCACACCTGAGCAAATGCCTGTTGTTACTTGTGGTAAATCCAGATCACAGGAACCAGAAGGTATTCATTTAAGACATTTAATGGAGCAAGTATTACAACATTCTTCCTGCAATCATGAAGATGTAAATATTCATGTTCTTAACTGAAGTCCCAAAGACAGTTATTTGTGGGAATCCTAAAAACTAGCAAATAACCAACCCAATTATCCTAGAGTCAGTGTAGGAAAAGTAGGTTGTGGCCTTTACAGTGTGGGAAGACTTGTACTCCCTATAGTGATTTCTCATTTTTTCTGTTATATCTATCTAGGCAAAGAACCTGAACTGCTTGGGTATTGTTGGAGAGCACACACTTATCAGGCTGATCACGGCAGGACTCCCAGCATGCTGTGACTCCCAGCTCTTCATTAAGGATCTGCATTTTGATGGGGTACCTGTGAGGATTTACCTCCCAAGAGAACCATCTGCAGGCAAACGGAGAGGAGTCATCTTCTTCCACGGAGGATGTGGCATTTTCGGGAGCATCAGTAAGGAATTGAAAGAGAAAATGGGACTATTTAGCATTGTTAACTGCCTGTTTTTAAAAACTCCTGACCCTAGGAAGTGACTGAAGCTTAGTTTGAGAGACTGGAGATAGAAAGCACTTAGTGCTTATTTTTACTTTTGAAACCCTCTAATCTGCACTTATTTTGTATTTAAATTATTTTTTATAGGATATAGCACTCTTTATCATAGAACTATTAGGATCATAAAATGGTTTGGGTAGAAGTGACTGTAAATATAATCTTGTTCCACCCCCTGCCATGGGCAGGGACACCTTCCACTATCCCAGGGTGCTCCAAGCCCCATCCAGCCTGGCCTTGGACATTTCCAGGGTTGGGGCAGCCACAGCTGCTCTGGGCACCCTGTGCCAAGGCTTTCCCACCCTCATAATAAAAATGTGTTCCTTGCATGCAAATGAATTCTCTCCTCTCTCAGTTTAGAACTGCTGCCCATTCTCTAATAGTAAGAATAATTCCTTATTTTCCACACAGATCTCTCTAAATGTATGAACTACACAGTAAGTCCTGATGACCAAAAATCTAGATTATTTTTATCCTAAAGAAAATTTGGGTACTCACTAAATAGACAAGGGGCCCACAAGCAATCATGGTAATATGTCATAAAAATAAAAGGGACAATACTGACTGAAGTTTTCTAGGATGTTAATTACATCCAAATCATTTGTTCTTCAGGAAGTTATGAAAGAGTATGCCGGTACATAGCCAGAAAATCTGATTCAGTGGTAGCGTCTGTTGGGTAAGTGAGATCCAAGCAGTGCAAATCCTGGAATCAGAGAATTCTGCAGCTTTCCCCCTGCTTCCCCCACACCCCTGAACTTACATTTCTTTGAATATAACAAAAGAAACTGAGCTCTAGTGCTGTCTTCCCCACACTGCTGCTATGTGGGAGCAAGCATGTGCCATGGAATGGCAATGGAAATACCTGATCCAGGGTGAGTTACAGGTTTGTTCATTGTACATCACTATCACCACAGAAATCATTACCTTTGTTTGGTAATAAGAAATTATAAGCCAAATAGCAGATTTTGATATTTGGGGGGAATATTTAAAATTATCTGGGATGATATTAAAGAGTAAATAGTGAGTCTAAAATTCAGTATTTTTTAAAACCAGCATGGACCACTGCTTCCTTTTAAAGATGTTTTGATTATAGAAAATAGGTGATGGTATAAAGAAATCTTAATTTCCAACAAATTCTTCCATGAAAAAGTTTATTATTAAGGGATTTTATTAAATTGGGAGGAATTGGTTTTGAGAAGGAAATGGAGGGAAAGTTGTTCTGGTTTGCTTCAGCATGTAAAACTTTAAATTAGATATAATTAATGATGTAATTAATATTGGTTAGTGGGAGTTTTTGCAACTGCATGGGATCTATTTCAGATGAGACACTCAGCAATGTGTAACAGCAGCTGCCTTTTCTACCTCTCAGGTATCATTTAGCACCTGAGCACAAGTATCCAGCCCAAACTCTGGAATGTCTCACTGCTACCCTGCACTTCCTGAAGACTGCAGAGACCTACGGGGTGGATCCCGCTCGGGTTATTGTTTGTGGGGACAGTGTAGGGGGCACGTACACGGCCAGTGTTTGCCAAGAACTAGGGCGTAGGACAGACATCCCAAAGATCTGTGCCCAGGTGCTGATCTATCCATTTCTCCAAGCACTGAACTTCAATCTCCCATCTTACCAGAAAAATGCTGCTGCCGCCTTCCTGTCCCGGGAGCGCGCAGTCGATTTTCTTCTCAAATACTTGGATAAGGATTGCTCCCTGAAGGAACCCATTTTGGCTGGTTCTCATGTTCCTGAGAGTATAAATTTGAAATATAGGAAATGGGTAAATCCAGATTTTATCCCAGACGTATTTAAACTGGGCTATAAAGCACTACTCCCCACTTCGTTTTTACCTCAAGTCCATGAAGAAGTGCAAGAACTGTTTGAGCCCTGGTTCTCCCCGCTGCTGGCAGAGGATGCTGTTGTTTGTCCCCTCCCTGACACCTGCATTGTCACCTGTGAGCACGATGTGCTCAGGGATGAAGGGCTGTTGTACAAGAAACGCTTAGAGGACAACAACGTACATGTGACCTGGCACCACGTGGAAAAAGGCTTTCACTGTGCACTGGGATTTTTTGGATATGGTATTTTCTCTTTCCCATCATCAAGTACAATAATGAACCACGCTGTAGATTTTATAAAAGGCTATTAAATAATTTTCTTGCATACAGTGCACTGGTATTTAGAGAAAGAGAATGATTCAATTAACCATTTACTAGCTATTTGTCCATTGGAATCAAGGCAAGAACTTATGACATTAGCATAGTCTGCTGAATTCTGATTTTTACTTGCTATTACTTAGGAACATGATGTTTAGGGGTTTTTTGTAAGCTTACTTTGCTGTTCTCTTCTTACATTGTAAGAATTTTTGTTCTCTTCATACATCAAAGAATAAAAACTCATCATAGCAAAAAACATTCTAAACGTGTGAATAAAAACCCCATGCAGCATGTGAGTAATTAGCCATGTGCACACACATGCCCACCTAGTGCCCCCAAAATCAGCATGGCAATACCTCTGGAGAGAGGAGATTCCTTCCTACTTCAGGGATGAGCAGTAATCACCATCATAGTGTGTGTACAGACAACCTATAGTTTTGCATTTATGTGTAAAATCTGAAGGAAGGAATTGGATGTACTTACAAACCTGATTTTAAAGGGAAATGGGGGACAGATAGGTTGGTACAGCTCACACACTGCATGAGAGGGGTACCAGGAGGTACCTGAGACTGCAACAGAGATGCAGTGAGGGAGAATTGCTCAAAAGTACCTGAGTGTCCTCTAAATTATATTCTATAAAGTTCCTTTCTGAGCAGCACTTGGTTGTATTCAAGGAAGACAGAAACATAAGGGGTTTTGCCCTACTGTAATCAACTTGCTTACCTGGCTATTGAGGAGAAAGGATATAAACAGCATGGAAATTGCCAAAATAATTTCTGTGAATATCCAAAGCCAAAGAAAAATCTTAGCTCAATTGTTGTATTGCTGTAATTGTTACATTGCTTTTTGGGAGAGATCCACCTTTGCTAAAAACAGATGCCAAGATAATTGCCACTGCATAACAAGATAGCTGGGCATGCAATACCTAGGGATTGTAAAATGTCTAACTGTTGTGCAACCACCTTGCCTTTGTAATATCCATGCACACACAACTGTGGAAAGAGATTAGTACTCGTCTCCTCTCTGCTGGGCCAGCTGTGAGTAGGAAGAAGCCGGTGGGCTGAATGCTCTGTGTTGTCACCATCTAATGAATGCTGGTGACAGGTGAGCAGGTCCACATCTCTGCAGCAACAAGTCACTACTTGAGGGTTCTCATTCTCCAGTCCCCCTCAGCAAAATGAAGTTACATTTCTTCATGCTCAGTTAACACAACAGAGAGTTTGTTTGTTTCATTTTTCCTGTTGCAGACATAATTTGCTCTTCAAGCAAAGAAGTTCTTGTGGGGTAAACAATGTGATAGTTCCAAATGCTCCTCTCTTTGGGGACTTCAGGATTTGCCTTGGTTACAAAGATAAAGGTTGGGTTACCAGCTCACATGCTGCTAGCTGAAGCTGAGCCACCAGAATCTGTATCTACTATAAAAGCCTTGCAAGAAGCTGAATAACATTGGAGCAGTTGGAGAAGGCTGGCAAATGCCAGAACTAAGGAGGTCTGTACAGTTCCACCTTGTACTCTGGAAGTTATGAGATGGTCACAGACAATCTCATGTTATTTTACACACAGCATTATACTCATCAGTTCAGCAACCCAATACTTGTTTTCTCTCCTTTATCATTCTCTGGAGTTATGCCTCATTTTTGGGCCAATGTCCAAACTTGACACTGATCTACTCCTGAGATTTTTCCATGGCCCTTTATCCGTTGGTCTTTAATTTACTACAGAGAATAACAAATTTAGCTTTATAATATGTCAACAGCATTATTTGTTCTCTTAAACACACATTTTAATCATGGGTTTTAACCATTGAGTGCAGAAGGGTAAGCAGAGAACAGCAAGTGCTGAAATAATGTATTCCTTTCGTTTAGTCGTGACTCCCAGATTTTCTAAACTTTACAAAATCACAAGATCTAACTGTGTCCATGGACCTTTCTGTTCTTTGTTTTATTTTAATTAATTACATATCTGCTATGTGTCTTGCATTGCTAAGATAGCATGTTTGAAGACATTCTTATGGTTTCCAAAGTGTGGGATTTTCAAGTACAAATTAAATAAAAATTCAAGTATGAAACACAATGACAGTCAATGTCACCTACAGAATTATAGACACCAATGCCATTCCACAAGGAATTATGCAGCCAGAGAGTGAGGACTGACAAGCTCAGCTCTGGTTCAAGTTCAGACTTCCAGCACCAGATGGCTCTCAAGCTCTGCAGAACCCAAAAGGAGCTTCTTGGGTCTGGAACACTTTCTCTGGAATGTTTACCAGTATCCCAGTACCTGCCTCCATTCACAGTGAGTTCCTGTTACCAGCTGATCACACCACAGTCCAGAGGCAGGGAATGTTTGTTACACCTGGCTCAGTCTCTCTCCTTGCATGTCACACACAACAGAAAAAGAACAAGGAATGACAAGATTTCTGGCTCTGGCAGTTAGCTTTTCACTGGAAATTAATAAGAAAGGGACTCCCTGGTGTAGTAGAAAATAGGCCTGGTCTATTCTCTGATCTATCTCACAGGAGCAGAGACAAAGTTAAAAAATGATCAGAAGCTAGAGAAAACATTTATTTGAAAGATTGTTTAGGGAATGGTTTTCTCCATCCTGGGCCTCAAGCTTGTGAATTGCTGAGTCTAAGCTTACAAAGCATGAAGCACTACTTTGTACCTGAAATGCCCAAAGTAAAAAACCACATGATTACTTCAGAAACCAACTAGTTTGTTTCTTTGACAGCTTCCAGCACATCCAGTCTTTGTGTGGAGTGCCTGGGGGTGCTCTGATGTCTGAACCTTTCTCAACGTGCCCAAAAGAGTCCAAGACCTACCAGCTGTTGGTGAATTGGCGCCAGAAAGGTTTAGAACACAGAAGAACAATAGGTGGGAAGAACTGCAGTACAAAGGATCTGTCACAGGTGTCAAGAGCCTTCCTAGATCCCAAGAGGGGCCAAATCTGTTAAGTGTACTTAGACCACACCTCACCCACTGGGACAGCAGAGCTTACCATATGCCAATTAAATACTTTCACTAATAAACGCTGGAGAAGGGAGTTGCAAAAGTGTTTTGTGCAACAGTATTTCCCAGTGTTCTTGTCTGAGCTATAAGAAAGCTGAACCCTCTGTGCACCTCCATCCTGATGGGTTTGAATTCACCCCTGCTATTTCCCAAGAGTGCCCCAATCCCCAGGCAAAGTGCCTTTCACCAACATCCCTTATCGAGATGGGCATCAAATACCACAAAGAAGGATAAACAAAAATGAATCTGATTTTACACTTAGCATGTGAATAACCTTCTGCCAAGGGAGGGAGAGGCATGAGGACATTGGGAGATGAAAATCCACAAAGAATTGTTGGATAAAATGAATAAACAGTTTGGGCAGAGAGAGGCAGAACATGGACTAAGGCTGAAGTGTATCACCAGAGGTTCCATCCTGTTTATTCTAAACAGTTTCTGAAATCAGGTATCAAGCCTGAGCCATTTCCTATGCAGGTCATGGATTATGCATGCTAAAGCCCTAGGCTTCTCTGTCTTTAGTTTCATTTTATTATACAATTCAAGGTCAGCTTATCCTTTATATTATTATTATTTAAGAAAAAAATTTACACACACATTTTACCCACACTGCGATTTATCAGAACAAGAATTTGCTACCTTCACAGTCTGAGCAGACTGCTAAAAACACACTGTTCCCAAAGGTGACATCACATGTCACCTGTGCTTTACAGGGTTTTTTTTTGCTTCGGGTTAAACCTTATCACTAATGATTTGTGTATGGAAAAATATGTTAGCTCCAGAGGAAGATCCTAAAGCTCACCACAGAAAAGAGTGGGCTGTCTAGTCAGTGCTACTGGCCCTGAAACCATGAAGTCCAAGTCTAGTTTTCATCAGTTGGAATCATATTTCTACACAGAATGACATCTGTACATAATATCTTCCTGGGAGGACAGAGACTGCAGCATGGCCAGGCTCAACCAAGAGGCAGATAAAAACCAAAGAAAACCCAACCAAGCAAAGCAGCTGGTGCAGGGGAAGAGAGAGCCATTGAGGAGGATGAGACAAGACCACCTCCCAGGCCAGCTGCCTCTGGCTCCACTGGACTCAAAGGTGCAATGGCACAGCAGCATCCAAAATCTGCCATCACATGTGATGAAATGTGTTTGTGATATTGAGCCTTGATTTCAATACAAGTCTGAAAATGTAAGGCATGGAGGCAGAATAAAGCAAGAATCTTGAGTTGCTCAGAAGATGATTACCAAGAAATGCTGTGCGGGAACTCACAAATAATAAAGACTTGCTTGTAATCAAAAAACAGGCAGAGACAAAACAAGTTTTTGTCTTCTTGTAAACTGACACTACAATGATCCATCAAGTCATGGTTCTGCTGTGATGGGCACGGCCTTGTGCTCTGGAAATGTGAAAACCACTTATGCAAGACTCTTCTGCAACCAGTTGTTACTGTCTAATTGCATGGTTGGGTTACCTCATGTTCCTACTAGCATTTTTAAAAGCTGGATTATGAGCGATGTATGATAGGAACAGCTAATCCTGTGCCTTTGCCTTAGAAATCCTGAAGTCTGATAAAGGAGGAGGAGACCAAAGCTGGTTCCTTCTTGGGCTTCTACCAGCACAGTAAGATGGAACTTCTCCTGGCCATTTTTCTCACTGTTTTGACTGGGATTGTGGCAATTGCTTTCTACTATGAACACCCCAAAGCAGAAATTCCTCATGGAATCCGTGAGCGCCAAAAGCTTTATGTTCTTCATTACTGCATGAACTTTGGGCTTGGTCTGGTAAGTGAAAAATAAAGTCTTTAATTCTAAAGTTTTTAATTCTGTTTCTGTTAGAGTGATAATGGTTTGGTGATGTTTTTTAGAATCAATGTTTAAATAAATTGTAAATATGCAACTGGACTGATTAGGTGATGTAAGCAGATTTCTTCAGCTGGGCTGGGTATAACAGACTCCCCTGTTTGCTATCCTGCACCAAAGGCAGTATTTCTGAAAAATAATATTGGGCAGACTGTGCAATTCCCAGTTTTTTTCTGACAGCCTGTGTTTTAGCTTTTCATTCCTGCTGCCTCAAGGCCGTGCTGGAATGCTTAGAAGGTAACTTGCCCTGTGTATGTGGAATTTCTACTCCGTGTAACACTGTGCTCATTTACAGAGTGAGCAGCTAAATGATGTCTGTGATCTCAGCTCTCTCCTACAACCTGTCACTCTTCTCCTGAGTGATCTGAAGAGAGCTGCCACATTCATCATCATTTGCCTTTCAATATGCCTAAACAACTTTCTTATTTGAGACAGTACACATAATACCTAAAGTGACTTTCTGTGTCATTGTTTTTAGCACATTTTTGATCCTTCCTCCCTTTTCATCCTTGTTTCTTTTCAAAACTAAAACATGACATGCACTTGTCTTTCTGTTTCATTAATGATTCTGTCCTGAATTAACTGCTGCCCCTGTAATTTTAAAAACCCTTCTGTGATACCTAAACCAAGCTTCTTTTAGTTGTTTAACTTGTGAAAAAAAAACCTGTTCAGTCTCTCTGGCTTGTGCATTACATTTCACTTCAATTCTATGTTCTAATGTTGTTAATTCTTCCTTTCTTTCCCTGACCCATTGCTTAGTAAATTTTCTTTAAAGTCAGTGAGCTCCCCAGCAGGTGACTCACCACATCTCTGGTGCCACACCCAGGCCTCAACACTGACTTCAATTCCTATCCTATTTTACTGGTTTGTTATTGAAGCAAAGTTAGTTTTCTTACAAGTATTATACAGTGTATAAGCATCCACATTTTCTAAACACTGTGTGATTACTCTTTATCCATCAAAATTTTATCTTTGTGTAAATAATTTGTTAAAAGTGAAAATGCAGAATTTAGAAATTTACTGGTGATTGATGTAGTTTTTAGCTTCTGATCTTACAATTTTGTATCCTTGCTGCTGGCCAGTGAGAGGCCAAGCATAACACAGTTCCAATACTGCCTGAAAGGAGCTGAGAGATAAGGACATTAATGGAGGGTTAAACCAAAGTTTAAATGCAAGTAGAGTTCAAGTCATGTAGCAACTCTTGCTGTGGCTGGTAGGCAAATTACTTATGCCAAATCCTTTCAAGGGCTGACATCCATGATGTCAAAATTGCACAGAAAAAGAAAGTTTACTAAGATATCCAGTCTTCAGCTGGGGCAAAAGGCAACACAGGGTTTGGTAAGGTCTCCTAGGAGTCCTTTTAGTATTTTCAAGACAAAGATGATCTTCATATTCCATACAAATATGGCTAAATGCAGCTTTAACCTTTACTGTTACAAAAGTGTTAGTGTGAGGACAGAAAGCACCAGAGGGAAACTGAAGAATAAAGAAGTAAAGCTATTTTCCCACGGACACAGACCAGGAGTTCTGTAGGAAGAATTGGTATGAGATTAAAACTTTACCACAAGACAATCCTTCCTGTGTATGGGGTCAGCTCTTCAGATGGCCTAAAATAGGATACCTACATCAAATTTAACAGAAACATGTTACTGAGCTACATGAGGTCTGTGAAATATGAGGTGAAAGCCTCAAGGGCAGGTTTTTAAGATCCTTTGTAAGGACAATTCTCCTTGAAATGCAGCACCACAAATTACATTACTCATTAGAGAAGTCTGCTGCAGAAGTAGTGCAAAATTGAATCCAATATAGTGGAAATACACTGATACTGCCTCATGTTTTTCACCTTGAGCAGGAATAGACTAGACTAGGCTACAAGTTAAACAGCTTAAAGCCATGAGGATGTGATGGAATAGAAAAGCAAAGAGTGACATAATAACCTAAGCCCAAGTGTTTAAGAAAGAATCAGTGAGCTGTGAGAAGATCAAGCCAGGGTTCAAAGCTATTCTTGGTCAGGAGGACAGCTGTGGTAGATGCTATGAATTTTTTTCTGCAAGTTTAAAAGCAGTGTGAGTTTGGGAAACAAGAGTATTGGCTACATTTCTTCATCCAAAGTTCAACTACTCTCTCCTTATTTTGTTCAGGCACTGGAACACCTGACAAGGTGAAGTATTTGACACCTTTTATCTACTATTAAGAGTTTGATTGTTTTCCTACTGAATTGACCATGGAGTTTTAAATTTTTTAATGATCAATCTCCAGATTAGATAGAAATTTGCACTAATTTGTGGTTTCTTTTATCACCAGGCAACATTTTTGGACAAAGTAGGTATCATCTCAGAGGTCCATGTCCTCAGGGTTATAACGGAGACAGTATCATCATTTAAAGATAAACATCTTCTTAGCAAAGACTTAAGGTTTGAAAGGGTTAAAGTGAGAATTTACCAGCCAAAACCATCAAACAACAGTCAAAGAAGGGGAATCCTTTATTTTCATGGAGGAGTTGGCCGGTTGGGAAGTATCCGTAAGTAATAAAAATAACACGAGCTGCAGCTGCTCACAGCACCCAGAAGGGTCAGGCTGGAAGGGAGCACAGCAGGACAACTGGTGCCACCTCCCTGCTCCAGCACGGCCAGCCCAGAGCACAGGGCACAGGATTGTGTCCAGATAGCTCTGGAATATCCCCAGTGAGGGAGACTAAACAAACACAGAGTTTCTGACCCGATACAGTATATCTTAAATTACGAGAAGAGTTAATAGATTAAGCTTTATAAATAAAAAAAATAATTTCAGGGCAGCAGAATCAATTTATTTACATGCAGTACTCATCATGTTAAATTGTCTTTATACAGGCTGTGTATCCAGAATATTCTCTGATCATTTTTAATACCTGTTTTCTTTCTTCCTCTTCATGCTTATGAGAAAAATTGAAAATCTCATTAGAATTTTATTTCTTATTTAAAGCGCCCATTTTTTGGTCACACGTGTGTACAAGCTTGTACATGTGTGTCCTTATAGTGGAAAACCAAAGACAAGACACATTTTGGAATTGGACTTGGAAAGAGGTCAGATGATGCCTCATGCACAAGAAAAATTCTTGTACTGGATTTAGCAGGTTTTTTGGGTTTTTTTTGTAAACAACTTCTCCCCTTCAAAACCACTTTAGAAGTGGCAGCAGTGGGGCTGTCTATAACTTTTCAAGGAGGGGACCAAAACAATGCATTGGTTTAAATTCTGGGTATCTTACTGGCCAGATGTAAGGAAATGGTGAGCAATGCCCAGATCAGACCATGCCACATGCCATACATGCTGTGTAGCATTAGCCATGCAACAGAGATAAGAATTTCAGAATATTTTCATTCCCTTTATTTTTAAAGCAAGTTATAATTCCATTGAACTGTTTTGTTTTACAGGGACCTACGAAAGAATGTGCCACTATATCTGCAGGAAGACCAATTCAGTGGTGGTGTGTGTTGGGTAAGTGGAGCGAGCCCAGACACTGACCCTGGGTTTGCAAACCTTTACTGCAGCAAAGCTCCTTGTAAAGTACATCCAGTACCTGTATTTAATGGTCCCGTGCCTTTTGCCAGTACTAATTCATCTTGGGAGGAATTAGTCAACTAATTCCCAATTGTTTATTTCCAAATGAAATCCATTACAGTCATTTTATAACTTGTAGCTACCACTAAGACATGAGGATGTTTTTGTTTTCTAGAGCTATATTCAAACCACCTTAGGCTGAAAGCCTGAAGTGTAACTGTTTCTCTTGAAAGCACAGTTGCCCAGACCCTCAAACAGTCATTTTAGAAGTTCTGAAAAATATAAGAATATCATGAGTTTAAAGCAAGAGGTTACAAACCAAGTTTGACATATCCACCCTCAAAAGAAATCTATACATTTGACTCTATGGTCTTAAATTCATCAGTAAGTTATACTTGGAGACGTGATACATTTCCTTGAAGAAATGGAAGCAGGAAATCCACACTTAACTTGCAGTCAACCTGAGATGACCATTAAAAATATTTCTCTGATAAATTGTAATGCTTTTTTAAAAGAAACAAAGAATAAAAGTTCAGGAAAAGAGTTGATGTCTAAAGCCATGATTACAATTGCACTAACTGCTATTTACATCCTAAAATCGTTGAAGGAACAGTAACTCAATTGGTTCTATTTAAAGAACTCAGCTTCCAAACACTGAAAACCTTTCAGATTTTCACTGTCAATTTTCTATGCTGATATTCTCTAACAATTTGTTGTTAAATGTTCACTTCCTTTTCTAACTGGAATTAATGATAACTGATTGACACACCTGCCTTGCCAGCTAATTCTAAAACAACTCTCATGTGCTTTCAGTCACTTACAATATATGTAAAGAAGTGTTTTGCAAAGGAAGGACAGTGTACTGACTACCCCAAACATTAACAGTAGCAAATAATACATCAAAAGTACTAATGTGGATCAGTTATGTTACTGCAATTATAATCTAAGAGTATCTTCCTGTCTTTTGAGAGAAATAAATGAACTACAGGATTCCCATTCACTAGACATGACTGTGCTACAACACTTCACTCCTGTTTAGGTATCGTTTAGCTCCTGAGCACCCATTCCCAGCCCAGTTTGAGGACTGTCTCACTGCTGCCATCCACTTTCTGAGGACTGCACAAGACCATGGGGTCGACCCTTCCCGTATTGTCATCTGTGGAGACAGCAGTGGAGGGTCACTCACTGCTGCTGTTGCCCAAGCACTGGTGAACAGAAGAGATCTCCCAAAGCTGAGAGCACAAATCCTAATATATCCTTTTCTCCAATGTGTGGACTTCAATTTGCCTTCTTATCAGCAGAACGCGAGAGTCCCCATTTTGCTAAAGGAACGAACCATTGTCCTTGGCTTGAAGTATGTTAATAAAGACTTGTGCCCCGAAGAATTATTTAAAGGTTGTCATGTTTCTGAAGATCAGAGACTGAAATATAAGAAATGGGTGAGTCCTGACTACATCCCTCAGGAGTTTAAAACAAGAGGTTACAAACCAAGTCCAACATACCCACCCTCAAAACAAATCTGTGAAATGCTCAAGCTCATGTTTGACCCTGTTTTTTCACCATTGTTGGCTGAAGACAGTGTTATTGCTGGGCTCCCTGAGACTTTCATTTTGACCTGTGAATTTGATGTGCTTAGAGATGATGGACTGCTGTACAAGAAACGATTAGAGGACCATGGTATAAAAGTGACCTGGTGCCATCTGCAAGAGGGATTCCATGGATCAGTGTTCTTAGCACTTTTTGGTAGGGTGCTAGGATTCCACTCTGGAAAGAAAGGCCTGGAAAAGATAGTGAATTTTCTAAGACTGATGTAAAATTCTATTTCTTGCTTTCTTTTCCTGATTCCTATCTCTTGTTGCTTACACAGTTCTTTTTAAAAATCCTCAATTTCCCTTTTCTTAAATCATCACCTTAAATTTCTGCACTGCATCTGTCTTCTTTTTACCCAATAAGTTGATTGCATGGTGGCCTTTGTTTAATTTTGTCTCAGGAGAGGCAAAATCAGGTGAATTTACAATTCTTTCCTCTACCACCACTTTAGTTTTCTCTTGTAGCCATTAAACATCTCATCCTTATAGCAAGGGGTCTGCAGTGTGGTCTGGCTCAGTAAAGTTCTGGTACTATTAGAGCACAAACCACATTTGAAAACAACCTGGGGTAGGTAATGGTGTGAATCTACAGTACCAGTGTATAAAGAGTATGGTCAATGACTTAGGAAAGCCTGTATCTGGTGGGAGCTGAATTTGAGATGAGCATAAAGAGAACTGAATGTAGCAGGAAAAATGTGAATATAGACAAATGAAAGAGGGGAAGAGAAGGAGAGGAAGAGAGGGAAAGGGCAGGCCTGGAACTACAGATATTATAACGAGTATTGGTCAAGGAAAACAACATCTATTTAAAAAATCATGCATATATATATTTTATATATAGATAATAGATATATGGGAATATAAAGTAATATTGGTTCCTTTACAAAGTGTAGGCCTGCACTGCCTGAGGCAGGGAAGGACTCCTCCTTTGGGGGACAGAGTCAAGTGCCATCTCAGAGAAAGGAGAATGATTGAGGGGAAAAAAAAATCAAAGTTCAGGTCGATCCTAAACTATGTACAACAGGAGATGAACGATCAAGTCAACCAGTACAAAATAAAATGGCATAACAAAAGTGTAAAGCTATTTTCTCAGAAATTAACTTAAGTATTACCAGAAATAGTATAAATGTTTTAATGACACCATTCTGAGGTGAATGCTAGTAAAGAACTGTTACTCCTTTTCCCATATCTTTGCCTGAAAGGCCCTTGAATTTAAAGTTACAATAGTTCAGAAGATAGGGGGTCATATTTTCCATTCCAAGGGAGGTTTCTGCTTTCCATAGCAGACCCTTAACTTTCAAACCAAGATACTGTAGAACAGTGTAATTCTTCTGGTTCTTGTTATAATCTTATATCCTGAATTAAAATAATTTATCACGTCACTAGATTTTATTGTCTTAAATTCCTCAGTAAGTTCTACTTGGAGGCAGGATGCATTTCCATGCAGAAACAAAAGCAGGACGAGGACTCAGTTTTACTGGCAGTCAAAACTTCTGACTGTCTTGGCTTACATTAACACCTGGAACACTATCCTCACTAAAAGTACCACCATTCTTGTCAGGGAAATTGCTAGCTCTATCATTTACAAACAATACTTGCTGTGCATGATACTGTATGTGTTTTCTGCCCCCCACTGGAGCACTTAATCAAAAGCAAGGATCCTGCAGACTGTTATGAAAGACAATGCAACAGAAGACACCCTACAACCAAGGGAAGGACTTTGCTGCAGTGCTGGCTGTGATTTACATTCAGCATATGAGCAAAGAAAGCCTCCCAGAACAAGATGAATTACATTTAGTTACACTCACATAGTAGTCAGAAAAAAGGGGGACTTTTATAGGGATCTTCCATGTGGCATCTCTGAATGAATACAATGTAAATAAGCATAAAGCCCAGAAAATCTTCTCCAATGTTTTCCTGATTTCTAGGCACACACTTCCATTGACACTGTTGAATGCTGCCTGTTTTCCACATGGGCAACCTGTGCCACAAATGCTGAGGTGACATCAGTGGCAGTTTGTCCATGAAGTGATAAGAGCAGTACATTCCTGATGCTAAAATGCACAACAAGTCAGACTAACACAAAGGCTGACAGCTGTCAAACCTCTCGTGGGTATTACACCCCAAAGACAATATGATGAAGATACTACAGATTTTTTTTTTTTTAACCCAGAGAGCTCCTGGGTTATCAGAGTTTTTGCCTATGAAGAACTTAGGAAAATAAGTTTCCTTAGCTGTGGCAGTTCTTTCCCATCTTGACAAAAACAACTAGTTCCTTCCACAAGAGAAGGTGAGATGCCTGAGGTGATAATTCCCTCAAGAGTTTGCACCCTGAGTGAAGCAATAGCCCCCCAGGCTGCCCTCCAGGCAGGAACAGGCTGTGGACAAGGCTGGTCCATCCAGAGGTATCAACCCCAGAGAATGAGGGCACAAGCCACATTTCCTAAGGTGGTCTCTACACTTTGGCCCAAGGGCACCATAGCACAAATAAAAGGATGCAGGAGCAGATTGGAACACTGTCAAAACCTGAAAACTTGTGAGATGCTGGGAAGCTCAGTGCAGCTGGGAGGGCTTGAGACTCTTCGAACAGCTCTGGGTCATAGGAAGATGTTGAAGGAAATGAAAGAAGGGAAAGGAAACTGCCCTGCATTGTTCCATCACCAGATGTCAGCACCAGCTGAGTCTGTAATAACCTGGCAAACCTCTCTGCTCTGGGTACACAATGTGAGTACCTGAAACACATTACCAAAGGTCAAACTGTGGTTTGATTTCAGTATTTTACTGAACCTGTTCTTATGCCTTCATAGCCTGAAGCTGTCTGTTTAATAATAGAGCACTTTTAAAGCCATAACAACTTTATAGATTACCTGTTCTAACCAATCAAGTTTGGAGTAGTGTATTACAGAAGTTTACAACTTCAATTATCCTCTGCTTTGCTGTCTTCACATCACCTCTTTGTACCACTCTAGTTACAATTCACATACCATAGCTTCTAAAAAATAAATAGGCAATTAGAAAACATTCCAAATTTACCAGCTATATTATTTATAAATAATGTTATTTATTTAAAAGCACTTAACACTATTCTCTGCCTATTATGTCCATTCTCTGTACTGCTCAGGTGCAATCCTGCAAGCTCTGGCTGTTTTTATTGCTGTCTTCCTTGTCTCAGTTATTCCCTGTGTTTGCTGATTCCTGTGAGAGTGCACTCACTGCTAACCTGAATATTTGGAATACTGAGATTCAGACAAAAACCTGGCAGTTGCAGTTGTTATATCCACATTCAAGCAACTTCTGATTTAATAAGATTCATTTTGGTGTGATGACTTGCCATGAAATCCCATGTGGATGTTCCAGAGCAGCTTTTTGGAATCCATATGTATGAAGCAGAATTCATTCACTCTGAGGAGCAGAACTGCACAGCAGCAGAGACAGACACCCAACAATCCACCCACATTTTCAAATGCTACTTAACAAAATCCTCCCGTTGAGTAAGCATTTCAAAAATGTACCTGCCCTGAACTGCACAACACAAGATCTGAATTTCCATCATTGAATGCTAATACATAACATCTGTCTTTTTCTGTCTTTTTTTTTCTTTTTAGTACTGTACAGTTTTTTACTCCAGGATGTGTTAGCAGCTGTTTAGCCTAGGAGTCATTTGGAAGGGACAAACTTCAAAGAAGAAGAGAAGAAAGGAAAGGCTAAAATAAAGATTTATGGCAGACTAAGTGGAAGGTGGCTTTCTGTTGTAAGAGCAAAACATACAGGAAGTGGCTACTTATTCGGGTGGGGAGATGGAGATAACGAAAAGGGAGGACACTGAAAGGTAAGTAGGAAGCAGCCTAAATGCAGAGGAAGATGAAGCAAATACACAGCACCTTTAAAAACCAGTATGGTAGAGCATGTACTAAGCTGTAATTTCTTAAGGCTTCTTATTGTCACTGTAAAGGGTATATTAAATCCATCTGACAGATCAGAAGACTCAGGCTTACAGATATGAAGAGCTCTGAGATGCTTTCAGTCAGTGGTTTACATAAAACAAAGAAATGTGAACTGAAGGATGGCAAGTTCCTCCCATGCTCCACTTGGTAAAAACGAAGTCAGTTAAATTACTCTACAGATTCTAATTGTTCTGCTAAATTACCTAGAGAAAATAAGAATAATTTTTAAAAGCAAGGCAAATGATATTTGCCAGTGTTTCATTTTGAAATGAACATTAAAAAAAATAAAGGACTCTACCAGAAGCTATTATTTCTGGGTTTAATTTTTTGAATACATAGTTTTTTCCTGTTTTCTGTTCCTGACTATACCTGCTGGAATCGATACCTCAGTCATCACAGCTGCCACTTCACCACACTTCAGTTACTCATTGTAGGATTTCTTGTGTTACACAGAGTAGCTCTGCAATAGTCACCTGATCCCAGGTTAACTGTGGTGGCAAACAGTCTGCAATCACAAGTGAAATGTGTTGCAATGTTTTAGAGAAAGACTTCACAACTCATGACAGTCACAGAATTCATCAGCACCAACTCCCCTGACCCTCCTGCCTTGCTGAGTTTGTCAGCTCCTGCCTCTTCTGCTAATAATTAAGGGGAAGTTGATGAGTTTTACACATTCTCAGCCTACAAAGCTATGTGGGATTCCACAGCTATAGAAGCTTTAGAAAACCGACAAGACCGAAAACCTACAAATACCACATTTCCTTGGATAGGTACTGTCCCCTTCCCATCATTGCTATAACTATTAGAAATATGCTGAAAAATCAAGGATCTTGAGAACGAATTTTAGAATGCATAAATGGAGGCTTGCTGATGAGAAAATGGGAAGAATTTACCCATTTTCGATTCTGTACTCATCAAGTGCTACATTAACATTAAACTCCAGTAACACCAAGTTTAATGAATAAAGCATCAATTTGTGAGCTCTGAGTAGCTGTTTTATAACAATAAAGAACCATATGAGATCCATAATTCTCATTACAATGTCAAACTCCAGACTGTGTTCATTTTCTCTGGTTTAGTGGAATCTCATCAACCTTTAGTTAGTGCAAGGCTGTTCTCATCAATAGGTGGTAAAGACTTCATGGAAGCTGGGGTCTGGGGATGAGTTTGCTGAAAAATAAAAATATGGCTAGAGCAAAACACATCAAACACCCACCATTTAAAGAACTATTTCTGTACTGCCAGAAAGAGAAGAAGCCTTTTTGTTTGCAAAGATACAAGATACCCACTTCATGTAGTGAACTGAAAGGAAATAAAACATTCTTTTGACAATTTAGCATGTCAAAAACGACTGGGAAAGAACCCCACTGAAAACCTCACCAACAGTTTTGTACCAGCTTGAGAACTGGACAGTGACCATAGAAATTCCTACCCATCCTGTGGGTACAGGAATGGCTGGCCAGACTAGAAATAGCTGAAATATATGGAATATAAGGCACCAAGCATCATCACACAGTTGTCAATATAAGCATCCTCAGAAGAACCAAGCAGCTCTCAGACCATGGGATTTGCTTGATTCTGGAAAAACATGGACATTGTGTTAACAGGACAAGGAGGACTGAGGTGCAAACAGCACAGAGGTAGAACATGCTCTAAGTCCACATGCTGAGTATGCTCTAAGAGTAACATATTAAGAGATTGAGAGTAAAACATTAAGGTATTATTTTGAAACATTACTTCACCAACATTTCTTTAACAACAGAAAGGCTGTAAAGCAGAAATTAAAGATTTTTGTTCAGATTGTCATGACAGTACAACAAATTTTATAGACAACTGCCAGGGCATAACATAAAAAAGCAAGCAAACAAAAACCCCAAACTGTCCCTTTGTAAATTTGTATTTAAATAAAAACACAGTAAAGCAATCTTCCATCCACTCTATCACATCTATCAAGGTTTCAAAACAGAGGTGTCATGTGTGAGGTGTTTTGGTTTTGATTAAAACTGATTGATTAATTACTGACTCACTGAATAGGAGAAGAAGTCTTGTGTCAAAACGGTGTCAGCAAGAGCTAATGGCAGACAGACACGTGCTCTTTGGTATAAGGCTTTCACAATGTGATCATACAAACAGCAGGTGTTTAATTGCCTTTGGTCACCTTTAAAAGTTTCATTTACTGCCACTGAAGTAGGAAGGTTTTATTCTTGATTAAAGGTTGTTTTGAAAGCCCAGAAATTGCCTTCTCTGAGGATTCAAATGTAAGAAATCATCAGGAATTCTGAAATACAATATTCAAAGTTGATCTCCATGTGGGAATTTATTTCAGGATATTTGGACTGATGGCACAGACATCAGAAATTAGCGATAAAACTGTGCTGTTCTTACAGGAATAAATGGCAAAACAAATCCAACCTCCTGCAGGCTGTGCTGTAATATCCCACTACAGAGAAACCATTTCTAAAGCTAATAACCACAAGCACCACTGGGCTGCCCCAGCTGTGCTGCAGAGCCCTGTGGAGAACACCTGAGGAGCTGAGGACTGGCTGAGCACTCGCCACGGGCATCTGGGTTTGGCTTCAATACAGTCTAACATTTTAACTGCCTCTATCCTAAATCTGTGCCCTGTGGAAGGGAAAGGCCCCAAATCAGTCAATCTCAGCACAGAAAAGGCTCTGATGACCTCCCTATTTCACAAACCTTGGCATAAATTTACAACATTGCTTCATCCCACACATTCTTACCTTCACAGTCAATGTTGTGCAAATCAGCTGTCAGTGTTTCTTTCATATAAATAATCTGCTAATGAAACTAAGGACTAATTCAGTTTTCAGATGGGAATTCCATGTTAAAAGCCAAGGCACAAAAAAGGTTTGGGAGCTGTAAATTTTAAATTGTGTAGAAAACATAATTCTAGTAAGAAAAACACAAACCAGAAAAATTACTTCACCAAACAACTGCCACCGTTGCCATCCTTCACCTATACACAGCTATTCATAATTCCTCTAGTGGCTTGACGTGTGTCTGGAGAGACATTTGTGAACATTAAGGCTGATTTTAAACACTGAGCAAATGTACTCTTATTTAAAGCAAAATTGAAGCATGAATGTGTCAGTGCATTCTCCTATGAAACAAGAGTTTATAAACAATGTGGATTTGAGTATTTTTCTTCTCAGACAAATGTATATATACCTTGATGACAAATGCAAGTAGCCCCATGCCACTAAAATTTAACACTGCAACAGGAATGTCCATCCAAAATGAATCCACTACAAACCAAAAAGACCATATACAAATCAGGGCCCCTCTGAATAATAATTTCTCCTTGTTAGCAAAGAGTTCATAGTATCAATCAATTCCATATACTTTGAATCCCACCTTTTGTAAAGGGTACAAAGAAAGCATAAAGATGTGTTGCCAATAATATTATCAAAAGAAGGGTGGAGAAAATTGCATTACATTGCATTGCAACATTAATAAACACCTAATTTCTGCACATGAACTGAGCACTCAGTCTCCTGTGAAGATACCTCAGATACACTTGAAAACAAGGCTTAACACAGCACTGGTTTTATAGCATTCACTCCCACTGAAGTGAAATGGCATGTATTTATACAACTTTAGCAATTATAGGAATGTTTTTTATTTCTCCTGTTTTAATGCCAGCATTGTTTTGGGGGGTTGTATTATACGGTTTTTTCAACTCAGAACTGCCACCTGGAATTGAGCAACCTCTAAAGCTTCGTTTTTTCCACTCCTTGATGATTACAACCATGGTCGCAGTAAGTCATATTTCTTAACCTGGGGATTTTACTTTTGCTTGGGTAGAATATTTGGGAGCTGGAGGATAATGGCTTAAGGGGGGAAAAAAAAGAATAAAGCAATTCACGCTCCTGAAACCTGTAAGCATTGATATATGAGCCCAAAACATGTTAAATTAACTCATAAAATTGATATGACTAATCTTAAAAGCTTCTTTAGATTCTTCAGTCAAACTGCAGCCACTTTATGCTGGGAAACTGTTTCACTTGAGAATTTAAAACAAATATCTAGATGTATTCTCTACATAGTGAACTGCATGTACATGAAATAATGCTGTCTGTTCAGGAACAAGCCAACATTACTGCTTTTCTTCCAAATTCTTTGCAACAGGGAAAGATTTTGGAGAAGCTGGGGATCTGCAATGATTTAACCATACTGCGAGCAGCACTCAATGGGATACCCCCATGGAGAGATTCCAAACTGCTTATCAAAGATCTCATAGTAGATGAGGTACCACTGAGGATTTATCAGCCCAAAAGCCCACCCACTGGCAAAAGAAGAGGAATTCTGTATTTTCATGGAGGTGCCGGCACATTTGGGAGCATTAGTAAGCAATGGGCAAGTTTTACTTTGAAAGTCAAATCCAAGCCTTTACATTTTAGCCTTCAGGCATGTGTAAGTTGACATCTGCCCTGTCCTTCCCAGTGTCACCAGTCTTGGCACTTGCAGCACTAAAGAGAAAGTATTTGTGGAAATAATTTGTGGAATTAATAGTCTCATGTTAAAGGGAGTCACATCTCTGCTTCCTTTGGGCTAGAGACCTGTGGTCCAGAAATCCCTCACCCTGCTCTCAGCTCTCAGTGAGGGACTCTGCTCTACTAAGACTACTCTATCTTACATAAAAGATATAATATGGGTCCAAGGAAGAATTTAAAGAACACATTTAAAAAAAAATTCTGTAAATAAATTCCTATTCAAGGAATCCAAATGAAGGAAAATACAAACAATGAAGGAGCAATTTGGGGAAGTTTGATTTTTGTGATGACATGGAACAGGATACTTGATTTCTTTTTCAGAAAGGGAGACATCCCTTGTCTCAGCAACTGGGAATTCCATCTCTTGACTGCTCTGGATCTCCTTCTGAGCAGCCAATGCTGTGAGAGCTTTCTCTGCAAGCCAGTGCTCTTAACATGGAAAAATGGACTTTGTTACAGGGGTCAGGCAGGGCAATTTGAGGGGTTTGAATCCTTTACTGTTTCAAAGTGTAGGTTTGCACTATACTGGGCAGGCTTGAGTTTCCTGGCATCCTTCAACCCCATGCAGGAGCCATGCAGGATCCTGTGCCACAGGTTCCCCTCTGCACAGGGCACAAATAACTTACTGTGCTGTACTCAGAGCATGCGAGTCTGGGTGGAGTGTCAGGCTCACATCTCGAGCCAGTCTGGGTAACCGTGAGGACTCCAGGGATGACACTCTGTGTGACAGGTGAATTCCTCTTACTGGAAGAAAAAAACACACCACAAGTTGCACAGTGAGTCCCTGTTCACATGGCATGGCTTGATGTAACAGCCATACCTGTACACAGAGAGTGGGACCTGACCTTTGGCTTCAATTCCTTTTGGTGTTTGATAACAGGAAAGCAATCAACATGATGACACAGCTTTCAGAAGGACTTGGGGAATCTCCAGCCTAGGAAGCCTAAAGTCTGCAACCCACAAATTAGCAGATGCTACAATGAAGAGGAGCACTGGGCAGATAACTGTGACTTATTCCTCCAATGGCTAACGTGCTTCACAAACCCCAGAAACACTGAATCATTTGGGTGGGAAAGGACCTTAAGTCTCATTCTCACTACAAGTTGCCACCACGGGCAGGGACACCTTCTGCTGTCTCTGGCCCTGTCCTACCTGGCCTTGGACATTTTCAGAGATGGGGCAGCCACAGCTTCTCTGAACATCCTGTGCCAGGGCCCCACAACCCTCACAGGGAAGAATTTCTTCCTAATATCTAATCTAAACCCATTCTTTACCAGTTTGATCACTTTAAGTTTTTAAGTCAGCAAATACATGAAGAAAGGAGACTGAATTGCTAAAACCCACTTTGACTTCCAGAAGAGTCTCTTAAAGAGGCTACACACCCATGACATAAGAGGGAAGGTCTTTCATTTGGATAAAAGCTGATCGAAAGACACAAAAAATATGGGTTATGGGAAGCTCCTGTGAGATTCCCATAAGGTGATCTGTGCTGGGACCAGTGCAAATCAATTTATTCAAACACAAAAAAGATGGTGCAAGCTGATGTGGTACTAAGTCCTCTTAATGGTCATAAATGGATGGCTGAAAAACTGCAGAATGTCTTTATGACAGCAGAGGTTCAGACAATAAAATGCCAGGTGAAATGGCATGTAGAGACGTCAAACAGATGAACAGAGCATCCTGACATTATAAATGTAGCAACAGATTCCAAGCAGAGGCAGGAAGAAGATCCTGCAGGAAGGAGGTCTTGGTATTATGGTAGGAAATTGCCTGAAAATGCTGACATAGTGCACAGTAGCAGCCAAAAAGCAAATAAAATGCTAGGAACTATTAGGAAAAAAAAGACAAAACAGAAAACTTCTTTATGCCAATGTAATAAATCCATGGTGTATCTAAATATAGTGTAGGGCTTATAGTTCTGATTTCCACTCCTCAAAAAGGATAGACCAGTACTGCAAATACTTGGAGAGGCTGCCTAGGTGAGAAAAGTGTTTCTATGCAGAGAATATGTGAATGGAATATGACTCTTCAGGCTGCAAAAGATGCATAAAGACAGATACACTAAGTGACTACAAAATCATGAGAAGCAAAAGAAGTTAAACAGGGAAGGATTTATCCACCATTTTCTTACAGTACCAGAGTCAATGTCACCATGTGGAACCAGTGAATGTCAGGTACAAAAGGAGCAACTAGAAATTATTCTTTATAAGCAAGTGAGAGAACTCCCTGCATGAAGCTGCTATGGTTCAGGTTAAAATCATGGGCTTAAGAAGTGGTTTGGGAAATTAATAGAAGAAATACTAATCAATGGCATTAGGTATAAAGACAGCTTCTGTCTCAAAGAACCACTCTGAGCTCACATTCCTGTATGCTCCTTATCCCTGCTTGTCCCCAGCTTACACTCTCCTTAGATACTTTTTGTTGACCACCAGGTGAGCTGTGAGACCAGCCCAGACAGATTTCTGGGTTTCCCTGGTATCACCATCACCTCAGTGTGATGCCCTGAGAGCCACTGACCAACAGAAAATGTGTTAAAGACCACATTCCATAACACGAGGTCCCTGTTGGTCTCATGCAGCAGTACCTTCCACACAGTGTATGTTTTGGGGTCTGTATTTTAATTTCAAAAGGATATTTAATTTTTAAATCATCATTTCTGATAAACTTTCTCTTTAGGAGCCTTTGAAAGAGTATGCCGCTATATGGCCAAAAAATGCAACTCAGTGGTTGTATCTGTTGGGTAAGTGCTATTTTTCCATAAAAGTGTTTATGGGAATACAGCTCTCAGTTGAAACTCTTATGAAAAATATGCTGACAATATTTACTATTTTGGATCATATCCCTATTTTTCACTTAAACCTTTAATTTAGAAATGTGTTTATAGGCAAAGTATTCTAAAATAACTAGTAGCACCACTAGTTTGGCTTTTCAATCCACACTAGTTAAACCCAAATACAATTTTTAAAATTAAGAAAAAAACCCTCTACATAACTACCACAGCAACTGCAAACACCACAAATTGAATGTTTATAACTCCACTGACAATAAGCACAGTCTTTGACATTTCAGATACCGTCTGGCTCCTGAACACCCCTACCCAGGGCAATATTTTGACTGTCTCAACGCCACCTTATACTTCATGAGGAATTTAGAAGAGTATCACGTGGATCCTGGTCTCATCATCATTAGTGGTGACAGCTGTGGAGCTAATTTTGCTACAGTTATTTGCCAAATACTGCTCAATGATAGAGATCTGCCAAAAGTCCGTGCTCAGGTCCTCCTTTACCCAGGACTCCAGGGGCTGGATTTCCATCTGCCCTCCTACCAGCAGAACGCTTCTGTCCCCATGTTGTCTCGGAGGATGGTTATCTACTTCTGTTTTCGTTACCTTAACAGAAAACCCACAGTATGGAAAGATGTTTTACAAAACTGCCATGTTCCCGAGAGTATGAGACAAAAGTATAAAAACTGGGTAAGTGCTGACCTTATTCCTGATGAATTTAAGATTAGAGGCTACATACCACCGAAACACACATCATATAAACCTGAAGTCCATGAAGCTGTCAAAGAAATTTTAGGAATAACATTTTCCCCACTTTTAGCTGAAGATTCCATTATTTGCCAGCTCCCTGAGTCCTACATTGTGACCTGTGAGTTTGATGTGTTGAGGGATGATGGTCTGTTATACAAGAAGAGACTAGAGGACAATGGTGTTCAAGTGACCTGGTATCATAGTGAGAATGGCTTCCATGGAATTTTGGCCTTTTTTGGCTATGGGATTTTTTCCTTTTTATCTGGAAATAAGATAATGGATAATCTTGTGAGTTATATAAACAGTTTATAGAAATATTTTTCCAAAGAAAGATGCAAGTCATACCATATCTTTGATGAATTTATACTTGGCAAGGAATGTAAACATTTTTGATTTATGGTTCGGATTTTGACTGCATTTTGTAGTTTCTGATTTCTGCTTTGTAGTGACTCTCAAACAAGTGTTAAGATTATTTAAAGTGCTACCATTCTGGAAAATATTCTTGTAAAAACACTCCAATAAGACTGAGATGCCAAGGCAAGGACCTAGCACATCCTGCTTCACTAAAACGATAGTAATTCCAGTATTTTTGCACGGTTGGCAGACACTGAAGGCAAGAGACAAGAATATCCCTGAAGATTCTTCAACAGCCCAGAAATGCTGAAGACAAAACCAAGGTCTGCTTTGGCCCTTGAGACAGACAGGAGGTGCTGATGGTATTAGATGGAGAACTCAGCTCTATGAAGTCTTACAGCAGACACTGAAATTGAAGCCATGAATTTAATTTCTAGGTTTAGTCTGTACAAAGACTACACCACTCCAGAAACAAAGAAGTCAAAACGAAGGCTCCTGTCTGGAGTGGAAATTCTAAATTGGAACTAGTGTAGGTTTGATTTTGTTTGGGATCTGAGAAAAGATGTTTTATTTTGGAATTCTCAAATTTATTTGGATTCTCAATTAGAATCTCTGAACATTGCTGAGTGTGGGGATGTTAGAAAAGTGCAGAGGTGAGACTTTTCTGTAGCCCTTGTTTACTTTCAAGGTTATCTTATGCTCAAGGCTACCTGTTCTGCTGTGCTGAAAAAGTTCTGAAAATCATGTAAAGAAGTGTCATGGTTCAGCATAGTTTGGGTTTTTCGTTGAAGAGGGCTCCATCAGCCACAGAAGTGATTCTTTTGCAAAGAGGTGCTTACAGCTTCCTCTAGACCTGACAGAACCAATCAACTGGCTAGTTTGAATATTGGCAACTTTTTAAAGCCACTTAAGAAGCCCTGCTCCATCCATGGCCCTGCTCCATCCATGGCCCTGCTCCATCCATGGCCCTGCTCCACCCACAGCCCTGCTCCATCCATGGTCCTGCTCCATCCATGGTCCTGCTCCATCCATGGTCCTGCTCCATCCATGGCCCTGCTCCATCCACGGCCCTGCTCCATCCACAGCCCTGCTCCATCCACAGCCCTGCTCCATCCACGGCCCTGCTCCATCCATGGCCCTGCTCCATCCACGGCCCTGCTCCATCCACAGCCCTGCTCCATCCATGGCCCTGCTCCATCCACAACCCTGCTCCATCCATGGCCCTGCTCCATCCACAGCCCTGCTCCATCCACAGCCCTGCTCTGTGCAGGCAGCCCCACGGCACAGCTCAGCCAGGCTGGCCTTCACCCAGTGCAGCCAAAATTCATCTGGGGCCTCTGCCCGGCAAAGATCTTGTGACCAACAGCAAGAGGTGAATTCCAGCTGCAAGGCCAGGGTGAGATTAAACCTTTCAATGTTGTAAGATTTCTCAGAACAGATGAAGCCTGCAGACATCAATCCTCTCCCAAGTTGAGGGAAAGGGAAAGATGAAGGCACGTGAAGAAAACACCATAAAGACACCAAAGTCAGTGAAGAAGGAAGAGCTGAAACCCTGAGAGAGGAGAAAGAGGAGATACTTCAAACCTAGAAGCTGAAATTCTGTTTAAAGCTGTGGTGATGGACAATGATTCATCAGAGTACCTGCTGTAATTTCATGAAAGCATGGGAGGTGGAATGTTCATACTGCACCATGAGCAAAAGTACCTGTGCTGAGATAAGCAAATGCTGAAGTAGCTGCGACTTGATGAGAAGCTTGAACAGAGAGAGATGAAAGCGATGAAGACCCTCGCTCCTAGGGAAGAAGAAGACCTCTGTCCCTAGAGATGAAGATGCTCCCAGAGATAGGTGAAGAGAACCTTTGCTTCTGAACAGCTCATCCTTAAAATGGTACCCCATTAGGTCAATATGGAACTCTCAAAAACAGTTGTGGGGAAAGCTGAAAGACGACAGAAGGGACTTTCACGTGTGATCAGAGAACCAGCCTGGGCGGCTGTCTCGCTGTGACATTGAAGCCACGAGAGACTGTTTCTTGTGAAGATGTCTCCATAGCATGAGCAAGAGAGACTTCTCTCCCTAAGTGAACTGAAAAAGATTATTAGAGAGGTGATAAACTGACTGAAAATCTCAAGGGTTGTCTTTTTATGTTGTCAGTGGGAGAAGGGAGAAAGGCAGGGGGAAGAGAAGTGTTCTGAAGGTTTAATCTTTTTCTTTATTTCTTTTAGGACTGTTAATAAACATCTTTATATTGTTTTAAGTTTTATGCCTGCTTTGCTTTCTCCTAATTCTTACCTCAAAGAAGGAAAATAAATAAGTGATGGATATTTTGAACCAAACCACTGCACTTAATTGGTGTTTCTGCCCAGTTTATGAACTGAACCCGCTACAAGAAGGCAGAGAAGCACAATTTTATCTATATTATCACTATAATGCTGTGGTGATTCTGTGATGCTTTCAACAACAAAAAGTAAAAACTAGCACTGCAAATATTTCAAAGAGTGAGAGTTGCATTTGCTAAACCCAACTGATCCTCCTGTGGTGAAAGGAACAACACAGGCAGGCAAAGCCCACAATCTTGCTAATTCTACCTGGTCACATCTGTGCTGTGCTCAGTAATTAACCTACCAAACAACTGGATATGACCACATAACTGTGAAAACACAATACAAACTGGGAGTCCACAAACACCACTGAATGGTGTTTTTTGCTGGTGGATTTTTCAAATCTAGGCTTTTGCTGATTTTTAAAACAAGACTTCCATCTACTTCAGAATATTTTACAATGACCCTGTGCCCTATTAAAAACACTAAACTTCTCACTCGAAAAACAGTATGAAATTAATTTTTTGTAAAGTTTTGTAACTAAAATGACTCTCCCATCACTTATCATTTGACTTTACAACAACAACAAAAAACCACTAAACAAAAAACAAACCAACCAAAAAAAAAACCCCAAAAACCCACCCCCACATTGCTACCTAATAATGTTAGATTTTTACCTCTTTCCCTGTGAATTTACAATTTAAATGTTCTGACATTCTCGTTGTTTGAAGAGTTGCAGACTTAGATTCCCAATTAATTATTTTTCATCATTTAAAGTACACATTAGCACAATCCTACTCCTCAGCAAGAACAAGATAAAGCAGTTTGATTTGAAACTCTTTAATCACTGGTTATCTTAAGTCATTTTAAGCTGTACTTGGTGCACACAAAGTTACTGAAGGTTACCTGCAACAAGGTCACACGATCATGAATCTAAAGTCAGTCTCCTGTGGCTTCTGTTAGAAGAAAACATAAATACTAAAAAGAACTGAGATTTGGGTAATGACAGAATTTTCTGAGTGCTACTTTCCAAAGAGCACTGGTGACAATCCCTTTGGCCCCTTTGAGTGACAATCATCATATGCAGGTGCCACAAACTCAAAGCACACATATGCCCTCTGTCTGTTTTCTACCTCCAACTAATTTAATACTAATGCAGTTCATTCATAACACTCTCCTCCCAGCTAAGCATGGGTTTCATGCAAAAATTCCAAAATGCTGCTGGCATAGATCTGTTAACAAATCAAGGACTTTGACCAACTTATCTTTTTTGAGATAATGGGAATGTGGGGCAAAGAAAGTGGGAGAGGGAAAGATACCTGCTAATGTATTTGTAAAAGGGAGGAGAGAGGTTTTTATGGGAGCAAACAAAGAACAGGAAGATGAACAAAGAATCAGGAAATAACAAGCCAAATATATCTTGGAAAGTCAAATCAAAGACATCTCAGACCACTGCAGTTGAGCAAAATGGCAGTTGTACTCACAGTGCTGGTGTTATTTTTAGCTGGTTTTCTGGCTGGATTTATATTGTTGGTCATGGGGGCAATTAATTTTCATTTTTCCAACTCAGAAATTCCTCCTGGAGTGAACCAGCCTGCAAAGCTCCGAATCATTCATATAATTTTAATATGCACAGCTGTTGTGGTAAGTGAACCTGGTGTGATTTCTGGGGGAAGAACAATGAACCTGTAGATTTTAAACTTAGTAAAATGCTAGAAGCCTGCATGGAATTATGTTCCAGAGAGGAGAGCAGGGCATTGCTGTCATGCTGCATGTTTTATTTAGCTGAGTGTTGCTAAAGAAACCTTTTCCAGACTTTTGACACTGCACTGCTCTAACCAAGTCCTGCCCAGGTCTATCTTAGGTGGTACCTAAATGCTGCCTTAACACAAGTGTGTCAAAGTCTGACTGTGCTTCTGCCCTGACTCGAGCTGACCTAGTAATAATTTGATTAATTATGTTTATTCATTCTGGATCATTTTTATTTCCATTCTCATTCAGATTATACCAGATGTCCCTGGGCCATGCTTTCAAGTTTTTCTTGGGTATGGGGATGACAAGTTCTGTATTTATTTTGAATATTAAGTGAGAAGCTGAACATTTCAGAACTGGCTTTGGAAAGGGACAGTTTCTGTCACACAAGTGACAAAATTAGGCAAGATTGCCCAAGAGGAGCTGAAGGCATACGTCTGCCCCAAGCACTTTTATGTAACTCCTGCAGCAGCTGAGAAGGATTCTCTGATGGGAACGAGGGGCTCTGGCCAGCCCAGCTTCTGCCGTCTGTAAGAGCGTGGGAAGGTAATCAGTCTCCAAGAGCAGCACTCAGCGTCTGGTGAGCTCTGCCGGCAGAGGAGCTCACTGAGTCACCGGGATTTCTGCATAATGATAGGGGTAGAGATGCTCTGATGAGACATGGCATTAGATAGGAGATAACAGAGGTTGTGTATACATTTAATAAAATAATTTAATGGAGTTTCTGCAAAGAGAGACAAACTATTTAAAATTTTAAAAGGATAACAAAGAGAAAAAAATTCTCTGTCAGAAATATTCTAGATTATGGTTGACCATAGTAAAGAATTCTAGATATATATTCTCATGTTTTGGCTGCACAGAAGTTGTAATTAGAAAGAGATTACACCACTTAAGCAGCTGGAAAAGCCAGTTGTCTTTTTATCATCAATCCACTTCCCACCATAAATCGGCATTGTATGCTGCAATGTAAACAACACAGGGTGAAAGAAAAACAAGTTACATGTAAAAGTTAAAATATTCTTGGTATTCTTCCATTCCTGCTTGGAAAATAGCAAATAGAAAAGAATAAATAATTTTATCATGCTTGTATATAACTGGAGACACTAAGACCAGTTGCTGTAGCAAATTAAAATCAGCATATTGCAAAAAGTCTTCATTTCTGCAAGAAATCTTTCCTCAAGATCAGGCACAAAGAATATTATAAATAGCTGGAAACGCTGGAAAAAAAGGCCTTTCAGGGATAAATATATTGAGAGTCATGGCACTACTGACAATCCATGCAAATGTGGCTGTCTAATAAGAAATATTCAAAACAGAATCCTGAGTACTATGAAGTTGGTCTAAATGTTCCTAAGGACCGAAATACTGGTTGGCATGGCTGAACAATGCATTTCAAACCAGAGGATATGCCTTTTGTTAAAATTTATACAAAGTGATGTTGGAGCACTTGCTCCGATTTGTATTCATTTTCTGGTGCCTGGCATGACTATCCCTATGGCACAGAGAATGAACAAAAGTTCATTCCTACTAAATATCTTGGGATCTTCTTGTCAGTGCATGGCACACATCAGGAGACTTAGGAGATGGATCAAAAAGCTATTATCAAATATATTCTTAACATAGTCAACTCTGCTTTGGGCTGTACCATGAAAATCAGCACCAGAATGACCATCTTTTCACTGTTTTCACAACTTCTGGGGGGTAAGGATAGAATAACCAGTGAAAACCAAACTTGCTTTCAATGTTATGTATAAGACCCACTGAGGAAGCAGAGAGATCTATTTCACCAGTCTGTTAATGTTGCATTGCTTGGGATTCTGTTCTTTGGTTCATGCAACTCTCTCCTAACGTCTCCTGATGCTGCTGTTACTTGTTCAGTTGTCTCCTATACCTGTACAACCACTCTCTTAGTTCATTACTGCCCTAAAAATACACGACTTAGGCACTGTGAGTTTACTGTCCACACAGTTTGTTTCCTTTTAAAATACAGGATGTCCCAGGTGAGCTCTCTGTTCTCTTTGCCTTTGAACAGGGAAAGATTTTGGAAAACATTGGCATCTGCACTCAGGTGAATTTTGTTCGGTACATGCAAGGAAGAAAGACTCTGGGGGCGGACCCAAAGCTCTTCATCAAGGATCTGTGGTTTGAGAAAGTGCCTGTAAGGATTTACCAGCCTAAGGCTCTATCTGCCAGCCAAAGGAGAGGAGTTATGTTTTTTCATGGAGGAGGATGGGTATTTGGAAGTCTTGGTAAGATATCTAACAGAAAAAATCTTACAGTTTAGTTAAAGAAATACATATTTCATAAATAGTAATGTTAGTTGTTTCTTGATCTGTAGCAGTTGCAAACTTTGAGTATAACCACAGGTTCAATCTTGTAATTCTTGCTGTCAGAAGAAGGCATCTGCTGTGGATCACGTGATTTTTTTTACAGGACAATGATATAAGGGGAAAAAAATGAAATAGGAAGATGAGGAGATACAAAAGAACTGAGGAGGTGTGTAGGAAGCAGCAGAGAAAAGTACAGAACATTTTCTTCTTGCAATTCTTTGACTTCTCCAATAGACAACATCTCTGGAGAGAAAACACCCCAACCCAAACCCCATCAAATCTCTTTCAGAGTCCTACGAAAAGCTGTGCCGCTTTATCGCCAGAGAAACTGAATCTGTGCTTGTATCTGTGGGGTGAGTCTTTGCTCATGCTGATTTTGAGAGATTATTTCCTGTAGTGTAAATATCACCTCCTGTCTCCCCAGTCATAGCAACAACCTTCCTCAGAGAAGTATCTCTGTGGGACTTCTCAAGTGTGTGATTTACAAATTCATTCTGCTTTGTTTGGAGCCACTGAAGACTCACTTGGGCTGTTTTCACTGTCTGATTACATCACAAATTATACGTTGGGATATCTAGTTGGAAAATGAAGTTTTGAATAGTATTTTCACATTCCAAACTCAAAACTGATTATAAACAGATAGTAAGCTATATGACCTCCTTAACACTTATTCAAGAAAAGCCTGCTTGATGCTTAGAGAAGCACAGTGGGAATGACAAGCTAATATGTTATCAAAATACTGGCATAATGGGTCAGATTATGAGGATATATATCATAACTTTATGTAACAAAGACATAAACCAGAAGTACTGTCATTTGAGTCCAACCCATGAAAAAATGAAGCAGAAAGTAACTAAATGATTGTCAATAAAACCTACATATGGTTGGCAGATGAGTACTCCTGTGTTGTTAAACACCTAAGAGACATCATAAAAAGATGATCTAATAACAAAATAATCTGCACTACCTACTCACATTTTATTGATGACAATCCTGTGGAGAAATGAAAATTCAGCAGAAATCAGGGTAATCCTGGTTGCAGGAACCAGGACTTTAGCAATACATTTAAAACTAGTATTTCCTGCTGTTACCCTTGTCTCCGTGTCCCAGGTACCGTTTAGCCCCCGAGCACAAATACCCCGCTGCATACGAAGACTGTCTGAACGCCACCCAGCACTTCCTGCAGCACCTGGAGCACTACGGCGTGGATCCCGCCCGGGTCATTGTCTGTGGGGACAGTGCTGGGGGCAACCTGGCAGCTGCTGTGAGCCAGACCCTGGCAGGCAGGTCAGACTTGCCCAAACTCCGTGCTCAGATCCTGATCTATCCAGGCCTTCAGGCGCTGGACTTCAATTTGCCATCTTATCAACAAAATCGGGGAGTCCCTCTGTTATTCCGGGAACGTGCTGCTTTCTTTGCTTTGCTGTACCTCAAGGGGGATGCACTGCACATGCAAGAGGTCTTGGAGGGCTCTCATATTCCTCCAGACCTCAGGGTGAAGTATAGGAAGTGGGTGAGTCCAGACAACATCCCAGAAAAATTTAAGGTCAGAGGAATGAAGCCACTTGGGCCCACTGATTTTATAGCTGAAGTTTATGAGACAGTGAAGAGATTCTGTGAGCCCAACCTGTGCCCACTGTTGGCCGAAGACTCTGTTGTTCACCAGCTGCCAGAATCTTTCATCCTGACCTGTGAGTACGACGTGCTGAGGGACGATGGCTTGTTGTACAAGAAGAGGCTGGAGGACAACGGGGTTCGAGTGACCTGGTACCACCTCGAGGATGGATTCCATGGAATCATAAGCCTATATGATTATTGTGGCTTCTCATTTCCATCTGGGAAAAGGGGATTGGACAGCGTTGTTAACTTCCTAAAAAGCTTATAGCAAACATCTTAGATTCCATGAGTCTCTTCATGCCTCAACCTAGGAAAATATATTTTTAGGATATTTAATATCAGGTTATGGGTAGTCAGTCAGGGGCAGCCATTGACAATGATTAACAAGGCTCACCAGAACTTCATTCCAGCTGTTAGTTGGAACATGGAATATGCAAACCTTATATAAGCTTGTACCATGCTGCAAGCCCTTACCTTTAGCTCTTTCAGTAAAGAACAATTACTCGAATGGACATCCTGGTTTGTTCCAGTTGTTTAAAATATATCTGCGTGAAGAGAAACTCTGTGTTAGCAGGTGTGTGTGGTATGAGAATAAAACCCAGCTGACTTTAGTGGGTTGTGAGCCACTGTTTTGGTTGACAATAAATAAATATAATGCAGCCTTGAATGTGGTCACTGTCACTGTGGGCACAACAAACAAATGGTTTCATGGCCAAGCAGTTCCAGCATCAGCCATGTTTCTCAGCACACAGGCAGGAGTGCAGCCCCTTCCTGGGTAATGTTTCTCTCACATAACTTGAAGGACAGTTCCATCAGCCAGGGAGGGGAGTGCTGGTGGGACAAACAAATACAATTGTGTCACAAAGAGATGGGTAGGATTGGTGGAAAATTGGACCCAAATACTCTACTACAGCTCTCATTGGAAACTGGCTGCAGCAGAGGAAAAGGGAAGGATCAGGAGAGGATGAAGGGGAGGTTGAGGAAGGTTGGAGCAGGAACAGCAGATCAGGAGCTGTGCTGTGGGGGTAGTAGAGGGCTGTAGCTGTCAGCTGTAGTCCAGCCTCAGCTCACAAGAGTAATGAAAGGGAGAAGAATAAGCATCTTTCTTGGCTGTATTAATTCATTCTGTTTATGACCTGCCCTTCCTCTCCTTAAGCCAGGGCAGAAGCAATGCTGGAGCACTGAGTGGTTCACCCTGGATATAACACTGGCCAATTAAAAATGGCACTTACAGCAGTCACTTGAGGCTGCTGTTCCACTTACACACAGCTATACAGCAATATAGACAATAACATATACCAACAGCATGCAAGAGAGACTTTGCTAATCCTTTCAGAATTTAATACTTATTTTATCAGAGGATCTTTAATAATCTGCATATTGGTCTCATTTGCTTGTATAAACACCAGCATCTTTGCTAGCAGAGCTGCTCAATAGATTTCATGCCCTGCTTAAAAGCTTAGCAAAATTTTGGCACTAGACTTTTAACTTTGTCAAAACATGCCAGTTAGGTTCAATATTAGAGCTGTTCAAGCAGATCCTCCTGACTCTGCTAAAATGGCTTCCTTTAGATTTTTATTCCTGGAACCAAACACCAGACCGTGTTGCAGTCTGCTGCAGCAGAAACAGAACAAAGGGGGGGAAAATGGTTCATTCATCCTTTTCAGATGCTAGTTCCCATGGCAGGTGAAGATATTTAACTAAGTTAACCAAACCACAGATAATTTTTCAAGTGCTATACAGTATGTTTTATTTGCACTAAGGAACCAATTTAAAATTTTCCACTGGCTGATTTTATCAGTTGACTTTACCAGCTGAGGCAAAAAAGATAGACCAGACTTCTTCCCAAATAAAGCACTTGTGTAGATGAAGAAAGGAGCACTGGGGCAGAGCTGCTTTGATTACTGGGCTGCCTCAGCAATGCTGAGTGTTGTGTATCTCTCACATTTAGAAACTCTGCAGCATCTCATTCAGAACAGCTTCATCTGCTTCCCAGCTCACAGACCAGACACTCAGGAGAACCACGAGAAGGAAATTTGAGGTAAGGAACAGAAAATTCCAATGTGGGGCTGTGTGTGCCAACATTCCAGGCAGTGATGATCTGCAGCTAATAAATCCTGTTTTATGTATCTTTAAACAACTGTGTGTGTAAAGGAAGGCTCTGCAGCTCTTTGGCCATGCACAGGCCCCAGAGCTGCCCTGTAGGTTGGACTCCAGTGGGGAATCCTTCCCAAGGCAGGCAGCCAGCACACTCTGCTTGGGACTCCCTGCGTGTTTCCCAGTCTGTGCCTTGGGGGTGACCAGGGCACATGAAGAAAACCAGTGTGCTACTCCCCCCTGGGACTGGGATTGTGTCTTCAGGGCATTCCCTGGGCTCTAATGCAGCTTGCTGGTAAAATAGGATTATTTTAATCAGCACACCTCCAATTCATATAAACAAACTGCACTTAAATAAGGCCCAGATCTTTTACAATACTTTTCCCACAAGCATTATCTGCTAGAATGTCCCTTCCACCAAGGTGCCTCTGCACCCCCAAGTACTGTTATCATTCTCTCTAGACAGGCAGCTGGAAGGTTGGCTATGCAATGCTGCTGCACAAAACCCTTAAGCAGCACAAGACAATCAGCTTTGCATTTTCAGCCTTCTTAAATGTGTCTGCAAATCCATGATGCAAGTGTTGAAATCAGACTGATGAGATCTCATGACATACAGATGCAGTTGCTTAAGTGGAAATTTATTTGAAATGCAAATGCCCTTATTTTCAGGGATTAATTTATAAGTAACACAAAGACTGACAAAGGTGTGTGATATCAGTGGCACTACAGTCTGACTCAGAAGCACACTAAGCCATCTGAATGCTGTGCACAGCAGCAGAATGTGCATCTCATTTCAGGGCCTGCCACTGCAGCACTTTCCATCCATCACAAAGAAGCAAGAAGCCAAAATTTAGTGTCAGAGTATGCTGAAAACTGCAATGGACACTGCTACAACCTGTGCTGCCTCCTCTGCAGCTGGAGTGCAAGTTTGTCTGGTTTCCTCAGCAATCAGATTTCTCCATTCTTGGTAGTTCTTGGCATTTTTAATTCAATGAAATGGAACATGGCACACTGTCAATATATAGATTTAGAGACAGGAACCTCCTTCTGTTTAAATTCTGGAAATGGATCTTGTGGTGACTTTTGGCTACTTTCTTACCCAATCAGTACCGTATTTTTTGGATTAATGAAGTGGAAATGTTATTCATACGACAATCCCCATTCAGCAAAGGCAGCAGTGAAGGAGAGTGTCAATGAACAGTTTTCTCTCCCTTATTCAATACCAGTTGAAAACAAGGACAGCCATGGGATACAACTAGCAGAATTCATGGAGTATTATTATCTTTCTGAATTTTGAAGCGTAAGGTACACCTGTGCTAACTTTTTAAATATCCACCACGGAGGCTCTGAAGTATCAGGACTCCTGATTGATAACATAACCCTCTGGCTAGAAGAGAAAATCACTGTTAGATACTGACAGATGCAGTAGACACACATGTCCCAGGAACAAAAAGATCCATTTTGTCCTTTATCTGTTGCCAAAATAGTACAAACATTCCCTATGACAACTGTGGAGTGAAAACACCTGGACCAAAAATTTAATTACATGCTTTCTAACCTTTAATCTTGTCTCAGCATAACCCACTCTCTATGGCCACCTCGAAAACCTGATGAAAAGCTGCACTAGAAAGGAGTTGAGTGATGTCCAGTGTCTGCCCCATTTCTCCTGAAAGCCCAACAATTTCTGCTTTTGCTACTTGTCAGCTGACACAACCACCTAAAACTTGTGACCTCCCGACCAGGGGTAACTTCCCCAAAATGTTGGTGGAATCCTGGACTTTGAAGAGGGGCAGAATATCTGCAAACCATTGGGCAACTGGTGAGAGCCAGAGAAACTGGAGATGCCCCTGTGTAAAGTGCTTAGGGTGATGTTAAGCACTACTTTATAGAGCTTATTGCTTGTGGTAGCTGCCCCATGCAGAACGAGAGAGAATTAGGTTATGCAGGCACAGGGCTTTAGAGCAGTTAGAACAAGCTGCTGGGTTACATCCTGACCTGCAGGTGGCCAGGACTATTTCAGAAGATATTAAATCACTGAAACAAAATTTTTCATCTCTTGGTTTTTAGTCAATAAATAGTTGCAGTAAAAAAACCCAACCAAGCCAAAACACAAAACAAGTGGGATGGAACTTGAAAAGACATACAACTCTTAATTGCTTTGCCCTCTGTTTTTCTTATTTTTACACAGCTTGCTACGTGTTTCTTTGAAGAAAGAGCAGAAAAGAACCATGTGTTATTCCACAGTATGTCTGCAACAGCCAAGAATAAAGCAAAGGTAGGAAACAGCTGCACATGCAAGGACAAGGTGAAGCAAGGGCAGTGCCCATGCAGGAAGCAGGCAGAGCTTGACTGCCCTTGGCTTTCCTTAGGGAACACCACTTAATGGCAGATAAGCTGCAAAGCAAACTGCATTAACTGACCTTGCATTACCAGAGAGCAAACCTGGAAGAAACAGCTCTGGGGGATGTTTCCACCCTGGGATAGGCCACCCTGAGATTTTGCCCCTGTGTAAGAAGTGCTGGTACAAGTCAAAATTCTTATTGCTCCAATGTGCAGCTTCTACATTTAAGTCCCATTTGGTCCAGAGCAGAGATCTGCAAAGCTCAGCTGCTCTTGGTCTGAGGCTCAACAATAAACCTGCAGCAAGTTAAAGGCATACATTCAATATATCTGGAATTAATTCAATACAATTCATCCTTTTCCCTCAAGATTAGCAATATTATAATTATTTTTAGGAACAAGATAAAGCATATACTGTAGTCTTGGCATGAACAAGCCCCTGGCCATGGTCTGGATGGAGTTTTACCTCTGCAACATTTTACTCACTGTGATTTAGATTTGTGTTTTCAAGGCTGGGTTTTCAAGTGAAGGACATTGAGGACTGAGACGTGCAGAGCAACAGTGGCACCTATTGGCAAAGGGACTGTTGGCTCTGTGAGACACCCAAACCAGCTGAGTGCAGGTACCACAAAGCAGCGTCCCTAATGAAATCTTTCAGAGATGCAAGAACCCTGGTAATTAGATAAGCATTTTATGAGGTTTTTTTAGGCTTCAAAGCCCCGGGGAGAGCAAAGGCAATTAGAAAAAATTGAAAGCAAAATAGGTGAAAGTCACTGAATCAGTCAGCTATTAGTGCTGTGCTATTAAACACATTCTCTTGAAAAAAAATCTCTAAAATAACCCATAAAGAATGGATTACAATGGAATGAAAATTGGTGGATACAGAAATTCCTGTATCCACAAGGAAGCCCTCCATATAAATCTTATTGCCAATATAGCTGTTAAAAGTGTATTTTTCTGTTTGCTCCCATCTGCTAATATTTTTTCTGACAGTACTAATCAGGCATGCACCTCTATAGCACAACAGAGCCCAGATAATATCTAGAATACAGCTTAGAAAATTATACAAGGGTAGCCATAATTTTACACAACTCTAATCAGTTTCCTTAAAAATCTGCTCATCAATTATTTATAATTATTAAATATTTATCACAAATGAAACATTTATGTTTATCATCTACTGTGCTTCTAAAAGCAAAGCTCATCTATGGAAAGAAATGACTGGCTTGATGTACAGGGAATTACTGAGATGCACAAGGACCACCTCTGAAATTTGTATGAAATCATTAATTCCAAAATCTGAGAGTTCCCCAGCCACAAATCTTATCTTGTCTCAGCATAACCCACTCTCTGTGGCCACCTCATAACCTGATGAAAAGCTGCACTAGAAGGAAGTTGAGTGATTCTGGCCCACTCTGATGTTAAAATTAATTTGTTAACATACAACAAACACAGCTCCTGAGAATCATTATAATATGCAAAGGGTGACATTTTGAGGATGTGTCAGATTTATCCAAGCTTGTTTTGAGAAACTTTTTTTAGTCTCAGGGCCTTGTGGTTACTTGTGTCTCAAAAGCAAGAGGGCACCTGGCTCTTCAATTTTTCATGGAGCAAATCGATGTTTGGATACAACTCTCTGTTAAGAAAATGTTCCAGACTGTCTTGATTGCAGGAAATCAGCCTTGTGTTTGAATGTCTGTGACACTAAAGAGGCCATGGTGGCTGCAATTGATGCCCAACCCTCCAAGCCAGCACATTTCTTGCCTCGGAGCAGACGAGTGTCAGCCTGGATGAGCTGAGTAAATAACACAACAGATTATTTGGACTGAGCTCCTCAGTAGGGGCTGGGGCTCTGTCAGGAGCACTGATTGTGGCTGGCAAGGGCTGCAGTGGTGGGGAACTGAGGATGCCCCATGGAGGGAGGGGGGTCACAGGGACTAAATGGCAGCGTTCTGGGGGGAAGAGAAACGAGCTCTTGACAAGAGGTTGTTTGTGTGGTCAGGAGACCTCCTCAAGAAGTAATCCAGAGTTACAAATATTCCTTGGAAGGTGCTTAAAAAGAGCTCTCCAAGTCAGTTAACTGGTAAAACAGCCTCACTGGTCTGAGTTTGAGCTCTGCCTGATGGGACACAAAGGCTGCTGAGTCCTGTCCTCCAAACCTGCAGTCCCACTGCTCTGATGCCTTTGGCACCGGGATCCAGACTCACCCTTCACCCACAGGAATATGAAAAAGCTCTCTCTGATGGCACTTAGACAAGGCACACATTCCTCACAAAGCTTGTGTATTTAAATATTTACTTTTCATATTGGTGACAAAGCATCAAATTGTCACTGGTAACTAGGCCTTTTCACATTTTTTGCACTGTTTGTTGCACTGATCAGCTCTTCAAAGGCTCTGTCTCAAAACCATGCCACAGATGCTCTTTTGTTCCTCCCATAAGGCCAAGCAGATTTCACTTGCCACACCCCTGTGATGACAATCTCACTGCCATGAGGGGTTGAAACACGTCAGGGGAAAATTAATTTAATAGCTTTTCAAAAAAATTCATATTTGGTCCTTCTATTCTAGACAGTGTGGCTTTCCTCATAGGAATTCCATCACCCACCAGCAGGAACTGCAGCTCCCATGGGAGACTTCATCAAACAGCAAACACCTGAAGCAAGAGCTGCATCCCCCAGCTCTGGACAGGGGCACACAGGACATGTCCACTGGTCCCAGCAAGACCAAGGTCACCATTAAACAGAGCAAGGCCCTGCTTACTCACCTCAACAAAGACTGTATAAATTTCCTGAAACATGACACATTCTTTGCAGAAACATCTTACTAATTTATACTTCATAGTCATATTTCAAAGGAGCCACTTATCTCCAAGAGCAGCTGAAAGCAACAAAATTGAACCATCCTGGACCTGGTTTGTGCTATGAGCAGACTCTGATGAAGACATTCCCTCAGGTTTTTTTTTCCTTTTTTCTTGCTTTTTTATGATTTAAACCTTACACAAGTTCAAAGGCTGTTTGAGGGAAATTGACTTCACAAAGGAATAAGTCTGGAATACTGAAGAAGTGCTGCAGAATGGAATTACATTTTTTTATTTGTAACTGTGATGTAACTCTTAAGCTTGTTGGTGCAGAGAAAAACTGCCCTGACAGGGTAGAATGGACATAATTTTGTAGTTGCAGTGATGGGGACATTTGCTCTGTGTAGAGAAGGACCCAAGTTCTATTCAACAATGATCCATAAGGAAATTGTTACATAAATACAAAAGTAGTTGTTTGGAAGCAATAATATTTGTTAAGAATTTAAAAATCTCTGGGCACATAATTTTGGAGGGAGTTGCTCTTTATTGTCACATAATCTTATTCTTTCAATTGCAAGAACCTCTGAGGACTGAATCCAAGAAATAGATCCCAGAAATATTGCTCCCAGTTTTCAGGTCAAAGTTGGGTTTATTGAGCAGAACTTGCTGTAAACACACAGAGTGCCCCTGGCCCAGAGAGCTCCCAAACCTCCCAGCTCTTCAATATTCCATCAGCATTAAAGCACCCTGAACAAGCCAGTCCACTTCTTTAAAATAAGAACTCAGGACTGGCTGTATAAATATGTACTTACCTGCTCCAGTGCTGTAAATATGTAATTTAGACTGCTGTCTCATGACACATTTTGTGTCTAATTTAAGGAACTGTGTATTTGGACAGGAGGGTCTGGATGCCTGTCAGGTAAATATTACAAGCTGTAAATTTTCACAGCAGATTTAACACTAAATTTAGTTAGCACTGTATATAAAGTGATCACTGGTGTGATGGGAGCCCTTGTCCCTGACAGTGGCTGGCCTGAGAGGAAGGTGAGGGTCTATGGAGGAATGAGCCACAGCCTCCCTTGAGTCCCAAACAACTCCAGTCTCCTGTGGCAACCTGAACAGCCTTGATCTCAGCACTTGCAGCTTCTGCTGCCACGGAAGGGGAGAGCCTTTTCCTCCCTGCTCCCCTCGAGGAGGGGAACACCCAACAGGAGGGGGCTCATGCAGAGCAGCCTCAAGGGCCAGGCACTGCCTCAGCTGCTTGAGTGCCTCAGCCTAGCAGCACATAAAGAGAACATCTTGGATATTCAGAGTTAAAAATAAAGCAATTTTGAGTTCCTACAGTGATACAGAAGCCATGGCTTTGCACATGCTGGCTGCTGATAACTGCCCACGGAGTCAGCTTTCTAATTTAAACTTGGAGATATCTGGAGGGATGCCGGGAACCCCCACTGGTTTGTACAGGCAAAAACCTCTGCTTTTCTTCTGTTCCCTCAAATGCTGGAGCTTTGAGAGCACCTTTAGTTATGGCAGTCATAACCTTTAGCCACGTCACTGCTCTCTCTCACTGAACAGCCCAGTCTCCCTCCTTTGTATTATTAGTAATTTTCCTCTAAAATGTATACTTGGCACAATCCCAGGGTTTGTTTTTGTAAGGCAGGCGTGGACGTTCTTCATCACCTTTATCCCTACACGCTGCAGGGACAGCCTGCATTCCTGCTGTTAATACAAATATTGAAAGCAAAGCACTTCACTGAGCCTCTTGGGTGTTTTCTTTAGGCTTAAATACATCAACCCCACCAGTAACAACCTCAGTAAAATCCCAGCCAGGTCAGAGCAGACCAGGGCTGGGTGCAGAGTGACCCCACGGGTTGTGGGGAGCAGCAGGTGGCAGAATTGGATCTGGTTTAGTGCTCCTGACCCCTGGGCTCTGACGGTGCCATGGGGAGCTGCCCCCGGCCCGTGGCTGGTGCCCCCTGACCATGGCTGGGCACCAAGGCTCAGCTTGGCTCTGCAGAGGTCCCAGTGGGCAGAGCCTCCTCTGATGCCAGGGAAATGAATCTCCCTCTTAAAGAGAAGGAATTTCTTCTTGTTCCTTCAAATCCCTGCACATCTCTGCTCAGGGGATGCAGCTTTCCTAATGTTCTGAAATCCCTGGGGGTGAAAGGTGCCATTGTTACTATTCTTATTTCTATTAAGAGTAGAAATGAGGTCAAAGCAGGGTCGAAAGTAAACTGGTCTTGATTTTTTGCAACCAGCACAGAAGCAGCCCTTTATTTACAGATTAAATCCCACCCTTCCCAATTAGTCTGTCTCAACCTGGAGACCAAGAGCTGTCTGCAGCAGGTTTTGGTGGCCAATCTCTGCAGCCCCACCCGGAGTTCGCCGCTCCGAGGCTGGCAGTGAAGGCAGCAGGACTCACTCTGCCCCACGAGTAGTTTTTTTCTGGCTGTACCCCATGCCCTCACTACAGGATAAATGGAAGACAACCCATGGGTGCAGCCGGCCCAAAATGACCTGCCAGGTTTTAACCTGAACTGTTCAATGTGTCACACAACTCCCTGTGATTTACACACTCACCACTTCCACCTTTCACACCACGGGATGCAATTTTTCACTGTTTTTGCTGTATCTGAGCAATGCTGCCGGCAGTTCTCGTGTGGAAGGTGGCCCTTTGTCAGTGATTCTCTCACAGGAGGGGAGGTGCCCGCAGCCAGCCAGCAGGAGACACAACACAGGCATTTGCACTCTTATTTCCATATTTTAAACACTTGACTAAAGTTTCTCCCTGTGCACAGACCGAGGTGCTGTGGTTGATCATTCAGACAGCTCTGCCATCCTGTGTTTCCATGAGCAGAGGCAGGCTGGGCTCTTGGGCTGTACCTGTGCCCTGATTAATGAGCCTTTACTCTGGCTGGGCATTTCATGGAAAATGCTTATTTTCTATTTATAGGCACTATTTGCAATGTCACTTCTGTGGCATTGAAATTCATAATCAGCAAAATGCTACAGGGAAAAATATGTTCCAATTAATATTAAATGAGCAATGTGTTTTTTTTTTTCTTTTTTTTTTTTTAAGAACTGATAATGAGGAAAATCAAAATAGCATCTTCCAGTGAACCAGTGACAGATTTAAGGTGTTAAAAGTTTAAATTTGAACACAAAGCACTCTCAATCCCCCAAATATCAACCCTGTTAATGAGAAAATGTCAAAAATGCCTGTGAGGTTTTAGATGGCCTTTAAAAAGCAGAACACTGGCACCAAAACCTTGAAATAGTGGACCAGCTTGTTACCAAGCTGGAATAAAATTCATGGTTTTTTAAGGTGAACGTAGCTTTGGCTTATGGTGCTGGTTTGACAGTCTTAGAAAACGCAGGCATCTGCTTCTGCCTCAAGCTAAGGCAGCAGGCACAGAGGCAGGGAGAATTTATGCAGAGTGCTCTAATTTTATTCAGATTTGTTAGAATAAAAAAGTGTATTTAGCTTCAGATGGCAAGAAATAACAGCTTTTAAATCATGGGTTTTACAGAGACTACTGCTGTGGAATCTAAAGGGTAGAATTTTGCTGGCTTCATCGTAAAAATAACATTTTTCTTTCCTTAAAACACATTGAGTCATAGCAAATTCCCAGGCCTATTTTAAGGAGACCCACTGTTGATAATTACTGTCTTCTTTTAGAATTCTGCAGAAATTCTTTCTTTATTTTCCCATATCCTTTGGAATTCCTGTGTCAGGAGTACAGCAGATGGCCTATATAAGATAAATATTGACATGCAGATTTACTCTAGGATCAGCCAGGGTGTGACTAAGCTGAAATACCTGAACAAAGATTTCCTCTGAAACCAGCATTTGTCACTGTCTTTACACTCTGCTGGAAACAGCATCATAATATATATAACAGAGTGGGGACTTGGACTATATTTTCAGGGGAAAATTGGGAATTCTACATCATGAGATGAATTACATACAATATGGTTCAAAGTAAATTGAAAACAGTGGAAATCTTTCAACTGGCTGTGAAAGACTTATGGTCAGGCTGTTACCACAGAGTTCTTAGACCTGGAACTCTTGCAGATAAAAATAATTCTATTTTTAGACCATGATGATTCCCAAGAAGTCCCTCTTTTCTTGTAGTCACTTCTCCACTTGTGCTTCAAAGTTTTGGGCAGCAGTCTCCCCTACATTCCCACTTTTTCTACGTAGATTAAATCCCACTCTGCCCAATTCTCCCATCCCAGCCTCGAAACCAAGACCTGTCAGCAGTGATTTTGGTGGCAGATCTCTGTGTAGCACCACCCAGTATTTTCCCTTTGGTTTCAGAGGAAGAGGCCCCTGGTTTGAAAGCTGGATGTTCCCTGGGCCCTCTTCTCCTCCTGACTGTAAATAATCATGAGATGTTTTACCAAAAGATACCAAACATGTTTAAATATCCCCAAAAGTGTGCTGGGGGGACAAGGGTGGCTCTACAGACAGGTCACTGATGGGAGCTCAGCATTAGGAACACCATGACTTTTAAGGAGTTTTTTTACAAAAAACCCTGCAAGTCTCCACTTACTGAACCAGGGGGTCAATTCCCTGCTCCAGAGCACGGAGCTCAACCCTTTTGGTGGGTTTTGCAGCGTGGGCCACAGGCTGGGCAGCTGCATTTCGAGGGTTTTGGTGCCCCCAGGCTGGCTCACAGCTCCCACAGCCTCATGGCTGGGTGCTGTAAATGGGAACAGTGCTCACCCTGCCAGCTCCCACCCAGCATCTCCCCCCTCAGCATCAGCACATCTCCCTCCACAGCTCACAGGGCACACCCTCACCCCAGAGAAGTGAAAGTCTCATTTATCCAAATCTGCCAGAGATGCAGAAAGGTCCCCATTTTGTCATTTCTTCCCCCTTCACAGATAGGGAAAGGCAGGAACTATCAATTCACTCACACCAAAACTTCAGGAGTTTGATTTCAGAGACAATTTTCTTTGGGCCTCACAGCAAAGTGCAAACTCGTGTTTGCAGGGGTTATTTGAACACTTGTGCCACCTGGGAAACCAATTTCAGGAACATGTGCCTTGAAAAAGTAACCTTTATGGAAAGAGAGCTGTGGATGCTCCACATCCACCCCCAGACATTTGGTCAGGCAGCTTAAACTGTGCCAGGCTCGGGCCACCTACTTGTGGCAGCTTTTCATTATCTCCCAAATACATTCACATCCCAGGGCAGGCAGATACAGAAAAACCTGCAAGTCTCCACCTAAAAAACGAAGGGATCAGCTCCCTAATTCATCTGGGAAAAGCACCCAAAGGAGACTGGAACAGTCACATTCCAGCCAGCAGATGAGATTGTATTGTGTGTGAATCCCAAAATAAAGATCATGTGAATGCCCTACTTGGCCAAGAAAATTGAGATAATTAGGAAAGGGAATCATTTTTATATTGATCTATTGATTGATGTGTTCTGCCCTAACTCAGAAATGTGCTAAGATGAGGAAACTGCAGGTGTTTGGGGGCTTTTTTTTACTTCTTTGCTGCTCAAAAACCTCATACAAACCAAAGGGCTTCTGCCTAAACTCCAGAGGCTTTTGGATTTTGTACTGATGCTTACAGATGTTTTCCAACCAATAAGGAAGTTGTCCCTCAATTAGGGAGGAAGAAGGAAGGAAGAGAAAGAGACAAATCTGAATTTGCCACACACCTAATTCTACCTGCCAGGGCAGTAGTGTTTGTCTGAGCAAAAGCAGCTGCTGGTATTATAATTAATAAAATCAAGAAAACCAATTAGAGCTCTACCTGTGTTATCAAAACCAATACTTTTATTATCAAAGTATAGACTAACAAAATAATAATCATATTTATTTAGTAGATAATGGAATAAGGACTAATTTCACTGTGAAAAATACCTTGCTGCCCACAGGTGTGATAAATTCCTGCTGTTAACTGGGGCTCTTTATGCCTGTTCTTTTTGATTTTGCTGCTTGAGTCATCCCACAAGTAAGTTTAAAAGGCAGGAATTTGGGGCAGGGACAGTTCATCTCCATGTCATAACACTCCCTTGGGTGCTGATGATAAATCAGCAGGTGGGTCAGTGCTATTTTCTGTTTTTCAGATATGCTTCTTTTATTGGCAAATTCCACACTTTCTGAGCCCAGAGGCTGCTGATTTCTCCTCCCACTTCTGCTTTTGTTTTGATTTTCTGTTTGAATCTTGTTGTCCTTTTAACCTGGGCACTGCACAGAGATCCTGACCTTTGGTTGGGATGGGGAGGCAGCTCGGGAGAGTCAGAGCCCCTGGAACCTTCTGGAGGAAGAGATGCTGGAGGGGAAGGACAACCTCAAGTTCATGATCCCTTTTGAGTGAACCTCTAGCAAACACATTTCACTGAGTCATTCACCAGAGAGGAAAAAATCCCTACCTAAGAATTACTGCTGATCATTTTTTCCCCTTTCATTTTAGAGAAACATAATGCCTGGTTGGGTATACTCAGCCAAATGTTTTCTGAATTGGGAATCTCCCAAGCTTTTTTATTTAAAGAGCTCTTGATATTCTTTTCCAGTAAGTCAGCATTACTGCAGTAAACACTGAGCCCTTCATAACCTTGCTGAGTGTGATCCCCTCTGAAAGTCACTCTGCAATCAAATGTACTGGCATTTCATAATAGTAATTTGCCACACTGTCAGAAATAGGCTTATCCTGCTGCTGTCAGTGGTATCATGTGAACCTCAGTGCCTGTGCCCTTCAGATGAGAGCCAGTGCTGGAGCCAGTCAGGGGGAGAGGAAGAGGGGAAAAAGGGAAGAGGAAGAGAACATTAACTCCCTAAAGTCCAGTTCAGACTCTGGCTGGAGAGGGGAGCAGAAAAGAATTGATTTTTTAAATTGTCTGAGACACCAATACTTGTGGGGGACTTCCCTGTGAATGAACCAGCAATTTAAAATGATCAGATCAAATCATAGTTTTGACACTCAGTGTGGAGGTCTTGTCCAGTAATGACTAACATTTCTTGTTTAATTTAAACCTCTCCAGACTTTTATTTGAAAAGTTTTAATTTCCTAAGTGACTCTTTTGAAAAAGAGACAATAAAGATATTGTGAGCTAATGATTGCATTTCCTGGAGTAGCTTCACAGCACATTGTGGTGTGTGGTTTTTATTCCCTTATTTATTTACAGGCTGAAAAATCATCACAGTTTGGTCCCTGCAAGGCTGTTCCCCAATATTTTGGAAAGAGCATAGGTGTGGTTTGAGGTTCTGAGATGGCACAGAGAGGAAGCCATGCCACTGCCCCATCCCTGAAAATCTCCAAGACCAGGCTGGACAGTGGAAGGGGGTGGGATGAGATGAGCTTTAAGGTCCCTCCAAACCCAAATCATTCCATGAATCTGTGATAAGGGAACTTCCTAAAACTACACTTAAAATCACTTCCCAGAGCAGAACTGCACTGTCACCCTCCACTGCTCCAGAAATGAACAGTAATTGCAGGTAATTACTGCTAATTTGGGGGGAGGGGGATGTTCCTGCACACAGAGCATCAAATTTGCTTAAAAATATTAGGGAAGATTTGAATACTGTAGCATTTATTAAGCAATCTGTTGCATTATCATTAATTGTTGGTTTCCATTTCCATTGGCTGTTAAATATAAACAATTATATTTTAGCATTAACATAATTTCTGAAGGACTTCAGGACTTTATTAGTAAAATATAGGTTTTTTATCATTATTTTTGTAAGTGTTGGAGGGAATAGGGGGTGCAGAAATAACATGGAGAATAATACCTGGTCATATTCTATGGACAATCAGCCTGAAATGTAACGCCAGGGCCCTGTACAGAAATTATTCATACCCAGCTCCCACGCAGGTGTTTCATTACTGCCTCTCTCAGACCCAGGAAATCTGTTGTGGTGCCTCTGGTCCACTTTGGTTGTTATAGAAATGCCTTCAACTACATTATCCAGTTCTTATGCTCCTGGGCTTAAATTAATTCAAAAGCCTGTGGTCAGAAGAGAGGGCTGAGCCTGTGTCAACATGTCTTTAGAAATGCATTAACAAGTTGCTCCACATGTATAATTAATAGGGTTGAAGGAACCCTAGACTGTCACAAAGTCTGTTCTCCATCCCAGTACAGCTCTTTTGCTTCTTGATACTTTCTTTCCTTTTTTATGTTATTTCTAGAACACTGCTATAGCTCACTGTGTATGACTCTTGGAACATAATATAAGCTATAAAAGCATTAATACCCTGATAAAACTATTTTGCTTCTTGGTACACATTTTATACAATGAGCTCAAAGTGTTTTAACAGAGCTTGATTAAAAATTAAGCCTCTGTCCAGCTGTGTCAGGCAGGTAAGTAGTATCATATCCATTTTACAGATGGTTAAACACACAATAGAGAGGTTAACTGCCGTGTCCGTGCTGCTCACTGTGTTACCTGCACTGCTGGCAGTGACAGCACACACCTAAATAAATCATCAGTTCTTGATTGGCCAGCTGATGCACAAATCAGAGGAATGGTCTTTTCAGCTTCACTAAAAATAATTTTCTTCTAATGGCTCTTTTAACCAAAAGAGAGACACATAAACCTTGGTCAGCTGAAAAATTCAATTTCATGTAAAAAGAAATTGTGTCGAAGTCTTTTGGTAAACTTTATGTGAAACTAAGGTCAGAGAGAAATGTGACATTTTGAAACCACAAGTTGTCTTCTGAGATGACTCAGTTGGAAATGATTTGTTTCACTGGTGAACTGGCTGGTAGCTGGCAGTGCTTTGAACCACAGTGCTGAATGAAGTGAGCAGGGACAAGTTCTTCTTCTTCTTCAAGGTGACAGCATTCATGAACTACATTGGACGTAGTTCATATTCAATCTATAGTGATACAGAGGTTCCTTTTTTCTGAAGACAAGCAGCAGCTCAGCAGACAGGACCTCTGCCCTCAGCGTCCTTTTCCAACACCCACAACACCAGGCTCCCACAGAGCCGCCGGGAGCTGGGGAGGACAGAGACAGCTCCTTCCTGCTCTGCAGGCGGGAGACAAAAGCTGCAGCAGGGGTTAAACCTGGGCTCCTGCTCCTTCCTGCTCTGGGGCCTCGGGAAGCGGTTCCAGGCAAGGCAGGCTCAGCGCAGGGGCCGTGCTGTGCCGGCAGCCCCGAGGGAGGGATCGCTCCCTGCACGGCTCCGGCAGAGCCGGCTGCGACCCACGGGGAGCATCCCTCGGTGGGGGCTGCGCTGGGCACTGGGGAGAGGGCAGAAGGCAGAGAAAACAAGTGCAGGACTGTGGGAAGTGGGATTTGAGGGAGTGATTAAGTCTGCAGTCCAGCTGGCAGACACAGCAGCTGTTGCTATTACAGTCCTGGTAGCATTTCATTTATTTAAAAACCCGATCTTAAAGCTTTAATATCCGATCCATTTTAAATCTCTTCGTTTGAAGGTGGCAGCAGGGGGGATCATCTAGTAAAGAACATAGAATAAAAGACAGACAAGTCTTAGACGTCACTTTATGAGACAAAGCTTCTTAAACTTTTCCATTTAAGATTGGATGTCCCTAATTTTCTAGCGCTGCAATAGAAGGCAGACTTGACAAAGACTCTGTTTTGCTAACAGAAGGCAGGTAAAGAGCAATTTCATCACCCAAAAGTGATTTCCATTAATGAAGTGAGTGCCCTCACTGACACTTTCCCTTTCTGAGCCATCCTGTTAAATAGAAAAATGGACAGATGCCATGAAAGTTTAAGAATGAAGTCTCAGGAATTTATGATGATGGAGACAGAACAGGCAAGGAGAGAATTTCATCGGGAGAGAGTTTCATCAGGAACTGCAAAGGGGAGGCTGGAGAAGTGCTGGGTTTTCCCCGTTGCCTGTAGGTGTGGGCCAGAGTCTTCACCCTTTTCACATCCCTCAGGAGATGTGTGTCATCCCTCTGTGATTCAGCTGGGAAGCAAAAATGCTTAAGTTTGGTGCCTGTGCTCAGTCACACACAGCTCTGGAGCCAGCAGCATGAGGGACTTTCCTCACTGAGCTGGGTTACAATCCTGCTGCAGCCTGGTGGGAGGAGATGACTCACTGTTTGTTTTGTAAGACTAAAAGGAGACACCTTGAAGCAGAAAATGGCTTTGAAGTGCCAGCTTGCTTCCCGGAGCAGATGGCTGGGCCAGGCTGAGGTTAAAGACGTTCATTATAAATCCATCAGCAAACTAGGCCAGCGATGGACAGTGATTACCAGACAGTGACACCTTCTGTGTGACTTCAGCTGCAGTTGAATCTTGGGGAGTGGTTCAGATTCTTTCACAGAGCAGAGAGCCCTGGATCCAGAACACAGCTGGAAAAGCTGTACAGTCCCTGCAATCTCCACACAATGCTGCCTATCACCCTAAATAAAACTAGGATTCACCCCCCAGTGCAGACACCTTACGATGCATCAGCAGGAGTCTCCTCCACAGTCAAGCATCCCAGTGCTATGGGAGGTCAGTGAAACAGGTTAAACCCCAGGTGATCAAACATTGTCCTCCCAGAGGAATGGATGGATTTGGACACTATGAAAGCCCTGCTCCTTTATTTTGGGAGATGTGAGCTGAACTTGCACATGCCAGCCCTGGAAATAAAGTGTTTTACTCACAGAGCAGGTTGGCAGCAAGTGCAGGGCCAGTGGAAAGTCCTGCAGAGCTGCTGCCCTGGGCCTGCAGCCAGCACAGAGGGACCTTGGCTGGGGAGGGGGGACAGGGCCCTGCAGCCCCTCCTCTGGGGCTGCACAGAGGGGACAGTTACAGGGAGCTCCAGTGCTGTCACACACCTTCTCTGCCTGCACAGGTGAGTGCACACAGCTCCTCCCACAGCTGAAAGACAAGCCCAGTTTTTGTCATTTCTCAGTGTACCAGGTGGAATTTTAGCTGTCAGTGTATAATGGGTCACTCTCTACTCCTTATCTGAGGTAGGCAAGCAGTGTGGTCCTCTACAGGAGCTTCCAGAGGAAGGAGCTTCCACCCTTTGAGGTATCCCAGTGCATTTTATGCTGCTGTAAAACCTGACCCAATAATATTCATGTCTGAGCAAGAGCCAGAGCAGGAGCTGCCTCAGAATGATGGTGGCTCACTGGGGATGAAGTGCTGCATTTGGACAGTTGCTTCAGGTGATCTTTATTTTAATGTTTTGTGGATTACGGTTTTCTAAAACCCATGTCCACACTTCTAAAAGTCAGACTGTGCCAATGACATCATGCAGATTTGCTTTTCTGCACAGTTTTTGGATCCTCACACATACCAAGCTCCAGCATTTCATCAAGGAGACATATCTGCAGGCAGTGTGGCAGCTGCTTCCTGGCTCCTGGAGCCTGCAACGCTTTATTTGGGTCACACAGAGTATCTTTCCTTTCCCTTGAAGCAGGTAAAATGTCTGCTCAGTTCTGACAGTGAAAGAGAGCACCACGAAAGTGAAGCTATTTCAGAAGGGAAATTGTAAATGAAGAACTTTGTGCAGTACATTTCTAATCACCCTCAGTCAGTGCTGCTGGAGAGAAGGGAAGCTAAATTCAGCTCTCATTCTGTAACTTCTCTGATCCTAATGTGGGTCACTGCAGCCCAAGCAGGGAGTGCAGGCTCACAGCCACAGAAACATCCCTGCACAGGAACACTGCCCATGTCTAAAAACTTGGGGAGGATATTAACTCTGTGTTACACCTTTGTGCAGCTAAAACTGCAACAGTAATGCATCCCACAGGCCACTCTCTATTGATGATGAAATTGGCTTTCAAAGTTTTGCAGGGAATCATTATAGTGATCACTAGTTCTGGCAATATTCCAACAGGAGAGTGGTTTGCTCTCAAGATTCCACAAAATTAGAAAAATCCCAGTTAGAACTAAATCAAAGTTCTGTCTCACTTACTAGCGATTAGAATTATCAATATTAATAGTTGGCAACTGCTGGTGCTTACCATGAATCAATATTACTAACTGGAGGTGTTCAATAGTTCTGAAATTCACATTACTTATAGAGAAAAATAGAATTTTGAAATATTATTGAAATTTCTGATCCAGAAAAAACCCTACATTGCAAAATCACTTTGGTGTGATGCAGTATCCAGAATAGCAGCTTCCCAAATAAAGCTTTCCCAAGCCTCACTCTCCAGCTTGTGCTGTGCTCTGTGGGTGTCAGCTTGGAGTGCTCCTTGCTGTTCTGAGGGTGCCACGTTCCAGATAGAACCAGGGCTTTCAGGGCGCTGTGCTGGGTTGAACAAAAAGCTACAAACTATAAACAAATCTACAAATCTTCCTTCTGAGGCCCTGCAGGAGGGTGAGCCTGCAAGTGAGAGCAAAGCCCAGTCAAAATAGCTGAGTTTGATACGTGACCTCTGCAAAACTACTGAGCCTTCCAGGACAGTGGCACAAAGCCATGAATTCATTACCAGGGGCAGGGCAGATGTTGCTGAACACCCTCTGGTGACTCCCTGGGAAGTTTGGGAGGACAAATCATTTCGCTACCGGGTTGCAAGTTCTGAGTTCACAATCAGTGTGACCCAGTTTCCTATTCCATGACTGAACAATTTGCACACCTCTAAATATAAAACTGTTGATAACGGATCCGTATTTGTGGGAAAGGGAGATGCCTCAGGAACTGCACATGTGTTTTCAACCACCCCACAAAACCTCCCTTATAAAAGGGGAATCAGGCACAGTTTTTGTCCTTTTTCATTCCCACATACAAATACACATCAAAACTCAGGCTGAAATTATAAATATATTTGTGTTGTTTATAATCATGGCACTACACAGTGAAAATCATTTTTCTTGAAGGAATCAGAATAGAATAAGACAGTATTGATACACAACAGCCTCTCACTGTCCTACTTAATTCTGTGTGTTTTCTGAAGTAATAATCCTAACAATGGAAGCAGTAAGTGCATTGAATAAGCTGTCCAGCGAGCAGAAATAAACACTCTCCTCCTGGTTGTGACCCCAGCATGGTGCAAACCCAGTGCAAGCCCTGTGAGCCAAGGGAGTAACTCCAGAGCTGCCAGCACAGCTCGACTGGCCCAGGCTCAGCCCGGCCCGACTGCACCCCGAGGAGCAGCCCCGGAGCAGAGCCCCCCCTGCAACCCCAGAGCCCTTGGAAGGGATAAACGGTGTGGTGGCCACGTTCTGGGTACTGGTGGCCACGTTCTGGGTACTGGCACCGAGGCACGGCCAGACAGGGGTTTGCTGGAGCTCTTCCAGCTGGTCTCTGTGGGGTGGGGATCACCAGGAGTGCTGATGGAAGGTGTCTGCTGGACCCTGTCCCCCCTGACCACTCAGGGGCACTCCCTCCTACTGAGCAAGGCAGTATTTTAACCAGAGTGCTTTTTAAAAGAAATAATAGCATTTACAGTAGTTAAACAAATGCTACTTTTTATCAGCTCTATTTATAATAGCATACAGTCCTTAGCTTGCTTATTACTATGTTGTTTATGACTTTAAGCCCTCACAGCTACTCTAGATAATAATTAAAATACACAGAGCTTTAAAAAAATATTTCCATTACAAATATTTTAAAAATATACTTATCCTAAAAAGCTGTCCAGCACTATTCCAAAAATCTCTTGTAATAAATGTCTTTTTTAATTTTAACAAAAATATCTACTGTCATATAGAAGAGCTCAAGTTTTGACAAATCTAAAATACAGTCAGAAATAAGTTGGGCCAGATTTCACTCTTGTTTATACAGTTGCCAATTTGGATCATGGTGTTCATCTCAGTTGGGTTATTCCAGTATAACCAGGAGCAGAATATAGCCCTTAGTGCTTTAAAATAGCTAAATGGACTGGATGCTGCAACAGTTACTGGTGCCGAGCATTACAGGGAGGGAAATCCTTTCCTTCACCGCATCTAAAAATGCAGAAAGATGTTATATTTAGTATCTGTGCCATGACCAAAGACTTAAAGACTTGCCAGGCATCTGCAGTGGATGACTCAGACCCAGAATCACATTCACTTGCAGAATTTTTTTTTTTTTTTGCTGAATGGTGCCTGCAATTGCTGTCATTAAATGCAGGATGAATGCTTTGGGAGGACTTTTGTAGGGGGAAAATGCCAACCTTTTTCTCATGCTTTCTACAATTCTAGGAATCATTTTAATTGTATTTTGCTACTTACAAATTTGTGTGAGTTTTAATAGAATCCCCCAGTACTTAGATCTAGGAAGGACACTATTTTAAATTGCTTCTGTATTTTCCAGCTGAAACATCTCCATTCATCCAGTCCTTTTCAAAGTGTATTTAGAACAAGCTTCAAGCACTTATAAGAATTTGCATCTCATCAGGACAATCTGGAAACTCATCTTTTAAAACACTGGAACTTTTTTGGCTTTTCCCTCCTTTTTCCTTCAATCTTCAAGTTTAAATGCAGTGTTTGATTAAGGACCATGGAAATGAGCCCGGTCTGATTGCACCAGGGTACATGTGCAAGCAGAGGTGACAGTCTCAGGTCTGCCATTCCTGCCTGTGATCATCAATGGCTAGAAGGGATCCTTACACACTGTGAGTTTAAGTCCCATTTAAAGCTTTTACTCTACTTATTTTCCTCATAGACTTTGCCTGATGATCTGGTAACTGATAAACCAAGGAAACTCAAGGATATCGACAGAGTTCAGTCCTCACTGTCATCTTCATCATCGTCGTCGTCCTTGCTGGGAGCACACCTTTGGAAGCAGTGCACCAGGGTGGCCAGGAAGAAGCTGGAGAGAATTGCAGCGATGGACACGGCGACTCCAGAGAAGATGATGATAAAAAGGTCTGTCAACGACAAACTGAATTTGCATTCACTAAAGCTGACCTCAGATAACTCATTCAGAAAGATCCTTCTGTTCTCCACAGGCAGGGAACACTGGATTTCATGGAGACCTACAAGGAAGTGGGAAGGGAAACAAATCAGCAGAATATTGATGAATTTTTCTGTTGTTCTGGGTCAGAGATTGAATGGCTGAAGAAATGTTTTAGGGTTAATTCCAGGTTTACAAAATTGTACAATATTCAGGGAAAAATGGAACAAAACCTGTCCCTATCCAGAAGTCATTACATAGCCCCTTTGAGCAGATCCTGAAAACTAAGTTATTTTACATTCAGTCTTCCAGGGATCAGGTGTGATCTAGGACCATGATTTTGAGGATTAAAAAAAAGTGAATGTTGAATCCTGGATGCATCTAAACCTGGAGACCTGAAAGCAATTCCCAACTACTCCATCTGAACACAAACTCTGACTCCAAAAAGGTAAGAGGGATACTGAAGTTCCTTCCACACCCTTCTACATTACTTTTTTCTATGTACTTCCCAAACTACAGATGTTTTGGGGGTTTTTTTCTGGTCAAATAACAGTTTGGGCTTAATGGATGCTTGTTTGCCTGTGACCTGCTTCCACCTTTTCTCTCTGGCTGTCCTGAGGCCATGCAGACTGACAGGTATTGTTCTCCCCTGCATTACTGGAGAATGCCTAGAGCTGGGTTCTTTGTAGTGAAAGCAAAACCCCTCAGATTTGAGAACTGGTGAGAATACAGTTGGATGCTGGATGGTAAAAGCACACAGTTCACTGCATATGCCCAGCTCCCTCTTCATTCACCACGGGGGAGCATCAGGAGAGGGTTTTACCAGGGCTAGAATGGAACCAATACTAAGTGAATCAAGTCTATAGAGCTGCTGGCAAGGCAGCTTTTGTCTCACTATTAAGGACATGAATTTAAAGAGGAAATGTAAAAATTGTGTGTTAATGACACGGGAATTGGTGCTGAGTTACTTGATCCACTTTCACTCTACTGATGATCCCTGGCTGTTCTCCCTGGTGTGGGCTCTGCCTTGCTGTGTGCACACAGAACTCATGGCATTTACATCCTACAGCTCTGCCATAGGACCATGATGTCACTTTAAACAAGGAATGGTGATGATAAGATTCCCTCTGCAACTGTGAATCCTGTTTTGTCTGTGGCTGGATAGCTGTGGCATGTGATGTTTTACTATTAAACATAATAGTAATGTGTTAATGGTGCTGCCCTGACTGATTGTCTGGATCCAGCCCAGCCCAGCTGTTGTGTGGATTTGAGAAGGAGTTTTAGTTAATTCCACTGTGGAACCAATTATCACCCTGACCTACTTGACCTTGTAATGACTTTTGTATTAAAATTTGATCCCATCCTGTATCTGTTGTATTTGCCTAAAGTTCTCTTGCCTTCCTCTTTCTCATGCTTTTCTGACTGAGAACATCCTGAGAGCTGCCCCAGCAGTGTCAGCAGCTGACCTGCCCAAGGCTCCCTGGTTCCTGCTGCCCAAATCCACGCTGGTTTTCCTGAGCCTGGAGTGCACTGGGCGTGCACAGCAGATGGTGAACAAGCACAACTGGCTCTGGAGATCTGTGAAACCTGTCATCAGAATTGACCTGGAAGGGAAAGCAGCTACATGGTTTCAAACATCCTCTGAGACTTCTGGAAATCTGACCCTGCAATATTTATATCATGTCTTGTGCACAAGCTGATACCTCAGAGCACTTGAGCACGCTGAGGCTGAGGAGGTACAAACCTGTCCTCTCCAGCCTCTGACTGAGCTCCTTCTACAAACCTGCCTACTGAAAGAACTGAGAGCTGGCCACCAAATCGTATTTTCATTTCAGGAGGACTTGGAAGTAGCAGCTCTAGGCATCAATCAGAGTAAGCAAAATGGGGGACAGATGGATATCCTTCCGTGTTCAAAACTATGAGAAATGAGGGAGAAGCAAAAAGCCATAGGCTGCAATTTCAAGACCTGTTTCTTTTTCATCAGATGTTAAAGAGCAAAGATATTTTCAGTGAATAAATATAATCCTGACAGTAATCAAAGCAGTTGCATGAGTGTAACATATTGCAAATTCATTTGAAGAGGAAATTGCTTGCTAACAGGAAAACATCACTGCAGCATTTTGGCAAGAAAACCTGCACCAAGTGAATATGGTGCCTACACAAATTCCATTTCACTTGTAGCAAGCACAAGATAAAACAAGTTTCTGTGCAACTGTGTTTCTGTAAAAGAAATCACTCTAACAGATGTTGAGACCTCCTAAGAACTGCTGTTTTCAGAGCAGCTGAGTCAAGCTCCTTAAAAGAAAGAGAGCACAGGTGACTCTAAGCAACTCTACTTTTTAAAATTTCTATCCAACTGCAAAAGAAATTCTCAACTGCTAGCATTTAAAATACCTCTGTGCTGGAGTGATGGGATGGAATATCAGATCTGACCTTCATAAGGAAGGAAGTAGAAAAAGAATATATTGCACAAAAAAGACAGCAAAGAAGACTCCAAATGAAAACTCTTGTCCTGAGCAGGTCTCCATACTGCAGCCCTTGGCTTTAGAACTAACTTACCATGGTAGCATTGGCCCAGGATCCCATGGAAAGGAGCTCACTCCTTCCTTCCCAACATTAGTTCTGCCATGGAGCAAAGCTGAGCCTGTGAGCTCTATTCCTATTTCCCTGATGCTTTCACTTTACATCCCAACACAGAATGCAAACAGCAGAGGATCTGCAACACACCAAGGCACTTAGAGGGAATTTCTTGTTATGAGAATCAGTGTACTGTAAGGATTTTGAGACTCCTTATACAATGAGAAATAAAGATGCTCCTCTCCATGTAGCCATGAGTACTGGAATCTAGGTCATATTCTCAAACCAAATAGATTAAATGGGAATTTGCTACTTGCTTTATTCCATGACAGTCCAACAGGCTTGTGTGGCCTCAAGTTTGTGGGGAATTCTTAGTTGTTGAGAATAACAGATGCCAGTAGAGGAAATACAGCACCACAGAGCAGGGGCCAGTGCAGGGGCTTCGCTGGCTCCCCGCTGTACTTTGAGCTGTGCTGTGCATGCCCCACCTTTTCCAAAAGACAGGAATGAGCTCAACTCTGCTCTCCACACACAGGGCAGTCTCCTAAAGCTGTGCTGGAAGCAGCCTGGGAAGGCTACAGAGCCTGGTGGGAGCACATGGCAGTGACTGATGGGAAGGAACACTGATCATTCCGTCCTGTTGGGTGGATGTTTCTTCTTGCTGAGTCGTGACACTGTTGAAAAACCCAACACATGCAAACAGAAGCTTTTCTTTGGATTCCAAAGAGAGTTTGGAACAGACTGTTCGTTTGGAACAGCAGTAAGACCAGCAGTTCTATCTCTGGTGGCACAAGGAATTTCTCCTCCCAAAGCTGATGCAGTGGTTGTTGCACCAGAGCTTCCAACTGTTCACCTGAAAACGTCATCACCTGCAGGTCACACACATCTGCTAAAGATGACAAATGGACAAACCCATTTCATCTGCTTCCCTCCATAGAAACATGGCCCTGGCTTTACATTATTTACAAGTAGGTTGTTCTTATGACATGAGAGTGCAGACAATTGATGGTCTGTACCCTACCTGTCCTGTTGCATTGGTTCCCAGCAATAGATCCATCTTTGCTCTTTCCTTGGGCAGGAAGTAACTCCAGGGCATTATACACCCTCTGCATGAGCAATGAACTAATGAATGGCTTCTAGAAAGTGATCAGTATTAATTATAGAGTGTAGGTTTTTTCCTCTGTGTGATTCTGTTGCATCTAGACAGGCTCAATCAAATCCCTGTCCCCCCACACAACCTCTGGAGGACAGGAGATGCCATTTCCCTTCAGAGCTCTGCTTTCATACACTTTTACTTGAATGGTAATCATTTTTATCTTTTGGGGGGGAATTTTTATTGTATTTTTCAATTATTTATTTATTTATTAGGGTAGAATTTATTCTTTTAAAAGACCAGCCTGGATTCTTGTAAAGGGCATCTCAAAGCAGCTTGGTATTTAGTGCTTGGCTGCAGCAAGAGAGCCTTTGATAACAGTTATATATATCTACCTCATTGCTCCCACAACATATTCAAGGAGTTGCTTCTTCATACCAAACAAAATTGTAAATGAAATAACAAGTGTGAGTGTGCTATAAATACACAGCTTGGGTTATTTTGGTCAGGGCCATCCCATTATCTGTAATGACTCCAGCTGTCCCAAGGACAATGTCACACACCCTGTATCCTTCAGCTATGTCATCAGAAGGAGCAGATGTATTGCACTGGTTCTGATTGCTTTGAAGTGCCAGGCAAGGGACAGGTGCTGGATCCTACACAGGCTTGTCTCAACACTGGAAAAAAAAGGATGAAAATACAGGTCTATACTCTGGGGAATAGATTGTCTCAGTAATTAAGAGTGAAAATGCTGGAATTCCAGAACCACAATGCTAAAAGGAGCGGTGAGTTTTTAAAAAGAATGAAATTCTCAAATAGGTTTCAGAACAATATGACTTTGAACGCCTTATATTAGAGGAGTACAACTCCACTAAGTCCAGCACTGAAACCCTTCCAATAAATCACAGGCAATTGGGCTGCTACATCCTAAAAACCATTCTGAGTTTGTTTCTGTACAGGACTATGCCCAGACTAGAACCCTTTCCTGTAAAACTGAACCTCCTAGAAAATGGAAGCAGCCCAAAACCAGTCTGCATGCAAATAATGAATAATTTCCTTATTAATTACTGAAAACAGACCAACAATGTTGTAATGCCTCAAAGTTATAATTGGCCTGATCTTGCCATCTCAAAACCCCCACAAAAGCCCAGAGGCCCTGATTCATCTGAGCCCTGCTGGGACTTTGTAGCCATAATCCAACCACATTTCTCACAGGTTCTTGTGATCAGGAATTTTTAAACCATCGTGCCTGCTCCTGGCTGTGCCGTGGGTTTTCCCTGGATGTATTGACTGATGTCCTACTGCTCTGTGAGTCCTGGTTTTTAGTCCCCCAGCTAAAGCCAAGCATCAAGAGGCATCACCTTCTCCAGGTCCACTTGACTCTATTTTGAAGGACTCCTTGTGTCTTTCTGTCTCTGCTTATTTCTAATCCCTCTGCTAAATACATCTCTTATTGGAGAACTTCTGGAATTCTTTATGACTCCAATGTGATGGTCTGTCTGTTAGCAGACAGAGATTTCCCATCTATAATTTTGGATGCTGAATTACAAAACAAAACAAAACAAAACAAAACAAAACAAAAAAAAACAAACAAAAAAAAAGAAAACAGGAGAGGAAAAAAAAAAGAAGAAAAAAAAAGAAGCAGCAGAAGACCCCTCAATTCTGTTAGGGTCTTTTGGAATTCACAAAAAGCAGGTACCAGGAGGAGTTTTCTACTGTTCAGCAATGGGCAGCAGGATGAGATAATGCAAATACACACTGGGATGTGCACTAGGATGTATAGGAAACACATCCACAGAAATATCTGAAACCACAAATGTTTGAATGGGCTGTATGCACACATGTTCACTACTATGGATACAGTAAATGTAAGAGCACAACAATAGGCTTTATTTTTTTTAGAGTAAATTTGGTATTTGCCCTTTTGGGTGGAATTTAGCTGTTCCCTCATGTTGGTGAATGTAGTTGACACAGATTTGAAATGTTTAAATGTGGCATGTTGTTTCTTGTGTGGTATTGTGCTCCCAGCTATGGTTTGCCTCAGTCTCCTTAAACACTGTCACAAATGTATTAAATGTATTAATAAGCAGTGAGAGAGGCACTGCCTCTGAAGTGAGATGAGATTTCATTGAAAATAGCCTCGAGCAATCAGAACAGTAAGGCTTAAAAAACTTGAAGCCGAGATTTAGGTCCTTAAATAAAACTTTTATGGCCAAGTGTCCTAAAGCTTTGCAGAATAACTTTAGAGGGTACTTAGCAGTTTGTCTCAATGCCTAAATATGAAGTTCAACATCAGGTATTCACATCTGCAAATGCTGTCCTCACATCTTCAAATCTGTGAAAGATGGAAGTACTCCAAATAACCTTAGGATGGAAGAAACAGAGTGAAAAGCCAGTGGCAGTCAGATCATTTTACTGAAAATGTCTGGGAGATCAAATTATATATTTATTTATGTATATATAGAAACAGATTTGATGTGCTTGTTAGGGAATATAATTTCTGTGAGGAGTTTCTGGTTGAGCGAGATAAAAGCTGCTGAATGTGTGAAATGTCTTAGGGCTTTTAATTCCTTTCCAGAAACACAGATCTTCTGTCCTGGTGATGTGGGAGCATGTGCATGGTACTGGGGAGAGCTGATGGCTGCGATGGACAGAACAGCCTGTCCTTTCTGGCTGCAGCTTGCTCAGGTTCTATATTGGTACACGAAGTTAAGGAGCCTTCTCTCCACAGCAGATGAACAAATAAGTGCTAATAAAGACTGATAAGTCAAGAGGACTTGTAAAATGCTCAGTTTCTTCTCTGGCTGTTGGTTCAAATGTTAAACAAAACCCATCCTCTTGTGTCATTATGATGATTTTTTTAAAAAAAAATATTTAATATTTTTTGTAGACCCAGTAAAGGCCTGGACTAGTGAAAGGAGAGATTGTTTAATTTATAGAATAAGTTATGCAATAGATCTCAGATTGGAATGGGACCACAGAAAGAGCCAAGAAGCAAGACATGGTTACCTCATGGAATGGAATTTCCAAACAGACTTAGAAAAATCATTCCATTCTTCTGAGTCTAGAATGGTCTAGAGGGGAACTCCTGTGAGGGGCAGCTGAGGGGGCTCAGCCTGGAGCAAAGGAGGCTCAGGGGGGACTTTGTGGCTCTGCACAACTCCCTGACAGGAGGGGCCAGCCAAGGGAGGGGTCAGGCTGTGCTCCCAGGGACAGGACAAGAGTTAACAGCCCCAAGCTGTGGCAGGGGAGGCTCACATTGGACATCAGCAGGAATTTCTTCATGGAAAGGGTGGTCAGGTACTGGAAGGAGCTGCCCAGGGAGGTTTGGAGTGCCCATCCCTGGAGGTGTTGAAGGAAGGACTGGACATGGCACTCAGTGCTCTGGGCTGGGGACAGGCTGGGGATCGGTCACAGGCTGGACTCAATGATCTTGGGGATCTTTTCCAACCTAAATGATTATATTTTATGATTCTCACTACACTCATTCACTTCTGAATCTCTCTTTTAGGACTGAATTCAGTCTGAGTTTCCTGCTTACAGCCTCACTGTCACCTGCTCTTGGTTTTTTTCCTGCCTCCTCTCACTGCCATCCTTCTCCCCTGTTTTTTTTCACTGAGAGGCTTTACCTGGAAATATGCCACTTTTCCAGAATTTACCTGTCTATCCATACTGAAGAGGTCTTAAAAACTACAGAAGCCTTTCAAGTAGCTAAACAGCATCTGTGTCAGTGCTGACACTAAAACCCTCCTGGAGCACCTTAAAAATGTGTAGCCACTGCCCACAGCTTTCCAAAGAGGACCAACAGCTGACCAAATGAGCCCTGAGCACCAATCCTCACCTCAACTTTGGCTACTTCAATTTCAGACATTCAGAACATCTATTTTATTTATCACAGCACAAATCTATTTGGAGTTCTGTCTCTGGCCACTTCTGAATTAGTTTTTAAATCTTCCTGGAAATACAAATGTACACAGGCTACCCATAAAAATGCTCAGTCTAAACCTTTGCTAAAAGTCTTTCCAATATTGTTTTTGTAGAGAGCAGCAAAGTTTTTAATTTTTGCAATGAGTAATGGGGGAACTTAAATAACTAAACAAATAATTTAAATAATCCCAGAAACTGTATACAACTTCACAAAGATAAAGGGAAGAAAAGAAGTAAAAAGCAAAACGAGGGCAAGATGACAGAAAGGAGACACTACAGTCACACTCCAAGGAATACTTAAGCTCTAATTAAAAGTAATGATAAAAATGCATTAGTCATTAGCAAAGAAGCTCACAGGCCCAGCTGCCCAAAGCATGTACACAGAAAATAAAAATCAGCAACAGGGATGTCAACAAAACCCTTCAATGTGGCCATTTCAGATTACTTGTATTGCTTTGTTACAGGCATTTATCTGAACCCAGTCCCTTCATCCTGATGGGATCCTCAGAGAGATTCAAGAAATGTCTTTTGCACTAATTTTACACAAGATGTTTCAGCAAAAAGTTATTCCATCAAAGCCCTTTGTATTTAAACACTGAAATGGAAGGTTCATAACCCTCTGTTCTGTAGGTCATTTGCCCCAGTGACAATCTTTGGCTGGTTGAGCCCTGAGTTTCAAACAGCGCTACTAAAAGAACTAGGGAGATGAGGCAAAAAAAGAAAAGTGCATTTTTAACCAAGATAAATGTGATGAACAACAAGCTCTCAAAGCAGAAGGAAGCCTGGAGAATATGAGAAATTGCTGAGTGTATTTCTGTAGACCAACTTAGGCACTGGTTCTTTCAAGGTACTTTTTTGTTTCGTGAGTTTTCATGGCCCAATGGAGTAAAACCTTCCATGAAAGTTTTCATAGCTCTCTTTGTAGGGCTGAAGATCTTACAGCAACTTTTCTATTTCCAAAAAAATAACCCCATATTCTTAATATCCATACTCCTCCTGATGGGAAGGCTTTAATATGTATCATTTGCCACCGTGTGCCATTCAGGTGTAACAAATACCTACATAACCAAACATCCTTCTACAGAAAATCTTTCAAGTGTTGTACTTAACCATTGTGAACCACAGCAAACACTTTGTATTCTCCAGGAAAAAGAACTCTTCTATTTTTTCCACTTATCACCATCCTGCTGATCTTCACAGGTCCTTTGCCTACTTTGCACTACTCTCACTAATTTGTTTTTAATCAATTACTAGCCAAATCAGAGGGGGGAATTGTAGTTTTGTGTTGCAGTATGATGAAAATGCTGGTTTTAATATCTCTTTATGGTAAAAAAATGTGTTTGCTGTTTTAAAGTGCTAGGTTCAATTGCAAAACTTTTAGTGCAGTTTTTTAATGTCTGCCTGCAAATTTGCCAGGATGAGGGTATCATCTGGTGAGGGTATTCAACTAACGCCAATTAAGCCTTTATTTAAAATTTAGGTTAGAAGAATAAATGCTGAAATCTGCAAAATTATTGAAATCCCAGCTGTTTGTGTGAAGTGACAAGTTGGATGAGCAGAGGCAGCTCAGCTGGGCAGAGCCTTTCCAGCCTTTCCAGCCAGCTGGGCAAACAGGTCAGCAGAAGTTAGAACTTTACAAGTTATTTCTGGTATCATGCCAGGAGGAAAATGGACCTGGCTCCTGCAAAACTAATGAGTTGAAGTACAGCTTTTGTTCAGATCACTGAGTCCTCCAGACCTTAATTACAGAGGGACAGAGCTTCAGGATCAATTATTGAGATTTCAGTTCACAGTGACAAAACTCCCCTTTTTAAATCAACTTGGTATTTCTTTTGCAAAAGCCAAGGGCAGCTTGGGCTGATGAGTTCCCTGCAGTGCTGCAGTGAGAGGTGGAGCAGAGGCTGGGCTTAGTGAATAGTTCAGTTACTGAGAGACTTCCCTCAGATGGGCACATTCAACTCCTTCAGGTGTCATTCAAAGTGAGGAACCAGACCCTAAATCTGTCTGCAAACATCCTTCTCCCAGCCATGTGTACAGGCCATGCAACACAAACCCTCGAGCTGCTGCAGAATTCCAAAGCAGAAGCAGCCAAGATCTTCTCTTGGGCTCTGGAAATGCATCCCTATCTTTCCTCCTGTATTTCCAGACAGAAAGCCTGCTGTCCTGCTTATCCTGGTGTGTTTGCTGCAAGAAGCCTTCGTCTCCAGCCTCACAGCACGATCAGGAGAAGCCAGGGAGTATGAATGCTCAGTATTTAGTGAGTTGCCCTTTCCACTCTTCCCAGAAAGTAAGCGTGGCCTTCAATAAGTGTAACCAGACAAGTAACACTAATTTAATAAGTTGCTAATGGGTATCATGTTGTGACATCACTAAAAACTGGAAACTGTGTGTAAAATGCAATCAAATCATAATTCTAATAGTTTAACTCTGACTTTCCAAAAGTTGTTTTGCAAGGCATACAACTGTGGCCATGTATTTCCAAAAGTCATTGTGACAGCCTTTCCTTTTTGGGGTTAGTTTTGCACTCATCTTCGTGAAGAATGTTTTGGTGCTTTAATAAAGGAGACAGTGACTGGTTTTGGGGCAGCAGCTCACAAGAAGCCCTGATGCTTTTCTGCATCCATGCACATCTCTCACTGGCACGGCTGGGTGCAAAGAGAGCAGGGGATTCGCTCCAGGGAACAAATCCAAATCCTTGCAGGACAGCTCCGAACAGACAAACCACTTGAATATTTGCTCCTTCCCTCGTTGTCTTCCGAAATAAAGTCTTAGTTAAAGTCTGGAAGATCTGGATAATCTAGGAATTGTTCATCTATTTGCCCCAAACACAACTATGGATAAGAGAAAATGCTGTGGGAAAGCATCTCTGAGCTTGGAAGACACTGGGAAGCTCTGGCAGTGCTATGGGAAAGCTCAGTCACTTGAGATTTCCAGACATAAGTTTAGATACACTTGAAAACACTGAGGGTGCAGCAGAGAAAGAGGTAGGACAGACTCAAACTGAAGAGACTTAGTCAGGATCGAGGGGAACAACCTGGAAGTTCAATAAAAGCGTGGGGAAAGTGAATTGCTGGGTGAACTGATGTTCAGCATTAGAGACAGGCAAATACTTGATTCAAACTGAGCAAACTTTAGCTAAAGCATCAAGAAATGTGGGATAATTGGCCCAGTTTGGTTTCGAATCAAGATCAAAGTTTCACTGAGACAGAGAGGAAAAAACCCAACACTTTTTCCTCAAATAACTTCTTCCTTAAAACAGCTCACTTACAGCTAAGAATATTCAGGGCAACATAGATGAGTGTATTAGAAGGTCACAAGCATGGGAAGAACCTGAATAACTGACTGCAGAGTCTGAGCCTGGAGCGACAGGACACAGGAGAACAGCTTCAAACTGACAGGGAGTAGGTTTAGATGGGATATGAGGAAAAAACCCTTCCCTGTGAGGGTGGGGAAGCCCTGGCACAGGTTACCCAGAGCAACTGTGGCTGCCCCAACCCTGGAAGTGCCCAAGGCCAGGTTGGATGGGGCTTGGAGCACCCTGGGATAGTGGAAGGTGTCCCCTCTGGGGCCCTCCCAAAGTTTCCCTGCTCTCAGCAATCTGCCTTTGGGAGCAGCTGGTGCTGCTCAGTGGCAGGAGTTTATGCCCTGGTGCTTGTTGGGAGACATGAACTGTGAGATGATCTCCAGCTAAAGCTGGATTAAGAGAGGCTTTGGGGTCTGGTGGGACATGTGGAGCAAGAGTCTGGATTCCCTAGACATGGCAGTCTTAACACTTTTACTTCCCTCCCTGTGCCTTTCTGAAAATTACTGGCTCAAATACTAGGATTATATGTCTTGCATTTTGGGGAGTTCAAAAGCCACTTCAATTTATTCCTCATATTGGAAGCAGTGCTATTTTAATGAAAAGAGCCAAAATAGAGATACTGAAGTGTTTGAAACACACAGCATCACAACAAAATACTTCCAGGAATGGGCTGACAATCACAGTTGCACAAAATGGAGCTTTAACTCTTTTGTAGCAGCTTTATAACTGAGCAGTAAAATGAGAGGAAAATCAGTTTTTCTAAGGAGCTGACACAGAATATTTAGCTGCTGAAAGGGCTTATTGTAGAAAATATATTTAGCAGAGAGAAAATGAAGTCTGGAAGAGAACCAGCTCTGGGCTGAATGAATTTGAAAAGGCTCTTTCATTGCCTGTGTAAGTTTAGTCTGTAAATCAAAATTACTAGGGGTTAATTTTTAAATTTTATTTCTTAACTGGGAAGAGGACCTGCTGCTAAAAGAAGACAACATGGATTTAATGGGCTCATTTGTTGAAAGCATGCAATTACAGCCTGAGCAAACTGCAGGCAGCACACAGACAATGGGAGCAGGAACTCTCCTGCCCTCCCAGCCACACACAGACACAAAGACTGCACTGAGAGCCACAGAGCTTTACCTTTCTGGAGCTTGGATGCATTGTCCTGTATCCAGCTGAAAAGATTGGCAAAGTCACAGTCACAGACCCAAGGGTTGCCCTCCAAGCGGATGGTCCGCAGGGAGGGCAGCGCTTCCAGGGCTGCCACGTTTAGGCTCTGTAAGTTATTGTCATTCAATTCTAACACTTGGAGCTGGTCCAGGTTCTCAAAAGCAGCCTCATCCACATCCACCAGGTTGTTGTTTCCAAGGCTCAATTTTATCAGTTTCTCTGCTGATTTGAATATCCCAGCATCGAGCTGTGTTAAATTATTGTAGCTTAAGTCTAAATACACCAGTTTGGTAGAACTGCTAAAAGTGCCCTCTTCTAAAGAGGTGAGGGAGTTATTCCTGAAGTCCAAATAGACTAGATCGCCATAAAATATAAAGAAGTCAGCTGGTATCGCCTGAATGTTGTTATCAGCTATAAGAAGTTTCCGTACATCCAATGGAAAGGGATTGGGAACACTTGGGAGTCCTTGATCCCGGCAATCTATGGTGTGGTAGTCCATACAGCTACAGACAGCAGGGCAAAGATGACCCCCGGGCAGGAAAAGCAGGCAGGCAAAGCCAGCAAAAGGCAGGAGGCAGGAAGGGAAGCATGGCAACATCGTCAAGGATCTGAAGGCTGTGATGAGCACCACTTCTAGGAGAAAGACATTTTGCTCAGCTGAGCAGGAGTGCCTGGTACTTGTGTGTGTGTGTGATTGTATCCAGGAGATCACGTATCATCACAGATCCGATAGCAGCAGTCTGGAGGGGGAGGGAGGAGAGAGGGAGGGAGGCAAATGTGAGGATTTACACTGTCAGAATATTATGATGCTGTACAGGGTGAGGAAAGCGATGATTGGGTACACGGAGGATCTTTCAAAGGACTCCCTTGCTTTTGTGAGCTAAAAAAAGCCCAGAGCCTGTTTGAATATTTGCTCTTTATTCCAGCAAAGGGGAAATCACACCTGATCCTGTGACTCTGACAGCAACAGCTTCTGCTTAAAAAGCCCTTCAGGTAAAAATCCCTGATGAGATCACTTACTGTGTTTCTTAGCAGGACCCTCCATCAAGGTGACCAAGAGCTATGGAAATGCAAGCGAGGGTCAGGCAGTGTCCTGCATGCCTGCTAAGGACAGTTTTCCTTTTATTCGCAAAACAAGGAGCAGAAGGGGGAGCCCAAAGACAAAGAACGCTGCTTTGTGCTGTTTCTGGATTCCTCAGCTGTTGGAGCAAGCCTGTTCACACCATCTAAATATGACTCAGTATCTTTTAACTAAGAAGGATAACCTACAGCAGCAACAAGGAATATGGTCTCCAAAATGAGGGGCTTTTCCTTCCTGTTTTAATGACCCAAAAATCTACTTTGTACTACAGCACCAGTAATGTCTGTTGGGCCACATAAAAGTGCAAAATATTGAGCAAATCTTTAGCTGGTTAAAATTGAACTGGTTTTCTTCATTTTAAGGGGGTTGAAATATTTGACAGTCAATCTGCCTGTCTCCTGTGGGACAGCAGAAATGATTTTGCAATAAGGCATCTGCATTTTCCTGACATTCTCAAACCCACAAAGACAAGTCCTCAGCCAGCTACACACTTAACTTTTAACTCCATCCCTCCCTCTTTGTGCAGGGTGTGTAAGCAGACAATGGGACTGGAGAACTGGGGTCACACCTATGGGCTGTGATGGAAGTTTTTCTAGAGACAGGTGGTATTTGGGTATGTGTATCCTGATGAGAAGAGCACAAACACCTTTGGCAAGCTCATTCTTAGATCAGAGAGAGGCCAGAAATCTTGATTTAAGGTCATATTTCATAATTGATTTCAGTGTATCTTTCATCTAGAACAGGGGACAAAAATTTCCTTCTAAATCAGCCTTTCTTCCAAGATACCTGTGCCTGAATTCAAACAGTGAAAGCATTATCACTCACCTCCCCTTTAGTACATACCTAGAACACTGAACCAAGGAGCCACACTCTTCTCAATAGCACCACTGACAGAAAAAGATGAGATGGGCACAGATTGAAAACCATCTGAACACAAGGAAACACTTCTCTTACTCTGAGGGTGGCCAGGCTTCCCAGAAAGGTTGAGTATCACCACAAAACCCAGCTGGGGACAGCACTGGGCAAACTTACTCTGATGCTGCTTGAGCAGGGGACTAGACAAGCTGATTTCCAGAGGCCCCTTCCAACCTCAGCATTTCTCTGCACTGCTCTTGGGAAACAAAAACGCCAAGGTTTATACCTTTGAGCACCTCTCTCACATTTTGCAACACACCCTGTTTCTATTTCATAGGTCTTTTAGTGAAACCACCTTGAGACAGCCTCTAGATCTCTCCCATAAAGACACATCCTGCTCCAGGTGCCTTTCATGTCTTAAATTACTTTGAAAACACCACCCAGAAAGAACTGGGTACAGCTGCCTCTATAAATCACCAGGGCAAAGCCCAAATAAATTCCTGAGGTAATTATTTAAAATATTTACCTTTAAATTACAGAGGAAGTGGCAGTTTGACAGGCTACCTCTGATTAGAAAAACCCAAACATGCAAAATAACTCTTGTGGTCAGGATTCATTGAACTGGCATCAACAAGTAACTGCAACTGGTATTTCTCATGTAGAACTGATGCTTTTTAAACTCTTAAGGCTGTATCTTACAAACAATTGCTCCTGCTGCAGTCTACTGGTTTTCTGCCCCTAACTTAACTAAGGCTTCAGGTCAGAGATAAAGATGTTTCTAACACAGGAAAACAGAACTGATTTCATTATCTTTAGCAATGGAGTTTTATATGGAGAGATTCAGATTTCTATTAAGAGCAGGTATTTATTCACAGGATTTAAGGGTCTCTGTGGCTCCTCCTCTGCAGACTCCCCTTTTTCTATCAAGTGCACAGAATCAGGATGTGACATTTTCATTTCCAAGATGCCTCAGCCTTCACAGATGGGAGACTACAGACAATAAGGCATAATTTGTGAAAGTTCCAAGAACATGTTAGTGGCAGGGGTAGGAAGAGGACTCAGCTTCCCTAAGAATTCCACCAGCCCTTGGTAAAACTACCACTCCTTTCTGTACAGAACAGACCTTCCTTTTGCTCAGCTGCTCACGTGTATCCCTTACCTGCTGCCCTGCCCCCAGCCCCACCCTCACAGCGTGTTCTGCACACTCGTTTGCAGCAATGTCTGCACAGAGCACGGGGAGCTCTCCTGGCTGAGATCTGTGGGAAGGGGTTGGCAGGAGATTAGGGATTACTATCAGGCTCTAGATATTTTGGGATAGGTATCCCATAGGTTTGTGGAGCATCAGCCCTGCTCCCACAGCACCCAGGGAAATGGAGTTTCTCTGCCAACGTGTGACAGCTCTGATCTTCTGCTGCACAAGCCCAGCTGCAGTGCCTGCCATGGGCTGATGCCTTTCTATGCCGTCTTTGATTTCAGAGATTTTCTTCCTGACCCATCTTTCTCTGTGTAACATTTCCTGTCTAATTTTGTCTTTTTTAGCTTCTGCTAATTTCTGTTTCTCAGCTGTTTCCCTCACAGCACAGAAATTCTCTTGAATCTTTTTGAAGCTTCATTCACTTGCCACACATTTTGTGCAGTTTTGACTGGCAGGAAGCAGGCAAAGCTTTCTATCTAAAAAATATTAAAGCTTTACTTTTTAAAATCGTGACTGCATCAGTCAGTGACAGTCACCTGGGGGTTTGGCTGTGATGGGCTGAGTGCACAGCACCCTCTTGTGCCCTCGGACACTGGGCGGCCACAGCTGCTCTGCTCCCTTCTGGTGAACTTTTAGCAAGTTTTACCATCTTTCTACAGCTTGCCCATCAGGTAAACTTCCTCTTTCTATTAAAGAAACCCCAATCAGTCTGTATAAGAAAATAGAAGACATAAATCAGGTGGTGTTCTTATGTGTTTCCACTGATTGCTCCAGTGAGTAGTCTCAGAAATAAAGGTGTTTTATAATCTGTGCTCCCAAGCAAAGGCCCACAGCTTTTCCACCTTTTTTTTGTACTTCAAGTACTAAATTTTAGTTCATACAGGTTTGAAAAAGCACAAACTTCCCAATTAGAAATTGATATCCAACAAAAAAACCAAATATTCTTCCACACAGGTGGGATCCCACATTGATTGAATTTTGGCTGTCAGCTGATTTATCTGTGATTCTGCCTTCCAGGCTCCCCTAACAGGACAGGATGGGTTTGAAAAACATGCTTGTAAATCAGGGTAACAATTCCAGTTCCAGTTCTAACTGTAGAGGATTTTGTTTCAAATCTTTCTGTGGAGAGCAAAGAAGGAAAACCAATTTCTCTCCACACTTCCCAGTAGCAGAAGTTGGATAAGCACAACAGTGGGCAAGCTTTGGACTAAAAACAATTATATGGATTTCCATTCTTGAATCTTTTATTCAGGATACTACCAGAGGAAACCTTGAAAACAAAAGGCAGTGAGAAGCTGCACTGGTCCTGGACCATGAGTGTGCTCGCAGTACTGTATCATGTCAAGCAATAAGAAACTAAGAGGAAAAACATTTGCTTCTGACAGAATTTCCATCTTTCCCTTGGAAACATCCAGCACTCCCCTTGAAAGTTCTCAAAACTTCCCCAAATAATTTGAGTAAAGGAGTTGAAAAGAAAGAGCCACCACCGTGCAGACACACGTGAAGGATTCGGATCTCAGCCAGTAAATCCTTCCTTGCAAGAGACTCAGACTGAAAACTGTCCATCCTCATGCACATTTTTGAGCAGCTAATTGAGCATATTTTTCCATGAAGGAAGTTATTATTCCAGGCTTATGCTTCATTGAGTTAAGGCACATGTCATGGCCAGGCTGCAGTACCAGGTGCACAGAATGATGGCAAAGGGTTTTCCTCCTCATAATCAGACATCACAAGGTGTCCTGGGCACCACTGCTTGAGCCTGAGTGACCAACAGCATGTTAATCAATTCAGCAAGCTCTGAAATCAAGTGCTAAGCAGCATCTCTGAACAGAAATCCCATTTTTATTCAGGTCTTTCCCATTTTGGCTTAGGTGTTGTTTTTTTTTTTTTTTCTTTTGAGAAATATTTTTCCCTGCTCTGACTGGGCAGTTTTATGAATGCAGCCAAGGGGTAACTCCGGGCTGTTTCCCCTATGATCTTACATCTAATAAGAACTGAAAAAGCAGAAGTCTTAAGATTTATGAGATGACAGAAACTGTGAGCTGAAGCTTTTTGTTATACCTGCCCAGTCCTTCTCTGCTGCTGCTGTTGTTGCTGTGCCACTGGGAGGGAAATTGCATCAAAATTAATCAACATAGCAGCAGCAATGATTGAATCTGAAAACTTCAGACACTGCAGTTCAGCAGCCAAATGAGACCAGCCTAAACCCATCAAAAGACTTCCATCCTCTGCCCCAGACAGTGTGGCTTACACAGACATGGTCACTCCCTTATTGCAGAGCATTTACAGTCACTAAATGCAGTCAGGAGAGATGGAGGAGTGTGAATTAGGTTTCCTTTTTCCCTCAGGAATGAGTTTGTATCCACCTGCTTGCCCTCTATACCGTTTATGCCCTGGTCCAGAATTACCAGAGCTTTAAGCAAATTAAAGGCATCTAAAAGTCTTCCTAAGATGCTGACAGAGATGTGCTCACATTTACCCACTGCTACTGATGTCTGTAAGGAAAGGAAAGGTGGTAACAGGATTCCTCTCAAATCACAGAATCACAGAATCATCTCAGTTGGAAAAGACCCCTGAGGTCATATTTATTTGGTCAGATTTACCAGTGGGTCTGTTGGGATCTGAAAAACCTCACAGACATCAGAGATCCAAGATTTTCTAAAAGCTCAAGAATTTTTATAATAAAACTTGCGTAAGAAATCCAACACAGGATTTGTTGAGGAAAATTTATGAAATTTAAAGCTTTAAAGCAGCAGCTGGAGCTGAACACAATGTTAATATCTGAAACTTGTTTCAACCTGCACCTTTTTCAAGCAGTGAAGCTGAAGAGAGAAGTACTTCCTTCCCCTCTCCCTTATTGATTGATGCTGCCTAAACTCCATGGATTTAAATATGCAGAAAGCATGTTTGTGTCAGTGAGAATTTCAAGCATCAGCTGAGAGGCAGAAATAATGCAAATAATTATTACACCCTTCTCTGTTGTCCTTTACCATAAAAATACTTAATGAGAAATATAAATAAGTTCTTAAAAGATCAGACTACTTTCAAAATAGGACTGGAAAACTGCCCTTTAAAGTGCATCTCACACTCATTAAATTAGGTGCACCATTCCCAGAAGTGAACAACTCCATATTTTACAGGTTCATTTTGGACAACTGGATTTCTGCAAAATAATTACTGCACAAAAATGCATCCATCTCTGCACTGGAACCATAGACCACTCAGGAATACAAAGGGGCAACCAACAGTAGATTAGGACTCCAGGCAAGATGAAGAACATGAGATTTGGCACCCTGTTCAAATGGAAGGCACAGGATGAGTGTGCAAACGTGTATTTGTGTGTATGTCCCATGGGTCCTTACACTTGAACCTCAGAGCTCTTTCTGTGGACAGGTCTGTCATCCTTTTCAATTCTATATTAAATAAATCAAATCCCCACACTAAAGTAAAGAATTCCCACGTTCTTTTGTACTACATGAAGAACAGGCCCAAACTAAATGGTGCCAGAGATCTTTGAACCAATGGGATGGAATTCCCTGGTGCAAAGGACTTGTTTCTACCTTTGAAGTAGAAAGTAAATGTTGAAAATGCCCCCTGCACTTTACTGTATGCAAAAAAAAATGTGCTCAAGATGACAAAAACTCATTATATTTACCATATATATAACTGAGGCATCCACAGTCCTGCTCACGGCAGATGATCCTGGTTGTTCACTTATCTTCACTCTAAAGAGATCTTTCTATCCTCTTAAAAGTTTCTCTGGCTGTGCAGAAGTTGAGTGTCCCCCAGGGAATGCAGCAGCCTTTGACTTGATGCCTTCTGACATCTCCCTCGCCCTGTTAATAAGCTGGGTGAGATGTCAGGGGGAATCTCATCACAGAGCAGCAGTGCCCGAGGAGCCGGGGGGGGCCCGGCCCTGCTGCCCCTGGAGCTGCTTTTCACAAACACGCTGATAACCAACGCTAATTACTACAATGAGTAGCTTTCATAATTGCCTCAGAAACAACTCACCTCACTGGCAACACACTGGGGAGACTTCTCTGGTACTTGGTGATATAAAAAAAACCTCCTGAATTTTATTGCAGTCCCACTTGGAGTGGTGCAAGGTGCTCTAACACGGGAATTTTCAGCCTGTGTGGTGGCACTGCAGTGCCATGTAGTAGTTTAAATACTGGAACTTCAGTAGGACCCTTGGGGTGGGGAGGTGGAGGTGCCTTAGCACCCAGGAGCTGTCCCACAGTGCCCTGTGCCCGTTTTATGGCTGCAGTTCATGTCTGCAGAAACCCCTTCAGACATCTGCTTATGCTGTCTCCTACAGTTCTGGGGTCTGCCTCATTTCAAAGATACTAAAGCTGAGTAACATCACCAAAAGGAATAAAAATGCACAATTTCCTCCCTGGGGAATGCTAGTGAAGTTAATGGGCACTGTGCAGGGTCGTTCTCAGGCATCACAACCTGAGATGGTTCTACACAGTTTTCTTTTTTTCTGTAGTAGCATCAAAAATAAATCCATCTCACAAAAAAGGAAGAAGTGAAGTATTTTAAATCTCAAATTTGAAGGGAACATAGAAGAAAAAGTAAGTTTGCTTCAGGCTCTTGTAAATTTTTCAGGAAGTTAATGGTACAATAAAAGGAACATGGTAAAAATATTGTCCATGTGGTAACATATGGAATGCACTCTCCATTTTCTCAGGCAGTGCTATAAGCAAAAAGACATTTTTAGGGATTGTGGAATGGCTGCAGACTAAAAATAGAAAAATGAAAACTGTCTAACAAAATACATTCAATAAAAAAATAAAATTGAAAATTACTTTTAGTTGTATTGTTATTCTTGGGTCCCTGAAGGTAGGACCTTTCCTTTCACATAAGAAGTCACATATTATCCAGAAGAGCAACTTACCTCTGGCTACTATCCCTGTCAGGTATTAAATGCTATTCCATGGCATGGTCAGAGGAACAGAGTTAAAAATTGTACCAATAAGAAGTGTTGAATATCCAGTTTTTGAGTAAGATGAATCGGTCACTTGTAATGCTAAAAAAATTCATCCAATACATGATTTGTTAATTCAAATATTCAAGAAAGCCCTAATGATTTTTAGTTTGTTTTTAGACTTGTCATTTCAAGAAAATGCAGTGTACTGCAGTATTGTCACCGACAAGGTCTGTATCCCTCAGGCCAGACCCTTTACTGCTCCTTTCAAAGCCCTCTCTGGTCCTGTGGCACATCATTATTCCCTGCAGTGACGGAGGGGCCAGGGGCACCAGTGAGCCAAGAATTTCTGGTGAGCTCTTGGGAAGGCTTATGTGCATGCAGCTTTATGCAACATAAACGTTCTATACAATAATGAAGTAGAAATCAAACTCCATGGATACACATTCCAAGGTAAAAAAGTCAGTCTCAAAGCCAGAGTTTAACTTACAATTAGAGGGTAATACCTGGGGGACTCGGTTTCCCCTTTGTTAAACAGGGGAAGGAGTAAAACTGCTCTCAGACTTGTGGGCCATAATACAAGATATTTAGCTCTAAGTCACTCATTTTAGGAGTAATCTTGTTTGCTATGAAAGATGCTGAATTATCTGTAGTGCTTGCAGGCGATTAAAATTGTTAATATTCTTTGTACTTGGTGTACAGCTGCCTACGCCTACAAACCCATGAATCATGGTCCTCTAATTCAGTTTCCTGCAGTGAAAGTAAGACATTATTGACATTCCAATAAAGAAAAACCCTCTTAATTCACTGCTTATATTTAATGAATTGATTTATAGAATAGAGACAGTGTTGGCACTGAAGAGAGAATCTGCAATACTTATTTCCACTCCTATCTACAGTATAACTGGGAAAGTCACCAGAGTGCTCAGCACCTCAGTTTCCCCACCATTTCATATGGAAATAACTCGAAGCAGCAACAAGGTGGAGCTTTAAAATTAAATTATATTCACTGCAAAAGCTTTCAGCATTTCCATGTTAAAAGGCCCTGGCTTTTAAATATTTATTTTTTAACAACACAATAGTGCCTTGATCTGAAGACGTGTGTAGATGGCTTGGGGCTATTAAAGTGCTGAGCAGGCCTCCAAGAGTGAAGTTATCTCCTTCTCCTTTGTGTCTCAGGATTAGGTTATGCAAGACAGGTCTTGCAAATACAGAGCAAAAGCATAAAACATTAATTCCCTAATTTAAAGCATGAATTAACTTACTCCTTAGATAGTAAAATCCTGCATTCAAACAGCCTTCCCTTGCCTCCCCAGACTGACAAGCTGCTGTCACACAAAGTGATCCCAGGCAGTGGTTTGAGTAAAGCAAAGATAAGGTCTGTCTTTGTGAACTCCTTTTCATTGTATTCCACAAGGCCACCTTCTCCTCCCAGATTGGCACTACCTATTCTCAAGTCATAATTTCATTTTATCCAGACAAAATAATTTATAGTGCAGTCCAGAGAATAATCAAACTCTAAATCTGGTCATTGTTTTAACTATGATGAAGATTCACTATATTTTTTTGTGTCCTCTGTTGCTCTTGTTCCCCTTGCTGTGACACTTATTCACTTTATTTTTCAGGAAAACAGTGCAATATTATAAACATTTGGCAGAAATGTTTGTAAAGCCATGCTCTTAGTCTAGTATTTCTCCTAGACAAAGCATTTGCAGTGGCCCTTTGTTAAACTCATTGGTACAGAATTTCATTTTAAGAGATTGCAGTACATGATTCAGCGACACGTCAGTGCAATAATATGTGAATGAATCCAGACTTTGCAAAATAGCTGAAATATCCATGATCTCTGCCCTGATTTCAATGCTTGGATTCATTTTTAGTTGAGGTGTGCTTTGCTCCTTAATAAAACTTTCCGGATTGCTGCTCCCTGTTGATGTGGTTGCCAGTCAGAAGGTGAGTTGGGGTCACCACGCCTGTCCCTTGTACAGCTCTCGGTTTCTCTGCTGAGCTCACTCTGCCTGCTTTCTCTTACCAAACCACGCATTTCCATCCCCATCTGGACACGCAGCTGGGGTGGAAAACAATGCTGCTGCTTGAAGATGTGGCAAAAAAATTGCAGCTCAAACCTTCCTTGTCTGGAGCATATTTCTCGGTTCAAATTCCTCCCTGGGATTAGGGAAGCGGTGGAATCCAGCCCTGCACTGAGGGAATTTCATCCCAGCCAGGACCTGTGAACATCTCACTCCCTCTCGTGGCCGCAGGTACTGTGGAAATCGGCGCTTTTAAAAATTCACTTCGATTGTTTGCAGATAAATCGCAGCTACAGTCAGGAAGGGCCACTGGAAAACACCCCTCTGCACTCCCTCCATCCCCACACGGACCTGCTTTTCTGTCCCTCCCTTCCCTCCCCCATTTGAAAGGCAACTATTCTTTCCACCAGCCTTTGTTCATTTGTGCACTTCCTCCAGGAAGCTGCTTATTCTTGAGAACATGCTTTGTACACAGGGAAAGAAACCACATTATTTTATACGGGATTCCTCCCTAAAATCAGAGTTGAAATGGGAGTTTTTTTATGGAACTTTGTGAGGGTAGTATTTGTCATTTATTCATCCATGTGCACTTCATTTCTTCTCAAGGACTCATGAGTTCATTCAAAGAGACAATTAGTCATTTAATGAAGAACTGGCTGTGCCCTTATGCAGTGTGTGCCTCAGTCCCCCTCCCTGTAAAGCCAGGCAAGTCCTGCCACACCCTGGGGTGCCCAGACAGCTCCTGGCTGGCTTTAGGACACAGCATGGCTTCAAATAGTCCAGGGGCTGTCCCAGGTTCTGCTGAAATTCCCAGCAGGTGTGATCTCAGTCCCCTTGTCAGGATTTCAACATCTCTTGCTGGATTTCCAGCACACTAGGACAATGTGTATTTAAATAAATTAGGGCATGTAAATTCCTACTGACGGGCATTTGCTTTATCTGTATAAGCTCACTGTCAAAGCAGTGAAAGCCTCTGAAAGTACTAACAAACTCATAGGACCGTTCTGCAATAAATGAGACTGAGTACACAGGCTGTGTGTTTTCCCCCCTTCTGGCTCCATTGCTGGGTTGCTTTCCTTATATAACTGTTCTAGTTTAAAAACACTCCTGACCTGAGAAAACCTGCGCCAACCTTATAATTTTTTGTTAAATACATGGTGGTCAGTGACAGGTTTAAAAGTAGCAAAGAGTGGGCATTCCATATTTAACTCTGAGTCACTCCATTGTATGTCACGTAGAGACAGCTGCTGGCAGACTTTGAGAAGACTTTTTCTGGATAAAGTACTCACTGACAGAAATCCCAACTCCAGCGTGTCCTGAGGAGCACATCCACTCCCTACAATCAGCTCTTAACCTGTTGAACTCCATTAAACTCAAGTTTCTAGGACTGTGTTCTCTGAGAATTTCTCTGTATCTGGAGAGAGCCTCACTGAGGAAGCAGCTGAAAGCTCTGCTCCATGGTCCTTATAAACAACCAGCACTCATACCCTCTCAAGAAAGGCACTGCAGACCATCTACCAAATGCCTCCTACTCCCCTGATACCTGTGTTTTGCTTCAGGTGGGCAATGGTGTTACCTTAAATAAAAAATGTAATTCAGGTTTTTGTGTTAAACAGCCCAAATTTATCTGCTTCTGATGAAAAACCTTAAAATATGAACAAAATCCACTTTCAACTTTGCAACTTCAACATCAGATGACAGACTTTGAAATATCATAGAGAAATCTTGACATTTTACATAGATCAACTTGCTCTACATAAAACTGCAGCCCTCTGTGCCCTTTCCCTCTCCCAGCACATCTTAATTGGTTCTTTTCAGGACTGACTAAAATGCCATCATGGAGAACAGTAACTTGTACAAAGAACATCTGCCTATAAATCTCAAATGAAACTATTTAAAGTGTAGAGACTTGCTTCTTTCTCTTCAAATATATTTATTTTGAGAGTCAATTCAATACATCTATATTTCCTGGCTAGGATGGCACCTGGCTGCCTCAGAATTTCTCTCTCTCCATCAGCCTCCTGTACAGCCTGGAGGCACTGACTCAGTGTGTGCCCATTTCTCAGATCCTAAAATATTTTTGGTTGCCTTCATGCCCCATAGATTGGAGGGCTGGTTTGTGAACACTGGTATATATTGATTTTGGTGAAACTGATTTATATCAGCTGAAAATGCAGCCCCGTTTCTAAAACTGACTGACAAATATCATTACTATTCTAGCTTAAAGACTCCAACCTCAAGCATTGTTGCAATTTTCTCATTCACAATCTCTCTTCTCCACATTTGACAGCTTGGGCTGCTCACAGCTCTGTGCATTTATTATATTGTCAGGAGCACAGATGGTCAAGGAACAGGGTTTGATTTATAGCTGCTTATCTTAAAAAAAAGCTGCACAATATGCATATTTGAGTTTGTCAATACTGAGACCAATCCCTTCCTATAGGACACATTTTACTTTTTGTTCTTTTATTAACAAGTCTGACTTCCCATCACAAGTGGTCTCCCTGTCAGTCAGGAGAGGCTGCCTGGAACACAAATGGTGAAAGCAGCACCTTCAGTTCTCCCATTCCCGGACACCTGCCCAAGGAAAAACGTCAGGATTGCCACTTTAGCAGCTAGAGGTTACTAGGTGTTCTCATCTCTTCCATTCCAGAAATCAGAAACTAAACCCACAGTGACTCAAACCCAAAAGCTATGACCAAATGACATCTTTAAGGACTGCACAAATCCGTGACAGGATTTGACCTGAAACAATTTGGGAGCAAGGGAAGGCAAAAGCCATTCCTGAAGGCAAGGATCTGTAGTTCTGCAAAAGCCATCTGCAATCCCATTGCAATCTTCCAGCACAACCTGCTGGAAAATCACCTCCCAGGAAAGCAAAGTTGCCTCATGGAAAGCAGATAACAAAAATTGGAGCTATCATCTGGGGAGTCCTCCTCTTTCAAGTAATTGAGCTTTTCTCCAGACCGAATTGGGTGTTTCTGTATTTCAGTACCTGCCAAAAGGGGTGGGTTTGGCTGCACAGGGAAAACAGGAAATGGCTTGAAAATTAATAAAGATTGCAGAAAACAGCTTTTATGCATCCAACCAAATATTGCAGGGCCCACAGCTGCCCCCAGGGTACAGAAACAGGAAATTTGGCAACAGAAAGAGACAGTATTTTTTTGTTACACAGCACATTTGTAAAGGATGTCATCAAATGGAATGCTTAATTTACACTTTTCAAGTATTTTTACTGAAAGAGTAGGAAAGGGAAATACAAGTTTACTTTCTATGGATTGGAGATGTTATAAGCCAGGATTTCACTTGTCTGGTGATGATGGATGAAATGGTTCCATGGAAAGAGAAATTCTAGCAGCACATGGAGCTGCATTCATGAAAAATCCTGTAATAAGTCAGGCAGAAGCCAGGACATTCAAATGTGTCCCCATGCTACAACCCCTGCCCACTTGTGAGACTTTGTGGGACTGTAGAGAGGTAACTGGGATATTCCTCTGTGGACAGACAAGACATTTGTGTGCCCTTCCTAGTGTGTGTTTGGAGAGAATTCATCCTTGTGTGTAACTTTGGTCTACATGGTGGACATTAAACTGAGTGTGGATGATCATGTTTCCATCTTATGGGTTATTTACATGAAGTCAAAGCCCTTTTGTGATGGGAGTAATCTCTGGTTGAGTTCAACCCCTGGGTTCATCCAGCCACACTGACTTAGTCAGGGGAAAACGTCCTCCCACACAGCTCTGCCCGAGAGGCAGAAAGCACTGCAGGATACAGTCACCACCTCTCTGCTCCCCCAGCTCTGGTTCATTCCTTGCTCTCACTGAACCAGAGGCAGTCTAAGCCTCTCACAAGACTCTGCAAACCACTGATACAATGAGACGGAAAGAATGGATTATGAAATGAAAACATAAATGCTGTGTGTACTCAAGACCCTTTCCACCTCCTCCCCTAAACCACAGGGATTAAAAACACAGACCTGCCTGGTAAAAAAAGAGAAAGAGTGACCCATGCACTCATATCCTGGCAATTTGTGGGAATTGTCATAACACATCCAGACCAAGTTACAACATCCCTGTGCAGACCTGACCTGTGTTTCATGATAGCACTCGAGCACATGTGCAGATCCCCAGGCAGGCAGCACAGACACACAGCTGTGTGCTCACTCCTGTTCAGGCACAGGCCCAAGTGCCCCTTTAAATGCAGATGAACTGTTAAATCAGAACCTGTGAATAACTCTTTGTTGTCACAGAACCTATTGGCTTAACAGAATTACAAACCAGTGAACCACTGTTTCATTAAACTCCCTTAATTTGATACTGTCCAGAGAAATCTGCTCCCTCACCTCCCTGGATCCAGCCCCTCTCCCAAGGGAATATTGGCTCCTCTGAAAGAATTTTGTTGATGTTTTCAATCAGAGGGCTCAGCAGTGTCTCCCAGCCTTAATCTCCTTGCATGGCAACATGCTGTCCCCACGAAGGCAAGTTCCTGCCCCTGCTGTCCTTCAGGAACAATTCCATCTCAAGATGACAATTACTAAGACATTTCTAGCTTTTGCTCTAACTTATTTTGCATCTTTGGGCACATTTCTTGCCCTTTGGTGCACTATGATACCGTGGCAGAAGCTGATTTTATTAAGTTCTTTATAGTTCAGTAAATTTCTCTAAGGAATTTTCCTTTCAGGAACAGGCTGGAGCAGGAGAAATAGGCTGGTAGAGAAGAAACTATTCCATATTGGGAAGAATAATAAAAGTATTAAAAAGTGTTGGAATAGCCCCTGGAACCTGGATATTTCCAGTTCCTGAAAGCTCAAGTGCCTCAACTCTGTACCCAGAATACAGCACAGTTTAAAGGGAGAATTTATTTAATTCAGCAAAAATCTTCTCCTTTAGAAAGACTTATTCCTAAACATGAGACAAATCTGTTTATATGAATAATCATAAAAGTAAAAGGTCTTCTGAATACTTTTGAAAATTGAATGAAATTCTAAAAATCCCTTCTTTTTGCTCCTGTTGAGAATTTGTTAACATTTAGAAGTCACTGTTTGTTCCGGTTTGTCTTTCATACTGAACTGCATTAATTTTTTTGTTCAGAAGATACATACAGAATTCCAAACATTCCATACTGATAAGGTAAAAAAGTATTTGTTTTGATCTTTCAGAATAAGTCCCATTAAAACTGCCATACTCCCCTAGCAAGCTTCAGTTTCCTATGAGAAACGTTTCTCTAATAAGTAAACATTCTTTTAAATAAATTTCAAGCAGAGTTATGAATAAATAATTAATCCCAGATTTTAAGATGCTGAAAATTAGTAACGGCAATATTTATTTTGCTGTTTCCCTGAAGACAATCAGCCAATATTGCCTGTTGTTTCTTTGCATTGGTGCCAACTGTTCTCATCCTACATTCCTTTCCATCACAAAGGACACAATAATAGCACTGTAATTGATAGCTAACACTCCTTTGGCACCTATCACTTCCAGAAGGAAAGTAAATCCTTATGGAAGGTGCTGCATTCCCCATCTGCAGCCTTTTTTACATCACTGCTTATGTTTAGACTTGCTTTGGGCCTTTGTACCACCAAGTGTTGTGGGGTCTTTAATGACTGCTCGGACTCACATCCCCTGACCAAAACAATCCAGCCCTGGTTTAGGGGTTTCTTTTTTTGTTTGGTTGTGAGAGAGTTGTGTTTGTGTGTATTTAGAAAAAGACAAAACCTCTGCCACAGGTCTCCCCCACTCCTCTAGCAAAGGTTATTCTACAACTGTGGCAGAAAGAAGTAAATCTGTGCTGCTGCTGCTGTGCTGGAGCCTGGTGTCCGGGCACTGCAGAAGGTTTCACATTCCCTCACTCAGCTCTGTCACTGGGACACCCAGTTCATGCATGAGCCCTGGTTAAAACTCACTACACTCTTAAATAGATGTAAATCAATAGATTATCACTTGCCCAAGATAAGGCAAGATTCAGAAAATGATTGATGTAAGTCATTGCTCCCCAAGTCCTGCTCAGCCCCAGTCTGTGTCTCACAACCATTCTTGGTGCCTCTTACACATGGTAGGGGTAGCCAACCTCACACTCCTGCCCTGCAAAGTTGGTGCCCAGAAACACAGACAAGGAAAAAATATCGAGTCTTGAACGTTGTAGGGGCCGCACTCCTAATACTGCACACGAAAAGGAAAAATCCTCTCTCTGGAGGGTGGTATCAGCTCCCCGAGGCCAGTGAGCCTGTGGGCAGAGAGAGGCGGGTGAGCAGAGCCAGAATGTCACTTGAGGACACCAGCTGAGAGACACAGAAACACAGAAAAATTCAGACAGTATTTACTGCAGAATTAAATAGCCTGTCCTGAGAACTATTTCAGTATCCCTAAATGCACATTCAGTACCACACTTGCTTAGATAAAAATGGGGTCTCACTTTGAAATAAAAAACCTTCAGTTCACTGCTGGAAATAACAAGAAAACTGTCCTTAGTGTTATTTCTTAAGGATTTTTTAAAGACAGTTTGCAGAAGGGAGGGAACATCTTGCTTTGCCTAAATTCCTTTTCCCCCTTTGCTAAATAAAAGTCTTTTGAAAGCTACAACAGCTCCTGTAACTTTAAACCTGAGCTGAGATCATAATTTTGGTCCTGACCAAACAGCGTGGGGAGGGCGGGCCTGGCTGCTCGTTGAGGACCACCTTAGGCTGCTCCCACCCCTTGGCTAAAGAAAATAATTCTGACTCTCCTCAGTTTTCTTTAACCGTTCAGTTATCATCTGAGAAAGCCTCCCCCCTTTACACTAGAGCAGCTAAAGGAATATTTGGAATACCAAAGTATTTTTTTGCAGTGATTTCTTTTTATCATCTCAACTCTCCACTGCCTCTAAAAAAATTCATCTGAATTTGGATCCGTTTGGTTTCAGGATTGGAAAGTGACTCTGTAAGCAGATCAAAGATGTTTGTTAAAGTTCCATTCTTCATCTTCATCCTCGGGAGTGTGCCTTTTGTAGCACTTGCTCAAGAAGGTAAGGAGAAAGCTTGGTTACAATTATTTCCAGTCATTTCCTGTAATTTAACAGTTTCAGTGCTCTCTCATAGGTTATAAAGCTACTCTGTCCTGTTTGTAAAACTTCTTTTGAAATTCTTAAGCTGCAACTGGGCATCTGCTACAGCTGTGATCTGGAAAGAAACACAGTAAAAGTTTTTGATGGGCTGAGTTAAACTGTATTAGGAAAGAATTTTCTGTGTGTCTGCAAGGGAGGGAGATGGGTAGGAGCAGGCAGGGAAGGCACTCCCTCCACAGCCCTTGGAAATGGCTTCAGTCTCACTGGAGCACACACAGAGCGGGCTCTGCAAGCAGTAATTCAGTTTAACCGACTCTTGGGGGTACAACTCTGTGAAAGTAACTTGTAAGTCTTTTCAGTCAGGAGTTTAACTTCTGTGCTTAGAGACACTACAGACGCTTAGAATTTGAGCCTCATGCTGGGCTTTGCTAAGCCTAACTTAGCCATAAGCAATATATACAATGAGGGAAACTAAACCAGGGGGAATTATTGCCAAAGTCAGATTTGAAAAGGGTTATGTACCAAAAAGATTAATCTGGAAAGTTATTTATTTTTAATTTTATAAGAACAATATACACTTCTAGGTAAAACAGACGATTAAGTCTTTTTACAGCTAAAAGATGAGAGTCTGATTTGTTAACAGTAAATGAGAACTACACTGACCACTACTTGATTCCAGGAATGCCACTTTGAAACTCAGTCTTTCTGAGCAGTGTTTGACTCATGGTGAATGAATTGGCCATGAGGCAATGTGGTTTACAGCTGCCATTGCCACGGAATGTTTTCCAAGTAGCAGTGCAGCAGTTTCAAGTACCAGTGCTCTGAGTATAGTGACTTAAAACTCAGCCTACTGGTCTTCCAAAGCCTAGATCTACTCATCAGGCTTAGATTTGGGGACCCAAACTGAAAAAAACAACCTGATTTTGGCCTGATAACAATCAGTATCATCCCGCTGGAAAGAATGCAGCTATGTGGATACACTATGTGTGGATGTTGAAACTTCTAATAGTGTTCTGTAGGTCAGAATATGAGGCTGAACATTTGGAGTTGCTTCAAAATTTCACAGAAAAACTAAAATCAACAGATATTAGGCAAGTCACAAAAGTTGTTTCCTAGGCTCACCTAGCCACCTTATTCTTAAAAAGCATCAATATTAAATGTACCAAAGTTTAAAGACATCAGAAATTAGGCAAAACCACCATTATTTTATAGAATTACCTTAAGCAATCTAAGACACCAGAATTACAGGTAAAAAGACTGTCTTCAGGCTTTTGGGGAGTTCTTAAGTGTATATGCTCTCAACTCTGAGAGGAGTCCAGCAATGATCAGGCTGAAACCCTACTAGCCATAAAAAATAGATTTCCTGCTTGCAAAATCCTACCTCTGCTTTATTACCTGCACAGTTTGCACTAAACTCCAGAGCTGCATCAAGAATGTGGTTTACAGTATTAAGGCTTTCTGTGTCTGTTTAGGGTTTATGACTTTTTCTTCTCATGGAGCCAGTAATTTAGGACAACTTCCAAAGGATACATCCGGAAAATGGATTCCAGATATAAAATAAGTCAGTCTGGAGTATTTAGTATGTATCACTGTTATTTACTGATAAACATCAGCAATTACAATTTAGAACAGACATGAAATGACAATGCCACCTTCAGCAATCTCTGCTGGCTGACAGGGAGATGGGAGAAGGCTTGACTTGTACAGCACTTGGTGGAGTGGGTTTATCCAGATACCTGAACCTCTGGGGAACACAGTGTGGGCTGAAGGTTTTAGAGGAAAAAGGTCTCCTTCTGATACCTCTTAACTTGGAAAAGTCCATAAAGAAACCTGCAGCTACCCTTTTCTTATGGTTGGGCACTCCAGCTTAAGGATTGAGACCAAATCAAGAAAAGCAGCTTTGTTTCCATCAGGAAGCGTACTTCCAGTTTTCAAAAGGATTATTACTACTACTACTACTATTATTATTATTATATTTTTATATGATTAGCAGTTACATTTTTGCCCTGCTGATCTTGCTCAGCATGTCAAAACTCAGGCAAATCTTTACATACAGAATCAGACCAAAAGAGTTGAGATGGAAGTTGGCCTGAACAAGCATGCAAACCAGTGCTTTGCAGAGGCAATGCATTTCCTGATTCCAAATCTTTCCCATAGTGCTGTATCATTGAAGGGAAGGAGATTACTCTGTTGGCTGTCACATAACATGAACAAAAAATAACATGATTGTTTAACAAGATACCACATGCCACTTGAGCTGTATCAACTGTCCATGTGCCTAATCTTACCTGGAGGCAAATATTAGATTATATCTCCTTATGAAAGTCAGGTTTATACTAGGTCATGTTACATTTGGTTTGAACTGAAAGTAAGAACACTGACAGGATAATTCAGATAAAATGTGTCTATACGATAAGAAAGGAAATTGAAATTTACAGTCAGCTATGAAAGACAAAGTTTTCTGTTTTTCAAAACTGTAATAAAGAGAATTGACAAAATCACAAGAAAAGATTGTTTTTAAAGAGTCCTGATTTACCCAAACTCTGTCATTATTTCAGTGGCAAAACTAAACAATAAAATCAGGCAACTCTAAAATCTTTTGAAAATCAGATTCTGTAACTGCTGGTTGTAAACAAAATCTACAGGCAAATGGAACAGTCACATTTGACTCAAAAGGGAACCAATTTTCTACTAAATAAACACCGCACAACCTTTCATCCTGCAGGAAGAATGATGAGTACTCTTACACATGTCCCACGTTGCCTCTTCATGATATGAATCTAACTCTACATGTCCAATACCCAAAACAATTATCACAGAAAGGAGAAAATCTTCCTGCTGAATCTTAGTGCAAATTAGTGTAACTGTGTTTTGCAGTGTCTTTGTGGGAGACCAGCAGAGAACAAATAAAATTCACTTTCTCCTTAGCCAGGCAAGCAGAGAGGTTTGCACATCCATATCCCAACAGTTAGTTTTTGAATCTGTAACTTCATAAACAAAGAAAATAGTCATGTTTAAGGGCTTATAAGTGGACTTTTCATTAACTCAGGCTACACTCTAAAACTGGAAACAGAGGCCAGACTCTCAGCTCCTGCAATTCAGCAGTTTCCACTCAATCCACGCATTTACCTCAGATCGAGGACTTGTAAATCAACTGAAAAAAAAGCAACAACAACAAAAAAAAAAAGCAGCAAAGAATTTGGAGAGCATTTGGGTAGATAATGAGGCAGTGCAGGAAGGTTTTCAGGCTGTGAGGCTCTGACAGGATCGTGTGGTGTTTCTCCATTGGTGTTTCTCCATGTGTCACTTGAGGTGAGCCACACGAGGACCACAGAAAGGCCCACTGCTGCTGCTGGCCTGGCCTGGGCACACAGACTGGCTCAGTGGCACGTTTATTTTGTTGGTTTGTTTGCTTTTTGTCTGGATGTGGTCAGGAACTACAGGATGGAACCCAAACACTGCCAGATCCTACCACTCACAGCCTCCCAGATCTTCTCAAAGGGCCTCTCTGATTCGTGTGTGCACAGCCCATCCTCTCCATGGGGATTAATCCCACAGCAAAGCTCCGAGCTCTGCAGTGCACAATTTGTTACACAACATTTCAGAAAAAGATGTGGGATTGGGAGTATAGGTATGCTGGGATGTGCTAAAGAGAAACAAATGAGGAAAAATAAGAGACAAATGCACTATTGATTTCCAACTCTCCATCTCAGAAGCTCGTCCAAAAACTCTCAAAGGACATAGAAGCTGATGCTGAGCACATTCTCATGTTGCTTTACGACTTCCTCATGTTTTTTCCATCCTTGTATTTGTTGATTACAAACACTACAACATCCAGCACAAACTGCATCAGAATAATCCTTTGTGAGGGCCCAATTCAGCTGTTACACCATCACCATTTCCAGGCATGTACTCTGTTAGGAGAGCTTGAGACACTACTAAATCTGTAATGGGGACACACTTAACTCCAAACCCATATTAAAATGGTTTTATGACTATGAAGCCCATCCAAACATTAGCTAGTCTATTGTCAGTGGAGTATAAAAGTCAGACTAAACACATTTGAAGGGAACTTACCTGCTGCATGGCAATATAATGTAGGTAGCCAAAAATCACTGTGCAGACAGAATTAACACCTAAGAGTTTCCAGTTCAGTGTCTGTCATGAGTATTTCAAACAAATGAGTTGAGGAACTTGCAAAGGGTTCTGCTGGCAGATATGAAGGGTTAGTAATGTACAACAAGGCAGCTGTGAAAGGGCACATGGCTGTAGCCTCAGAGTTCAGGGAACAAGTCATTTAGGGAAAAGATTAGTTTATTACTGTATTAGAGGTTGTTTCTTAATTCCTTTCATTTGCATTTACCTATCCCAGTATTTGTATGCAGATGTCTGCTTCCTGCTGCACGCCTGCCCAGTTCACTGATTCCTCACACCAAGTTTTGTACTTTTCTCCTTGTCTTGGCTGCAACTCTCCTTCCTGGTCAGCCATGCAGTGAAAGATGGTTCTGTGATTCTGCCACTTACAGCAAGATACAAGAGACATTTACACCTTGATCACAAGTCCAACCTTGTTCCATCCCTCACTGCTCAGAGGAAACAATTAGACTGTTAGTAAAACTGCAAACAGGGAAACAGGGTCATGGGGCAGCAAATCTCAATAAAAAAGTAATTTTATCCCACATGCATGGGATAGCAAGTCTGAGGCCAGTGAACTTAGTAGACAAGAAAGCAGAGGTTGACACAGCAACATTATTAAAAGCATAAATTGGGAATACTCATCTCTAGTTCTACAAGGAATATTTTAAAATCCTGTAATGGAGTTTGTAATTTCCTTCCTAATGCCCATAGCTCTGTGGCTGATTTTACCATGCATAAGACAAAGCTTAGGAAGTTTCCAGCTTTTCCTCCCCTGGCTTTGTTTCGTGACTCTTGCTGGGGGTCATTACACACACCAAGCACTTGAAGAGCAGTTGCTGCCCAATTGAAGTAAATTTTGGGTTGCTTTTCTGTCAGTAGAATATCATAACATTCAGAAGACATGATTTACTTGAGGAGCAGCTGAGTTGTTCTTTGCCACTTGGCACTGTCATTTTAAACCCTGGCTTTGTTCCTTTGGCTAAGTCAGCCCCAGCAATAAAACCCATCTGTAGCAGGGTGTGGTGACTAAAGGAAATGTTTTTGACAATTCAGCAAAGCATTGTCATCACAAGCTACGTGGAATACCTGAACAATGTCAGTCATACTCTAAATAAGGCTGAGCTAAATCCTTCCTTGTGCTTCACAACCATTTTCCAACTGGCAGATACTTTCCAAAATTTCTGGTATTCTGTCATCCTGCTTCCTTCATTATGTAAAGCAGAGCTGTCAGTCTTTGTCTGAAGACACTGCAGAAAGCACTTCAGGATTTAGACAGTACATACTTTCTCCTGAACAACAGTCTAGACACTTAAATACACGCCAGGGGATTTTTAATGGCATGACAGATTACTCCAGCTTCCAGAAAGAATTAACAGAGAAAGAAAATGCCAGTGCTGTGGCCTCAAACAGGCCAAGGGCACAGAGCTCTCCGGATACTGCAGATATGATTTTGCAGGAGCCCCAGGTACAAGTGAGAAATTCAGTTCTCATTACCAAACTTCCCTGTTTTTCTAAAGTCTGAAAAATTTAACTGTGCAAAGATTCAAATTGCAAAATTCAGAGCCCAGAATTCACTATATTGTATTCTTCAAACCCTTGAATTTTCAAAATACAAAAAAATTTGTTGCCTGGATTTGGCAGGGTTGAACAATTTCACAACAAAAGAGACACCTGTAGACTTTAAAAAAATACTCAAAAGTGTAAAAATAATGGAAAACTATTTTCAGACAAAATTAAGCTAATGTGGTAGGTTTTGGGCATGTCTCTGGAATACACTTAATTGAGGGTGAAGCCAAAAAACAGACAAAACTGTTTCTGAAAATTACAGAGCTGCTGTATTTAAAAGGCAGATCCCTGGCAAACCACACACTTTTTTAAACCTCCACCACCATGAATAGAAATTTTCACTGAACTGCAACCAAACTAATTCCAATAATGAGATGCTGACTGAGGCTCAGTTTGCTCACAATCAAATTAAGATCTCTGAGTGAGGAATACTTCCTCAGAAAGGGAATTCCTGTATCAGGACATAAATGCTGACTAAAATGCAGTCAAAACAGGATGGCCAACACACATCCATACATAATCCTTCAAACAACACCACTTGGTCTGTAACAATTCCGGAAGCAGATACTGAAACCATCAGTGAGCTGCAGATGTTTGCTCAGTTACATCTCCAGCAGAAGAGTGATCCGTCCCAAGTGACCCATCCTGCTAAACTCTCTGCTAGCTAATATATTTAGCTTTTATAAATAACTGGAGCTGGCTTTCTTTTTTTTTCTCAAGTAGAAGCAGAGGGCAATGAGCAAAGATTATTGCAGTTCTTGCTAGAGGGAATCCTGTAAGGTTTGACACTTTTATCTCCTGGTCTCTTATCAGAAATGGAAACATTCTATTTCTGGGGCTTCCTATTTCAAGGACTAAGCTAAAATACAGGCTTACAACTCCCTTTACCCACTAGTGTTTGGGTTTATTCAGGTTTATGCGAGGAGAGAAACAAGATCCTACAACATTTTTCATCTTCAGAAGTATCTTTGTTGGTTTTGGAGATACCTGAAAGAAATGCTAATGAACAACAGTTTTACAACTCCCTCTCCTTTCCAACACAACCACTGTGCTTTGAAAGCAGCCCTAAGAGGTTTCTCTAGTAAACTGTCACTGTGCATGGAAGTAGTGAGCTCAGCTTGCCCTAAGTGGGTCATGGGATGCTTAAGCATGGGAGGTTTTCAAAGTGGTATTAAACTTTTAAAGACATCAAATTTTGTCCTGGTGTGAGAAGCTGCAGCCTGAGAGCAGCTGGGACTTTGAACTGAAAGGCTCCCAGCTGGAACGTTGGCAGGAAGGGATGCAATGATTAATTCACATCTGCAGCAACGTATAGCTGCAAACAGAGGAGGCTCCTTGGAGACAGCCCCAGTACTGGGAGGCAATGTTTTTATTTACAACCTCCTCTAAGATAATATTAAGAACACATGCAGAAGCACCACTTAACCCTGACTTTTGCTACATTTGGCCCACATCAGATGAAATCAAGAAATGACACAAGCACACTCCCCTTAAATCCCATTTACATTCCCTTAGATGTCAGTGGTGCAGAGCCTCCTACTGGGTACAGTGAGGGAGGCTTAAAGTCCAATATTGTCTCCCAATTTCATTTCAATATTTAACTTCATTATGACTTTCTCTGATGAAGAGCTGTCTAGCATCCAGTATTCCTTCCTACCAATGCAGAACACTGATAATAAATTGCTTCCCAGTCTTTCTCTGGGTAATAATTTGGTAGTGTCTGTTTAACCACCACCCAACCACCTCCACTGTCTGTCCAAAATGAACCTGGAAACAGAGTCCAGGGACTATTCTGCACCAAATACAGAACCTCAGCTTGAACAGGGCTGGGGCAAGACCTTCAGGCTGACAGAAATCAGATCAGTCTGAGCTTTGGGCAGTTCAGAAGGGAGCTGTATTCCAGTTTCCCTTGGCAGGTAAGGAAAGGCAGCGCTACCAAGGATGACCCAAATCTCAGGTGAGCTGAATTATCTTCTAGAGGTGTTTATTTTTCCCTACAGACTATAAAAGAAGATAAGGGCAAGCAGACACTTTATTTAGGTGCCTTTATTAAGAACCTAAAATTAGGCAAGATTAATCTGGGCCACCTCCTTTTGCCAATCACTGAGAGGGCAAAGGCACTGAATTAGGTTTTCCACATGCCACTCATGGCCAAGGATCTGCAACAAGCATAACACACAGAAGAATATTTACTTCATGTTTCTTTGTGACATTCACTAATTCTCTACACCTTTGCTGTGTGGCACACTTTCCTTTCCTGCCTTCACTATCAGGCAATTTTTCAAGGCTGAAAGCCACTGCCATACCAGGAGCATAACCAGCTTCTCCCAATAAGCTGCTTGTTGATAACATACAAAATTTATTTCACCTTCTACTGGCGGATTTTCCTCTAGTAACTGGTTTTCTCCATCTGTGTTTACTTTCAACTAGTGAATAAGGGATATTTCTTTGGTTCTGACTGGGATAACAAAGTAAACTGATTCATACACATTTGTGTTGTTGAGTTCTGTTGCTATTTCTTTGTTCACCCTTAACATTTACTCAGCCAAGATTGTACATCACAATATTGTATTTTAAAGTTATTATTTTATAAGCAAAAAATAAATATTATAAAGTAGTGCTATATCTTAAATCACATTAATATTTAGAGAGTGTCCAAATATACAACAAAAAGCCCCTTTATGCTACTTCAACAATACCTGGAGTATTTCAATCAAAAATGACCAAACCATTACTTTTATTATCTAACTTGGAACTCTGATTTACCCTGTTCTAATCTTTCCATGGATTACAAGGTGATTTCTGGGAGACTGGCTTAAATAGCCACTATATTTGGCCTCATGTTGGCATAACATGAATGTAGCTTCTTCATCTACTACTGCCTAAAGTACCACCTGTACACCATTTTGGCTCCTAAATAGAAACTGTATCTGTATTCAGGCTTAGAAGGATACAGAAATACAAAATTCTATTTAGTTCAGTAAACATGGAATTAGAAATCTAAGTTTAGTTCACTGTTTGTTCTCTTGGCAAAGGGACAAAGCTCTCAGTCTTACATTGGTGGGGAGGGATAAATTCTATTCTGTAATTCTATTTTGGTTCAGAAAACAGTTTTGGGAACAAAGGAAAAATATTTGCAAGTTTCCAGTAGAATTCAAATGAGAGTTTTGAGCAAAATCAGATTTTTTTTCCTCAATGCCAAATCATTCATCTTCTGTATGAAAATTTTCCTTTAAGCTGCCAGTACATTTTTTTTACCAATTTTAAAATTAAATATTGGCTTTTTTTTTTAATGACATTGTTATATTAAAAGGAACAAGTAAAAATGAACAAAATTTAAATGGAACTCACAATTAAAGAAAAACAATGTCTGAATGATACCTGCACAGCTGATCTAAAGAGATTCTATCCTTTTTTTAATTTTTGACTGATACTGAGCAAAATGCCCATCCTTTCTGATTTCAGTCACAGAACAAAAGCTGTTTACTTGTCTCTATATCATATATAAAACAAGTGGGGTGCACTTAGGAATAATAAAGTTTCCCATAAAAAGTATTTGGAACCAAACTAACAACTTAGAAATTGTCTAACTTCATATGCAGAGGAGATGAGGTTTTTAGGTCACTAAATAAGAAGTGTAATTAGTAGAAACAGTGTTACAATTTAATAAAACAAAGAGATTGGAGATATTTCTCATACATAAGATATTCAAATGGTACAGTAATTTCCATTTTTTAAAAGAACTCCTGTGAACAGCTGTCCTTCTTCTGGTCTGGTTGCTTTGATAAATAGAAGTTAGATGCAAAACCTGAATCCAGGAAAGAATTTTTCAGAAGTTTATAGTGCTTTTTTTTGCCTCAAGTACTTGCTCAGAACAACTCCTCCCATTAGCTCTTGGCTTCAGTTCCAGCACTCTCTGCAGTGAGCAGAACCCTCCTGCCCCAGGCAGCAGCAGGACAGGCACCCTCACCTGGCTCTGCAACCACCAGGAATTCCAAACTCCACATTAACATCACACTCTGCCTGTCACAGGTTTATGAATCAGCAAGAAATTGAATTAAATGATACTTATGTTTTCAGCACATTCTTGGGACTGCTGGTTATCTCCACACAGCCATATTTCTCCTGTTCTACCTTGTTACAGCTCATTTCCCTACTGAGGAATTCTTGCTGTATTTGTAAATTAACAGCACTGTATAGGCCAAAATCTAAATATCCATTTTATCAAAGAGCACAGATGAACCAGAGGTCTAGAATTAAAAAAATAAACAAAACAAAACAAAACAAAAAAAACAAACAAAAAAACAACAACCAAAAAAAGGCCTTACATTGTTTTTTAAAAAATCAAATTATGGCAACTAAGGTTTGCAACTTTAGGAAAGCCTCAGGACTAATTTGTGTAGGAATATTTCCAAACTATAGCTGCACCAGTAAGCATTGGTGGCAGCTCTAAAAAGAAAGGTTGCAGCTGGGGCTGAGCTGAAAGATGTGAGAAAGCTTTTAATATTTTAGAAAATGGAAGATGCTTGAAGTAATCTACCCCAGTACTTAAGCTAATGTTTAGCTTGAAATCTGGAATCATCACATCCACTTGGGGGAATCTTTTCATAATAAAAAAGGAAATATTTTCTTGGACAGAATGTTAATAACCAGTATGTTTCAAGGTTGTTCCAGAGTTAAGTGATGGGTATTTAAGTTTTTATGTCCTAGTGCTTTGGACAAAAGTATTACAGAATTCACACTTATTCAAAAAAATTTCCCATTCCCAGGTGGGCAGGGACAGGGAGAGAGAACACTAAACAGAGGTCATGTTTAACAAAGTTTATTTGTCTCAGGAGCCAGAACATGTGACTACCAAGTAAAATCCTGACTAATTTTCTAAAATTTTATTCAGCAAGCTCAGTTCTAGAAGGAGAAGAAAGTGCAACAATTGATTTCAGAGACAGAAATGACACAGAATATGAAGAATTTCCAACAGTGGTGAGTATGTAATGCTAAATAAAAGATCCTTTATGCTACCTGCTTATTCACTGCCACCTCCCACCTCTTCCAATTCAGTTTGTCCCAAGCAGTTTCACTGAAACTAAACTCACAAACTACTTTTAAAAAACCAATGAAAAAAGGCAGGTCTGCAAAATTCTGCAGCCTCCTACAGCTTTCGCAGTCCTACCAAGAGATCTGCTGTAGAAACCTCTAGCTGGGAAGATGAATCAGCTTATCTTGGTTTGTTTTGGTTGCTGTACACATGTCAAACATGAGAGGTGACAGCTAAAAAAGCATCCACACCTGACAGACTAAGAAATTGAAATGCTACTTTACACCTGTAGACTGAATGTACTCAGGTTTTCTTTTCCCTCCTTCTCCCCCAGTTCTTGTAACTGCCCACAAGACTATCCAACATAACAAATCTCTTGCAGATTGGACACCTGAGGACCACAGAAAGTGCCTTTGTCCCGGAGGGGGAAAGTGAAAATGCTACTGCTTACGAAGTTAACACAGAAAGTGTCGATGGTAAAAAACCCTTTCCTTTCTGTTTTTATATATCAAAGTTCTACTGCCATCTACTAAACAACATCTGGAAATCTCAAATACCCTCTCAAACTTCATTTGCTCACTTCCTATCAAAAGAACAACTTCAAACTGTTGTGACAAAGTCAATAAAAGTTTCCCTTGGATATGGTTTTACAAATTGGAATGTAACACTCTGTTTCAAAGCAGAGCGAGTAATTATTGTCTCTCTGGCTTTACAGGTGAACGGAGTGGGGAACCAGAGAAAACTGATGAAGGTATTAAACAGAAGGTTTGCTTATAATGACAAGGGGGAACATAACTGCCAGGCAACTCCCCTTCCAGCAGTCCTTCCTGTGCCCATGCCATTAAGTAAAATTTCCAGGAGGAGGCACAGCCTGCTCCCTGAACTGCCTTCTCTGCTTCACCTGATCACTGTCTCCATATCTACATCCATATGGAGCCCTTCAGCCAAAGACATTTGCAGGCTGCTGAACATCCAAACTTACTTCAGAATTCTTAAGATAGTAAGAAATTTCCCCAAGGAGTGTAGCAGAACAGCATCAGGTCCATCAGTAGCCTCTTATCAATGGTCTCCATGAGATACACTCTAACATTCCCAATTTCTTCTTTCAGGTGGTCTGGGAACAACTGCACTGGTTGGAATAATTATTGGAATCATTGTAGCAGTCGGAGTCCTTGCAGGAATAATAATTGCTGTTGTAAGGAAGATGTCAGGCAGGTACTCGTAAGTAAACTGCTCATCAGGCTTTTTTGACAAACATCCTCTGAGCAAGGTCACAGGAATCACTTGGGAAATGTCTAAGGTTTCTGTTTTGACAAAACAAGCTATTTTGCAGTTATACAGGGCCTCAGAGACTCAGCAAGAACTGCCTATGAGGTGTGGGGTCTGGATGCTCTCTCGTGCTTCAGAGGAACTTCCCAGATAGTGTGCATGTGCTGTTATAACATCAGCTGCTCGGGGCTGGCACCACTCTGGTGCACGGTGTAGGAAGCACTACAGGACTAAGTTCCATGTGAACATTGGGAAGTGATCACTAGCATTTTTTTGGTGTCACACAAATCTAAACAGTTTTACAAACCAAAGGAATAAGAAAGCCCCAGAAAATAGAACAGATACTGTGCACCAGGAGAAAGCAAAATAGGTACTAGGAAAAGAAATAAAGAGGTGTTAGGAAAGACAAAGAGAGGGAGGAAAAAAGAACATTACATTTGAGTAATGATGAACAATGAAATGTCTACTTTCTGTTTTCCAGGCCCTAAACACAGTTGAAAAAAGCAACCATGCCATTCTACGCCAGAAAATACAAGTGCTTCTTATTTTATACAGACAAAAGACTATTCCTGTATTTGTGTGAGAAGATGATCCATGGAAAATGTAGTCAAAGAATTTCAGATCTATGGGGATACCACACAACTCTAAGGACCACCCTCACACTCGCCCTTACACAGAGTATGGAACATTTCATAGCATTTTTTACTAACCAGAAATTTACTAGAAGAAAAAGATTTTGCAGTAAGAAAAATCCCTGCAGCAAAGAGATGTACATCTGAAATGTGATTTTGCAGGTATTATACGCTTGGGTTGTAAATGCTACCAAAGATTATTTCACATTACATTATATGTATTCTTTTAAAACAAAAAAACTCCATGGTTTTGGCTGGTTAAGTGCTTCTGCCATGTTTATCTACCACATGGTGTATCAAAATGGAGGAATTAGCTTCAGAGAGAACCAGTTATTTGCAAATTAGGAAAATACTGGATATTGTAAGCTAAAATCTTCCCACTACTGATACAGATTTTCTGCTCTTGATACTTAATGTTATTTTGTGGCAAAATATGGTAGGTCTGGCTGGAACTGACCTACCAACTGAAAGCTTGCTCCTCTGACTATGGCATCAGGAATTTCCTGTCTTCTCTTACTGCAGAGACATGCAGGAGTTGAAATACACATCCTGAATTAAGGGGTGCTTGGAAAATACCCAGTTTTGATGGGTCACTTTAGAGCTGATGTGTAGAAGCTTTTTAATTAGCATACACTGTTTTTTTCTTTATGCCTGTCCCATTTTCTAACTGTACAGTAGATTTGTGTGACAACATGTGCAACACCAGGTCAGAATGTGTCACTGAGGTATGATGCATCTTTGGAGTCTGCAGCTTTTCTGGGGCATATTTAGTGCAGCACAACCTGAATGTGCAGAGCTCAGGGCCAAAGGCTTTGCATGTCAAGTGGCTGCAGTGCATCAGGTTTCCTAAATTTTATGGCACTTCAGTGTTTGGTGTAAAAATCATGATAATCAATATGGTCATCGTTTGCTAAATGTCAGCTTATCTGTGTTTGCTTTTCTGTTTCTTTCATGTGCCTTGAACTAACATATCAATACAAGCTTTGGAAATAAAAATCTTAATATAAACTGTATTATTTTACAATTATTGTTCCTGGTTTTATTTTTTAAAAAAGTAAAATGACTTAAACTTCCTTCAATTTCCCTGATTAATTTTGCTATATGTCTTAAAAGTGCAATGTCTACAACCAACTCATTTGACACTGATAAATTAAACTATAATTGCAAACAAAACATATGAGAGAAAACTAATTCAGAATTCTTTAGTTAGTTCTGAAGCAGATGTGGTGAGATGCTTAGTTTGAGACCAATAAGTAAGCTTACACTTTATCTTTGTGTAAATTCATATGAAAGCAGGAAAATTACAGTTTTTCCTTCTTACAGCCAAAGAATATTAATTTCTGTTAGCTTCAATTTAACAATTTCTTGTCTGTACTGGGAACTACCCCATAAGGTGCTCTGATGCCTGCTCAAATGCATGGCATATGGAATTATGAATTATTCACCCGTTGGAGGGAAGAGCACAGATGTCACCAGTTTCTTCTGCATCAGTCACGGCCAATTTGCAAATACCAAAATGAGAAAACCTTTCTTACGACACCAGTAGAAAGAAGCCTCACATTTGAAAAATGTATAGCAGAGAACCTTTCTGGGCACTTCTGAGTTTCCCTGGATCATGGACAGAACAGTTGAACAGGCAGCCTTCTGCTCAAGGACACTCTGCTTTGTTCCTACTCCAGAAGCTATTTTAATTCATGTAACAACTACTTAATTTTTCTAGTCTTAACTGTGCCTTTATAGTCTACCCCCTAATTTAAAGCAAGTTTTTTAATCTTAGGTAAAAAATCAACCCTTGACCAAATTGCCCATGCTTCACTGAAACATTTAGGGGGATTCCAGCACTGGAGACTCAGTACTAAATATTGTGCTGTACTAAGTCTGAACCTACAAAAAAAACCTACAGAAAATTCATGGAAATCTTGCACATTAGTTATGGATCTACGTGTTACTGAATCCTTACTTTAATTAATCTATAATTTCATTATACAAATGTTTTGGAAGTGCAGACTAAAAACAGACACAGAGGTTTGTATTTCACATGAATCTACGGCAGTATTCTGTGACTGAACTGTCATTGCCATGCATTATCCAGCTTCCCATTACTAGTTCAGGACCTCAAAGGTGTGTTGAACACAAGCTATGCAGGTTTTTGGTAGAATTTCTGTGGAAGATGGGACCTTTTCTGCTTTGTGAGAAGTCAAACAACACATTGGCCTAGAGCAAATCCCTCTGTGTGCTGAAATGAGTGATCGGTACCCGCCTGTATAACCAAGGCCCAAGGTCAGGAGACTTCCTATGCATGAGAACACAGAAGGAAACAGCAGCTCCATACTTTCCCCAGCTGGCCAAGTTTGACTTTTATTCATAGGGAACAGCACTCAATAAATCAACACTTGCTTTTAAGTTAAATCCCTCACTCCTGATCATATTCATTCCTTTAGAGTTAGTAACAATAATGTTCCCTTTTGCAGCTTGGCTTTGAGTCATGAATGTGGCTCCCCCGAACAGACAAGCAGGCACCAGGCTTCCTGTGAGAATGCCAGATGTCACTAAAAAATATCATAAACATAGTTGTCCCCTTGCATTTGTGTCTGTGGGGAAGATACACAGCAGTAGCAACTATGAAAGCAGTGACTCGATGCATCAATATTTATAATAGTTCTGGCCATCAATACAGCAATTCTTAAAAAAGTTCATTTAAGGCATGTTTTTCCATTCCTGTTCTGTAAGAACAGAAAATGTCACAAGAATGAATTCAATAAAACCAGCCGTAATGAAGTGTGTACCAGAAGAATTATGAAGATTGTCTTGCTCCTATAGACTTAAGAAGTGTTCATTTATAATTAAACACCAATTAAAACATGCAGCAATTGCTTACATCATTCCCAGGAGGATGCCAAGTACTACCAGATGAAGTGACTTGCCAAAGGTTGTAACACAAATAAGAGAAAAGCCACCAATCCATGAATCTTTAAACATTAAAACATTTGTCTGTCCACAGCTTTATATTAGTTCCAATAAAGTGATGTTCCATTTTATTTTATGGTAACATCATCCTTAATATTCTTTAATATAAGATAGGAACAAAGGATAAAGAGCAAAAAAGCAACCTACTGAATCTCCAAGACCATTCAGGTCAGAAGTATGCCTGGGTTGCTTTTGATAAAGAACAATCTAAAATTAATTCCTCTGCAGGTGAAGTTCTGCAGATGCTGCTGAATCACTCTAAAGCTTAAGTCTTACCTGGCCTCCACTGTGTCTGAAGACATTGTTACACCTACTTGTACTCACCTACTTCACCAGCCATACCCATCCTTCTGCAGACAGCTTTTCTAAGCTAAAGGATTAATCATACTGAAATTCCCAGCATTTTGTTTTGTTTGACAACTCCTGAGGGATGCAGAAGGTAACAGGGGATCTGTAACTTGACACCAGGTGCCATAATGAGAAGGCTGAATTAATGCTTTGTACACTTCTCACAGCTGCAGTGTGGAGGTATTTATGGATAAATAAACCAAGCATCACACTGGCCATGTGTCTTTGTCCAGGCCTTGTGGATTTAGGCATCAGACCAAACCCACAGCTCCCCCTGCTCTGCAACAAACAGTTGGGCTGCAACACAAAGATCCCCATTCAATCATGGACCTTGTTCAGCTCTTCCAGGCTTGACAAAGTCAGATTTTCAGACTCTGGTAAATGCTAAGCTGGCAAATATCTTAGCAGGCAAGTAGTGCTGCACATTCCATGCGTTTTCAAAGTTGTGTTCTGTCTCCAGAAGGCAGTTGGCAAGGATGAATGATTATTGAGAGCTCAGAACCAAAACCTAACAGTGATATCCACAAAAAAAGAGGAAAATTGAAAGGGAAGGGAAAGTAGAGAACTGTAACACTTTATATTCACTAAAATTTACTTTTCATTCACATTTCCAGCTTGAGCTGAAATTGAACAAAGGACTTGCCAGCCTGTGGGTCTACTTCAGATGTTAACCCACATATTCAGATAAACTTGCATCAGAGAAAAAAAAAATCTTAAAAATGTTACAGCCTTATCTTCCAATAGGAAAAGCAGTAAGAGTGATACTGATGGAACACAGCAACAAGTCCAGTAACAGCTGGGTTTTGAAGGGGAAAACAGTAGAAAGGATCTGTCCTATTCTTCAGAGAACCCTGGGGCTTCTTTTTCCCATGCAGAACTGGAAGCTATCTAAGAACATGGATTTAATTTTAGTACACAAGCCCTTTAACTAAATTTTCTTACAATTACTGATCATAACTTGAAGGCAATACTGACCAGCAACTGAGTTAAGTCATTGACTAGAAGTGGATGAACCTAAATCCTTATTAAAACACTCCCTTCTTCCCTCCAGAATTACATTTAGAAAAACATTTTCTAACAAGGCAATTTTAAATATACTGATGTGTTTCTTATGAAATTAGTAATATACGTCTCATTTGAGCTGGGAAGCAACTCCATTTCCTGCCTTTATGAACACGTTATCCTCAAATAACACATTCCTTTGAGTCCTGTGGTTTTTTTGCCTCATGACATTTGATTCATCCTATTCAGGAAACAGGGAAGAAATTAGCAGGTTCAGCAGGTGTGCTTAAGGGAAAAGAGACAGGAATGTCAGCTCTTCCTCATTTCCTATCCACCACAGGAACAAACCCCACAGGAGTTGAATAAGCAGCAATAACTGAGCACTGTGTAGTACATTCCAGCTTCCTTCTTGAAGGAATGTCCTCTTCTGTACATCAGGCACTGAGGCAATTTACTGAGAAATAAGGGACAGCCAGAGCTGTTTTCCTGCCTACACCCATACAAATTGTTTAGATAAACAGAACTGAGAAAATTCCACTTCCCACCACTCAGACAGAGCTTTAGATATAGGTGGTACAAGAGATTTTCACCTAAAAGCCAGCTCTTAAAAAGGCAAGTTGTATATAAAAAGCACAGCTCACTTTTACAGTACACCAAAGGCTGCCTGTTATAAAGTAGTGAGAGAATTTATTTGGTGTAAGGTTCTGTTTGAAGTTTTCTCTGTGATCCACACCTGGACTTAGCCTCAGGAAACTAATCCTGGTATTAAGATCTGTGTCTTTGTAATAGACAAAATGTTAATGAGATCATGAAAGCATACATTACTATTAACCACTTCTCACAGGGAAGCAAACCCTGCCACCTGTTCATTTAAACCTGGAAGGGCTGAAGTTAAGAAATGTTTAACTCATAACTATAAAGTTTCTCCTTGAAAACAATTTTCCTAATTAATTCTTCTAGCTCATTTTGTCATGATTAATACTTAACTTAATAACATACTAAGCATGCTTGACTGAGGGGAAAGTAGCAATAGGATTATTGAGAAGGTGAACCATGTTTGCATTTTGTGCAGAAAAGTCAGCAAGAATGACTTCAGATTTCATACACCTACAAAAACCAACGGGGGAAGAAATGCACAAGCAGAAAGACTCCTCACTGCAGACTGATACAGATGCATGACAACAGCACACTCAGTAAGCTGTACCTGAGCCCCAGCTAGTGGTGGGAATTACTGATGGCATTTTTACAGGAAAAATGAACATGTTCATAACAGAAAAGCTTCAGATTATTATGTATTGCCTCCTACTCCTCAAGCCTGGTTTTATTTTTAAAATGCTTCCAACAAAACAAAAGCTACCTATTGGTTACTCATGGTTTGCTTGCACCATCTATACAGCACTTTAGTTGTTCTGGTTGATCCAGCCCCTGGAAGTTGGAAGAAGCAGGAGTGCAGACAACGAGATGCTTTCTTCATTCTTGGTGCTGTTTTTATCCTCTGAGCTTGTCACTGTACAATCAGTAGGCAGCAAAATCAAGAGTCAAAAACAATTCTTACCCATTTTTCCTTCCATGAAGTGTTGCCAACATATTCTCTCAACATAAATATTTCTTAAGTAAGTTTAAGTGATTAATTCACCTAAGAAACTCATGGTCATCAATTTTCTGCATGCAATCCTGTAGTGTTAGAATCAGTTTACAGAGAGAGTCCTAAAATATGTGCTCTAGTTTGTAATGGAGATTGTCCAATGTCATTGACAAATTTAGATTTCAGTGAACTTTATCTTTACCCCTGTGCCACTGTTGGTGCAATTGATACAGATGAATTTTAGCCAGTTAGTGTGAGTAGGACTCAGGAAATGGCTACTAAGTCCATCTTAGTACAACTGCCCCTGGAAGTGTTCAAGGCCAGGCTGGACAGGGCTTGGAGGAATCTGGTCTAGTGCAAGGTGTCCCTGCCATGGCAGGGGGGTAGAACTGGATAATCCTTAAGGTCCAGTCCAACCCATCCTATCAAATCCTACAGAACTTACCTGCTTGACTGAAGATCTCAGCAGCTGTCACATTCTGGAGAGGGCAATGATCAGTCTTGGACGGGAGTCATCGCTTGCGTAAAAAAGGGGAAAATTCTTGGGATCCCAACCTGAGATTAAGAGGGAATGAATCAACATAACTGACTTAACTCCCCTCCCCTGCCCCATCAGATATCCTGGTTACCCTTTTGCTAAAGTGTGGGAGAGCCCCCAGGAGCAGGACATAGAACCCAAATACCTAAGACTAACTAGGTATGACCTCTGACAATTCCATAAAGGGGTCCTGAAAGGGGCCCACCCCACAGCTGTAGGAACAGCAGCACTCGTGTGTCAGCAGGTGAGGAACTTCTGTACAGTGTAACAGGGGAGTGACAACAGACAAGGGTGAAAACCAAACCATGAGACATTTGAGTGCTTAAAGCTTGGACGGTGCTTTAAGCTGTGTAAAATCAGATTTTTGTAACAAAACCTGCTACTACTGCAGGCTGTAGAAAGCAGAAATGAGGACTGTGAAGGACCTTGAGGTTAGAAGGGCTCACCTAAACCTGCAGGAATATTTAATGCTTGGGTCTTAAGAGACCCATTCCCCAGCACATTTTGAGCACAACTTTCCAAAATATCTTAGCAGTTCAGTTGATTCTTTATTTTCCAAAAATACACTTCTAGAAAAAGATGGCAATATTGCTTAAATTCAGAGCTATGAATAACCAGTACCCCGAGCAGTTCAGTCTTTCCCAGAGCCAAGGCATGCAGCACATTGTCTTCTAGGTTTATAAGGACAAACCAGAACAGCATAGAAAGTTATGATAAAAGAGACCTTGTCCCATTTAACAGAAGAAGAACTGGCCATACTGGTATCACTGGAGTTCACCTACTTTCAAGGTTACTTTAGACCTTCTGATACAAAAAATCTTTTCTAGAAATATTTTTCCTGCCATGGCTCACTAAGATTTTCACACACAAGAAGTTCATTTTCTCTAAGCCAGGAGTCACCTTTTCAGTCACCCTGAATATATTCAGTCAGACACCCAAGATTTACAAAAATGTTTTTGCTAGTATTTGTCTCTCCTGTGTGCATACACACCTCCAGGTAACCAGAAGAGCTTATTTCTCATTTCAGAGAGCACAACAGCAGCAACACTGATATTTTTGGAATACAAAAAATTAAGTGCTCAGAACTTTAATCAAGTAAAGATCTGCAGGCTTCTCTGACCACCTGAAAGTGTAAATTTAAAGTGCAGGTCCCCTGGAACACCACCAGATGGTAGATATTCTCAGTAAAAATGTGGGGAAAATAAGGATGACTTGTATACACAGGTGGAGAAAAGTTATCACTTCTGTTATTTGTGATATTTTGGCAAACCTTATACTTAATCTTGAAGGTAAAAAGGTTCATATTCTAGCTAGTTTGGTATGTAATTTGTTCTATGTTTTTAATTTTTCTGTTACAGATATAGGGCTGTAACATTATATGGGAACCTTGATTTTTCTTAAATAACCCCCAAACTTACACAGGTGTAACTAGTCTAGCTTCATTATAAATTAAATTAAATGTTAATACAGCTAAATTAGAATTAATTTATTCTAATAAGTCAAAGTAATTTAAACATATTTGAGGTTTTCTTACTACCAAAATTAGAGGTTTCAAAACTGATTATGGTGTACCTACACAACATTGTATAATATAAATTCATCCTGGGTATTCCAGGTGGAAAAATCACTGTGTCCTGTTATTTTTCAGTCTGCTGTTGCGTGCCAAAGCTAAGCATCACTGCAGAGGTATTCAAATTCCCTGGCAGCGTGTCTTCCAGATGTATAAAAGGTTATCTTTGTAGCTATGTGCCTTGGAAATAGGGTGGATTGTTCTTAAAAAACTTTGATAATAGTGGACAGACAGGTGATTTACTTCGCTACTTGTTTAGGAAACCTTCCAGCTTCATGGAATGGAATAGGATTTCTCTGTCCTGATGCTATATGAGTACTTTTTGTGTCCAGCCTTACTGACAGTTTTAATGTTACTCATTGATGTAAATAATCAAATAAATGTAAAACATTTCTGAACTTACTCTTACCTGTAACTCTATTAATGTCTTCCATTCCCCTAGTCGGGGATTTTTCTCCAGAAAAATGGCAAATTCTTAACAATTCCAGGTAAATACAGTCCTAGGCTGGGAGGAATACACCTTCCACTGCATTATGAATAGAACATTCAGGGGAGAGAGAAAATAAGGGCAGAGACACTGTTATGTCCTGCAGTACAAATACAGACATCTCCCAGGAGGTGATTATGGAGGTTTTTTTCCTCTCAGGTACTTGCTCAGGAATTGCAGTGAGAGAAACTTGGTTTAGATGGAACAGTACAATTTATGTGCAGCATAAATGGGTCCCAACCCAGAGACAGCCTGGGCCCCTCAGGGCTGTGAGGGTCAGTCCCTACATCACCTCAGGGACCCAAATCATTTTCCCTCAGACACCTCGTTGGCTTTTTTTTTTTTTTTTTTTTTTTTTTTTTTTTTTTCTTTTTTCAGTCACAGGTGAGAACCATGTGGAGCTGCTTTACTAAAAAAGATGAAAAAGTCTAAAAATAAAAAAAAAAAAAAGAAAAGCAATGGGAAAGAGAACCTGGAATCTGGAGAACCTCTTGATTGTCTGGCAGAGGGCGGTGGATGGAGGTGGCTGGGGCATGTGGTGTGATCTGAGGGGGGCTCAGGGGATAAAGGGAGTAAAGAGGGTGAAAGGGGTGGAAAGGGATGAAGGAAGTGAAGGGGATGAATGAGAGGAAGGCAGCGTTGGGGATGAAGGAAATGAAGGGGGTGAAAGGGGCAAGGGGATGAAGGTGATGAAGGGAGTGAAGGGAATGAAGGCGATGAAGGGGCTGTTGTGGATGTTGAGGGTGAAGCCATTGTAGGGGATGAAGGTAAAAGGGGCTGTTGGGGATGAAGGTGATGAAGGGCTGCAAGGCAAGGAAAGGGAGGAAGAGGCTGTTGGGGATGAAGACAAAGAAGGGCTGGAAGGGGTTATTGGGGATGTGGGGAATGAGGGTGATGAAGATGATGGGGGCAGGAAAGGGATGAGGGGCAGGGAGGGGCTGTTGGGGCTGAGGGCGATAAGCAGGATGAGGCTGATGAAGGCGGCGAGCAGGACGAAGGCGCTGAGGGGCAGGAAGGCGCTCCGGGGGTCCCGCGGCGGGCCCTGCCCGCGGCCTCCCCCCAACGTCACTTCCGAGGCTGGAGACAAGATGGCGCCCGGACGGTGCCGGCGCTGAGGCCGCTGCGCCGCCAGCGGGGCCCGGGTGAGCGGAGGGCGGCGGGACCCGCCGGGCGCAGCCGGGACGGGCCGGGCGGGCGCCAGGCAGAGCCGGCGGCGCAGGGAGGGGCCCGCGGAGGCTGCTGCGGGTGCGGTGCCGTCCCAGGGTCCGCGGGGAGGCGGCGGCCGGGGGCGTGAGGGGAGCGGCGGCAGGTGCGGGACCTGTGCCCGGCGGGACGCGGGAGCGCCTCGGGGAGGGGAAGCGAGGGCGGAGGATGGCGAGAGAGGCCGGTTGGAAGATGATGCTCCATCCCCTGGGCGGCTTTTTCAATTTTTTTTTTATCTTGAAAATGCTGCCTCGGAAGTGTCGGCTGGCTCCGGCCGCTGCCAGCCCGATGCTGAGAGAACTCTGTTCTTTCAAACTGTCTTCAGAAGTTCTGGCACTTCGCAGGCCACAAGGCTCACGTTCTGCCAAGCTGGGTGAGCAGGGCTCGAGGAAATTCACTCCAGAATCGGTTTCCTCACTGCAAATGTCCATCTGTGAATTATTCTCCTAAGTTGGAGAATAATTCGTTGTGGTGCAGTGGTACTGTGGGGGAAAAACGTTTGGGGGGAGACGAAAAATATTCATGTAAGACATTTAGAACAGCTCAAAAGATGTATCTTAAGTGCATTTTTTATTTGAAGCCAGAGCAGCCTGTGGAGCATTGCTGATAACCATCTCATGGGCAGGTAGCTGAAGTATTCAGTGAAGTTTCCAGTGGTTTCAAATTCATATGAAGCTGCAAAATTTCCATTCTGAAGCAGTAAAGAAAACTTTACGTTGTTTTCAGCTGTTGAGGAGGGAAGAGAAGGTGGTGTGGCTGCACCTGCTAAGTGATCATTCAGTGGCAAGAGAACTACTCTTCTTATTTCACATTTCAGTGAGCAGCAGTGGACAGCTCTAGAGAACAGCACGGCTGAATGTGCTTCTGATGGTGCCCCAGTTTGTTGTTCCCAGTCTGTGCTCTGGAGTTTGAGCATGTCATTTGGCTGCAAAGTATTTTCCAGCTTATTCAAATATACTAAATAGATTAGGGGAACTAGAGATGTACAGCAGCATGGCATATAATTGTTATGTTTCTCACCAGGAACAGTAGTGATAGGACAAGAAGTAATAGTTTCAGACTGAAAGAGGAGAAGTTTAGGTTAGATACATGGAAGAAATTCTTCCCCATGAGAGTGGGAAGGCCTTGCACAGGATGCCCAGAGCAGCTGTGACTGCCCCATCCCTGGCAGTGTCCTAGGCGGGTTGGATGGGGCTTGGAGCAACCTTGGGATAGTGGAAGATGTCCCTGCCCATGGCAGGGGGTGGGGCTGGATGAAAATGAGCTGAAAAATATTTCTTCACTGCCTCTGTATAAAACATGCTGTAGTCCAGAGTGGGAGGATGAGTCCTGTATTGTAAAAGGAAATGGCTGAAATCAATTTCTTCACATAGTAAATCAGCAGCATACTTATCTGAGAAAATTTTCATTGGGTTTGACTGCATTTGCGAGTCAAATTAAAGTGCACTCATATCTGAAATTTGGAGTCATGTTTCTGCATATTTGCATTTGTTAGAGACTTGTTATTTTCTGTTGACTTCTCTTAACTAGTTGCTGTTTGATTAATAAACTTGGGAGTTGTGTTGTGTTGGTGATTTCTTGGCTTATTTTCTTGGTTAACTGAATAAACCTTCCTGAGGTATAACAATTTATTTGGCTACGTGGCAGTAAGCAAAGCTTTTTTTCTTACTGGACAATAGGTAATAGATTTTAGTGTTTAGAAAATCATTGTCTGCCCATTTTTTCTCTGTTCTTATTCAGGCAGCCTTGGGTAGCTGAAAATGTCTTTGAATTTAAGTGCCTGTCAATAGAAACAGGATGCCCTGTCACGTGCATATTTTAATCTTCCAGAGTTAACATGAACTTTATTTTTTTAAATTGGCAAGCTCTGTTTCACCTAATGCATGGAAAATTCGTGGATGAGAGTACTCCAGTACTGCATTGAAAACATATAGATGTCCTGATGTTTAAAAAATGGTCATGTGCTGCAGCTGGAAACTCAAACCAGGCCAAGAGCTGTGTGGTATCCCAGCCTGACCCTGGCCATTAGGAAAAGAGGCCGTGGAGACTTGCAAGTTGTTCCTGGTTCTCTAATGAACGTGTTTTTACTGGATCAGTGACGTAATGCATGTCCCATTTTCTGCTTCCAAAATAGGATTGATACTCTCATGCCTGGCTTTTCTTTCCCCTGAATTGGAAGCAGCATTCTCTTTCAAAATGCTTTTTGATTCTGGGATTTAAAAAATCCCCACATACAGAAATTATAAATCTAGCTTATAAAATCAGAAGATAGTCTACTTAGTAAAATCTAGGAATGCTTACAAGTCTGTTTCAGTCTGATTGAGTTGGAAAGGGATGTTCTGCAATGCTAGTTTTGAATAAAATTACTTGCTTTTGTTTGCAGACTTTGTTCCTAAGAAGTTATAGGTTTTCTAGGGGCATATTTAAAATTCTGAAGCACAGATTCAGAAATAACATCAAAATGCTTTTTGCTTTAAGCATTTTGTTTTAGACACCACAGTATTTCCTTAAATACAAATGCCTTCCATATTCTTACCTGAATAAATATTATTTGTTGCCTAAAACTGAGCCTTTCAGAAAAATAAATTTTTCTGAAGCTCTAAGATAAGATTGTCTACTGCATCATCTTCTTCCTTGTGTGTTTCCCAGATGGTTTAAAGTCTTGAGTAAGTGTGTAGTATTTTTGTACTCGTGAGATACAGAATTAAGTAGTGGTTTAAAATTGATGTGACTTGGCAATGTTTTCTTAGAATTAATTTTGAAAATTTAGGTTGCTGGTGTGTGTGCTTCACTTTTGGTGTAGAACATTTATTATTCTTTCCTTAGGGATTTCAGTGAATGGCTGAAGTTCACTGTGATAGATGTTATTAACAATATTCAGATCTTTAATAGTTTTATGTTGTTGTGGAGTTTGGAGGAAAGGCTGGGTGAATACAGGTGTTGTCTGTATTTGATGGAGCCACTGAGTGACTTTTTCAGAGTACTGATGCAGTTGTGGTCTGTTGCTAACTTTAAAACTGATTTAATGGGGCCATCCCTGTGCCTTTAATAGCTGTCAGAGTCCCCTGGTGACACATCAGAGCAGCAGGGTTTTCTTTGGGGCTTTCCTGGGAGATCCTGCATGCAGGACCTGACTGTGTGTACCTGGGAATTCCTGCTGGCACTGATAAAAGACCTTGTTGGTACTCAGTGGTTGTGAACAGGAACTGATGTTTGGGCAGCACTTGGAGAATTCACTTCATATTTTCTTGAGTTTGGTGAACTTTGTGTACCAAAGTTAAACCCCAAGTTTACTGTTACAGATACTTCTGTTCTTACAACGTTTCATTTAGGTAGAAAGAAAACTAGTGGCTGTACACAAGACTGTGTATGGTATTAATTTTATTTATTTTACAGTGCAAGTAATCTTGCTTTCCACATAGTTGAGTTCACAGTTAACAAAATAAGTGATGTGGAAGAAGGAAAAAAAATGCAGAACTGCAGGTATAAAATTTTAATATTAAGTGTGTATTTTAAATTAATAGCTTTAAAAATACTTGTTGAAGCTTTTGGTTTACTACAGATTTAATTTCTCCCCTAATTCTGTTTTATGCTCAAGTGGTTCCGCTGGTAATTGGTAGTTGAAAGAATATGGAATAGTACAGTTTGTTAGGAATCTGCCTAAACTGTGTTGTGTGGATGTTTAACTACATCAGTATATTAAGATTTGTTGTCATCTTGTAAGAGATACCATTGAGAAGCTTGGATACAACCAGTTGTATAAAAGTTGAATAAAATATTTAATTTGTAAAAATATGATTTATAAAAATATAATTATTTTTGGTTTGAACATTCTTTGTTAACTATTAATTCTAAGAAAAATAATTTTGTATTAGTATATGCAAAAGAAGAAAAGTGTATTTTTAGTGTTCAAATGAAACTAAGAAGATTTTGTCTGCTTTTCAAATTTTTAAAGTCATTTACTATCTGGGCTAAGAAAGTTCAACTTAGAGGAAATTTTCAGCTTGACAGGACTTTCCTTTAACTCTGCAGCCCGTCCCTTTATTGATATTTACTTTTCTCAGATTCTACACATTTAGTGGTGGGTAATGATGGTCCTCAGTGTTTGCTTCTGTGGGACAGCCCTTTAAATGCTCCTTGTCTGTGTTTGTGGAGCTTTGGGCTGGGTGTGCACGGTTGGGAGGAGGTGTCACAGCACTGTCAGTCCCCACTGAACACAGGCAATTCCTGCACTTGGGTTCCTGGATTCCTTTCCAGATTTGTGATCAAAAATGTTTATGTGAACAGCTGAGCCTGTGGTTTTGAGGGAATTGTGATCTTCTGTGAGAGCAAGGAGAAAAGGGAGAAATAGGCAGGTGGAGATGATAACAACAGAAACCTGTGCCATGGCCTGGAGCTCCTCGGGCTGTGCTCCTGGGTCTGCCTTTATGTGAGCAATTGTATAAAAATATTCCAACAGTATAGAAAAATTATACTAGAAGTAAGTTGTGTTTCATACTTGGAAATTATTTGATGCCTCTCTTGCTAAAATTTCATTTATAAAACTATGTTGTGTGGGTTTTGTCCCAATGAACAATGAATAAGAGGGCTGGGTTTTTCCCTGATGTTCAGGCTCAAGTACAGAAGTTTATACTGACTCCAACCCTGAAATAAGTTAGGAAGTCAGTAGTAATGCATTCCAGAAGGAAGGCTTTTCTTTGCATGTGTGCAAGCTGTTCAGATGGAGCTCCTTATCCCATAACTGGTCTTGCTGGCAAACTTTAAATACCACAGAATCAGTTGCAAAACTGGAACTGAAATACAGATGTTGGAGCTCTGTGTTTAAATGCTCACGTAGTATGGAAACTCAAAAGGAGTTAATCCTGGAAGAGCTATATACAACAGAAATAAAATTTCCAAGGACATTTTTCCTGTTCTTATGGATTTCTTTAGCAAATAATATTTGAATGATGCTTGGCAGTGTTGTCACTTTTGCACAGCATTAAGAATTCTTTCAGTGCAAAGATGTGAGGGATTATGTGACATTTATTTGGAATAGATTTTACTTGAACTTATTTTAAATTAAATGTTAGTACTTAGATTACTTAGTAAAAAAAATTCAGTTGATCATTGTTATAGCAGGAAAACTAAAGACAGGGAAGAAGTAGCAGTACTTGAATAAAGTGCTTTAAGTGAAGAGGGACCAGTTAACTTCCAAAAATGGGGACCTTAATTTATTGAAAATTCTGTATGACCATGAGAGTAAAAGTGGTTTCAGCCTAATTTGCAAAAAAGGCTGTTTTGTGTGTGTTGACAAAGAAAGGAAGTGAGCTGATATCCTTGACCCTTAGATATGGCATTATTCTGATTAGTTTTGCCTCAAGTTGTGAGTTTCCAAATTTGATGCCTACTCAAACCAGGAATTTTTGTCAGACACCTTTTGAAATCTCAGGCTTCTATTAAAAAGGAATGTAAAATTCATTAGTGTATTAAAATACCTCAATACAGCTCAATTTTAAGTAATATTTTCCTGTTTCTAATATAGAGGAGTAGAGACTCTTACATACATTTTTTAAATTTGAAAATCACATAGGGCCTTCCATAATGCTTTGATATAAAATTCTAAAGAGATCTGACTTCTAAAGCTCTTAAAAGTTCTCAATCCTGTGCAAACTTACCATAAGAAACAAGGGGAACAATCTGGGCACATCTGTTACATCATTATTTAAAGTGGGAAAAAAATTAATGCTGAATATCCATCTTGAGATTATTCAGACACATTTGAGCTGTAATAACAAAGCTGTAGCTTAGAGCTGATTTTTTTCTGAAGCAAAAATGCTGCTTTTCTACAGATCATTTAGGAAGAGAAACTACAGCTCTGTGTATACTTTCAGTTCAATGTAAATTTGTACATAGGTACGTATTACAATTGTCTGTTTTTCTTTTTAGGGTTCATGTAATCAAAGGAGTTTCTTTGTTGTATCTTTTCAGAACACAACGAATTCAAAATGAATCAGGTGAGTAGAAATGTAAGACTTTATCAAAACACTTAGAACAGTTAATTATTAATAAGAAAAGTAAATCATCCACTAAAAAATTGTTCTTTAAAATCTTCAATCTCATTAGATTTCATAACCATCCATTCTACAGTCTGTGTGCTTGTGAGAGGTCTGCTTCATGGGTTCGAGGTTTTTGTGAATTCCCTTCAGCAGTGTATAAGTTATTACTCCTGGCACCTCTTCTAAGAACGCCTCTCCAGAAAATTCTGTTTCCTCCTGAAGCTGTACTTCATAATTCAGTTCCTTATAAAAGTGGTTTGAAAATTGAAGGCTTCCCTTTTTAAAAATCTTTTTATAATCACTTTCCTTTTTCAAATGTGCAGTAAACAGTCTGCCACAAATTTATTGATTGGGAAATTTCCCACTTTTCTGGAATCTCCTGGAACCAAGTGGAAAGACTGGGAGAGCATGTTTCCTTTGTGGGGCAGCACTTTGCTGTATGGAATCACGAGTGTCCTGACTGGAGGGGGTTGTTCTAATCAGCATTTTATTCTGCACTGTTTATCCAAGTAGGAATTGTCCATCAGTTTGTCTGTCACACAACTGTATTACTTAGAGATACAGAAAAAGTACACGTTGCCTCAGACTTTTCTCACAAGTCCTTTTCTCTCTGGCTGATTTTAACAAAGCCCCTTTGGCATGGGAATGTGACCATAGGATATCACACTGCGAGAAAGCTGCTTTTACTTTGCTGAAAGAGTCAGCCATGAACAGAAGCTTTATGAGTCAGAAACAACCACCATACACAGTTTTATAAAATGCTTTGCATACGTCAGTGCCTGTAGCCAGCGTGTGCTTTTATTATCCTTGTTTGATCAGCAGCATGTCTGAATACAGTTAGCATTTGCTGAAGTGTTTTCTGGGAAGTCATAGAAGTATATACATAAGTAATTACAGCATAGATCGGGTTGGTGGGATGTTACCTCTTGCTTTTTTTCTCTGATTTAAAGAAAAAGTCTTCAATATGTTTGTACATATTAAAAAGGTAAAAAGCAAAATATAATCTCTATCAGGGTGTTAAAATATGCATTGTAAAAATACATACTTGTATTATATCTATAGACAAATACAAATTATATATATAAAATAAAAATTACATTTGCATTAGCACACTTTTAAGCATTAATAGTCTATTTTGGGGAGGAGGGTTAACTGTTGCTTCAAAATTTCTATTGAGACTTGAAATGTTTTCACCTGTATGATTTGTTTTGATGCACTCAGTGGCATGAAGACAGCAGCCTATTGCTCTCTCTGCTTGAGGAATAATCCTGCTTTATTAGGCATTGCAATAAGCTTTGGATTCTGCTAACACTCTGAAAATTGTAGATCCTAATCTGTAATTGTTATTATTGACTGTTTCCTTCCCATTTGTGTGTCCATGTCCCCTTGTGGCCTGTCTGTTGTGTTTCTCCATGTTGATTTGTTTCTAGAATTAAATCAGGTTTCTGTGCTGTATGTATGACTGCTCTAAGATCCCATTTATGCAGTGCTGTGATGTGTGTCATCTTAAAATTAAAGGATGAGACGACCCTTCCTCTGCGAGTTCTTACAACAGGTCAGGGTCCCCCTTGGTGTTTTGGGCTTTCACCTTTGGTTTCCAAAGCAAATGGAGCCCATGTGGCTTTTAGTTGTTCACTTGCCATTCATATTAAGTGTGTATTTAGCATCAACCCTGTGGTGTTTTTTCTTGCAGTGCCTTTGTCATTTCATTCACTGTTGACAAGTTGTAGTGCCAGGTCTGTATAAGAAATGTTTTTGCCTGATGCCAAACATCTTTCAAGTGGTTTGTTCTCATATTTCTCTGATTCTGCTTGTCTTTGCTTTTAATGTGACTTCGGTAACCCTGAAACTAACTGGGCTGGTGTTGATTCAGTTTATGTGAAAAGACTGTTAGTTTTGTGGTTTATCCCACAGAAATTTTAAAATAGTGAAGGAAAACTTTTTCATAAATGCTTTGATATGACCTTCGTATTTTAAGGAGAAGGAGGATTAAAAAACCCCATCTGTTGTTGGAATTTATGGGTTTGGGTTTCTTGGAAGATTGCTGTCTCAGGACAGGCAGTGTGTGTCCTCTTTTAAAAGGAGATCTGCCTCTAATATGTAAATCCGTTTGTCAGAATAGCGGAATAATTTATTTTAAAAACACCAAGCAAACGTGGGGTTTAATTGGTAGCATTTACTACATTTCAGACTGCAGTAAGACAGATTAGGAAGAATTTGGTTGCTACCTAGATAACAGCATGGGCAGTTACTTAAAAAGTGCTGAGGAACACAGGAACAAATGACACCTGCACTTGTACTGAAACATCCTCCCCCATTCCGTCTGAATTTTTCAATTATTATACCAAATATTGCCAATACATCTTTAATTTTCAAGCACACAAATGGTGTGAAATTGTAGCAAAGAGGGGTAGCCAGGTAAGGTGCCTGGACAAGGAGAGACCTTTCTGCTTTCCTGTGCTAGCTGGCTACTCATCCTCAACCACCTCTTGTAACTTCTCTGCCATCTTCTCCCTCCCTTTTCAGTGGCTTCCTTTCCTTTATCTTCTCATTTATCCTAAGGCTGTTTCCACCCTAACATAATACTAACTGGCTATCTGTCATTCACTGCACTGTTCAGGATGGTTTCTTTTCTTTTTGCTTCAATCTCTGATCACCTGTAAATAGCTTGTTTCAGGTGCCTTTTCTGCTCTGCTTGCTTGTAACATTATGGACTATTCTGTGGCTGGTTCTAAGTGCAATTATATTGAAAGTGGTGTAAAAAGTTGCTTGATGTGTAAAAAGGTACCATCAGAGTATCTGAACTCTGGATTTGATGCAAACAGGAAAAGATAGTTTCAATTAAGGCACCACTTCAGCCCTCATATGATCCTTTGGCATTGTTCTAAAGACACTTCATACTGGCTGATTTAAATGCTAGAATGTAATTTTCTGATTAACTTAGGAGTAAGAAGCTTAAAAGTGAAACAAGCTTCAGGCGTTTTTGTATTCAGAATTGCAGCCTTGGAGGGAGTGAAAAATGCTGTGTTAACGCTTCAGATAAATGCAAAAGTTGCCTGTAGGAAGTGCACAAGTGCTCTGCCCTTATCAAGACGTGAATTTTGTAAACAGGAAAATAAATTTAAATGTGATTGTTAAGTCTTGGTAGAAAAGTATTGCAATACAGTATTTCTTTTTGACAGACAGACGTTGCTTGGGGACAAGTTGTGATCTGGAAAAAAATTCAAGTAGCTACATCTAAATTGCAAATAAAAAGAGATTGCACTGATTTGACTGAACTAAATAGTTTATTTTACTGTTTTGAATTTGATTACTTATTACCATTCATTTGAGGTGAGAAATGTGTTGTTGTGTAAAGGCCATATCCAGTTTTCTAGTACTTATGAAATCCATTAATATGACAAATGTTGGATGAGTCTGAGTGTTCTCTGAATGTCCTGCTAATCTCTGATTTATGTAGGTAGATGCACAATGAAGTTCTGATTGTATACTACTCCATACAAATACACTTCTTAAATGGTAGAACAGTTTGGGGATATTTATGGTTAAAAGTAGGTGTGACTATTAAGGAATACACCAGGAAAATCAAAGATGCATCACGGTGCTGTCCAGATCACTTGAGTCTCATTTTTCAGCTTTGATCGATTAAAATTTGTTTGCAGGCTTGAGATTTTTAACTGTTCATCAGCAGTTGAGATTTTTAACTGCTCTTCAAAATCCCAAATCAAAGACAACACTCTCCAAGGAAACTAAACCCCAAATGAAACCCAGCCAAAAAACCATCCTGCTTTTAGCTTGAAACTGGAAGTGTACTATTCTGAGAGCTGTCAGCCACCCTCTTCTATGTCTGTATATAACTTGTTAGAAACCACTGGGAAAGATAGGCTCAGTTCTCCCCTGATGAAATGGGGAAAGATGGAAATACTGGAAAGATGTTTAGGTTTCTTTGATATGCTGAGAAGGGCATGTTTCTTTTTCAGCTGAGACATGGCTTCTTGCATATCGGTTCAAGGCAAACAGATGTCTGAAAATCAGACTGCTTTCATCACTATTTTTCCTTATGGGTTGTTGGAAGAGCAAAATAAAGCTTTGCTCTGCTTTGAATAGACATCAGCTATTCTAACTAATGAAGAAGTATTTCTCCTTGGTGTCTTCACTCTTGGATGGGAAGGGATTTCTGGCATTCTCTGCCTTCCATAGTTTCCAAATTGGGGGTCTTTCTCCCCTACAAATAGCTCTCTGGGAGCCCTCTGTGCAGCTGTTAAGGCTTATGAAGGCAGCACTAGAATAACTTTGCTCTAACTCCAGTTCTGTCATTTTCCTTGTTGTTGCAGTTAAAACGGGCAGATTTGTTCTTGTGACTCCACTCAGCAAATTGGGTTTTCAAACCAGTCATTGCCATAGCAGCACCCTGATGAAGACTGGGTGCTGAGGAGCAAAGGCTGAGAAGAAGCTTTATCTCTTTTGCTTTAGAGTTAAAAAACATGACATTTGATAGCATATTGAGCTGCATTTTTAAATACATTTCCAGTAACCTTTCAGCACATTTCAAAAGTACTCACTGGAAAATACTCTTGAGTATTACTCAATATATGAAAATTACTATTGTATCTCTGCTTTATAGGTAAATGCCAGAATCATTTCAAAAAAAATAGGAGTATATTTGGACAAATTTCTCAGTTAAACCTCTCCTAAAAATGGTTTCAGAGCTCATCTATAACTTGTTCCTGCCATTTCCACCAGTGTTTATTCCTGACCAGAATGATTAGAGCTCCATGTTAGAGGGCAGGGAATTTTTAGGGCATATGGTTCAATAAAGGCCTAGTTCTCACCAAGCACAGTTCTTTCAGAATGCAGACACATTTTATAGGAAACTTTGCATTTTTGTAACGTTGAAATTCTGGTAATTTCTATCAGAAATAGTGTTTTGTTAATTATAAGAGGGTAATAGGGATCAGGTTGTTTTCTGACAAGTGTGAGTAGTAATAGAATGAACAATACAATAAAAATAAGATTGAACCTTGGAGGCTCCTTAAAATGGAACTAATCACTTGCTGGACAGTAAATAATTTATTAGCTTTATATTGCCTATCAAACTTTAATATAAAAATACCTTAAAACTTCTTGTATTAATTATAAGCTGCTGGCTAAAGTTCTGAGCTGTTGCTTGATGTAGGAAACGTGAGTAACATTTATGGTACTGAAATAACTATTTAAACCCTTTTATTCTCTTTAAAAGCTGCTTTTAGCTTATTCTCTTTGTTGCAGAGCAGTAAACTTGACATGCACATGCATTAATCACCAAGAACTGTAGGGACAGGACGGGGGGAATGGCTTCCAGCTGACAGAGAGTACGTTTACATTGGCTGTCAGGGAGGGATCCTTGGCTGTGAGGCTGGGGAGGCTCTGGCTCAGGGTGCCCAGAGCAGCTGTGGCTGCCCCATCCCTGGGAGTGTCCAAGGCCAGGCTGGACAGGGCTTGGAGCACCCTGGGGTAGTGGAAGGTGTCTCTGCCCGTGGCAGGGGTGGCACTGGATGAGCTTTAAAGATGCCTTTGGGCATCACCACTCCAGGGAGGAATCTCCACACACACTGCAAAAAGGGATGTGTTCAGAACACCCTGTTCAAAAGTGGGCCTGGGCTTTTCTAGGATGAAGTGCTGGACTGCTGCTCAGGTGTTTCCAGGCAGCTGTGCCAGCTCAGCAGCTTTAGGCAGGTTATCAGTATCAGCTCAGCGACATCTTCACACCCTCAGGATTGGTGAGTCTGCCTGGGTTTAGCTTTATTCAACACCAAAAGCAGCATGACCTCACCACTGAGAGCTTTGCAAATTGGGCATTGTCTTACCCCACTCCAGGCAGAGCAGATCTATGTGCCAAGTGCAAGTTCTAGTGTCTGCTTTGGAGTAGTTCATTTACTGCAACACCCTCACTTTGAACGGCAGAGCAAATGATTTCCCGGGTTTTTTAATTGTATACACCTGTTGGAACTTTGAGTCTGGGTTTCTCCTGAAGGTACCTTTTAGTATTTCTCACAAGGGGTACTTTGTCACTTAAGGCAAAGTGAGAAACTATTTTAGTTTGGTTTTGGGGGACTGATTAGGTTGAGTATGCCTGTAAGTCATCCTTTGAAAAAGGGAAATAAATGATTGCTAATTAATATGTGTGGAATTATCCTCAGTTTGGAAATTTTGCTTTAATTGCAAGTCAGAAGGTTTTGAAGCTGGTGTGGGTTGGTTGCCTGTTGCATAGTTGGTTTTGCTTGTTAATGGTGGTTGGCTTTTTGACTTGTAGAACACAGCTGACTCTCCTGTTGCTGTGGAGACCTTGGATGATGTTCCTGAGCACGTGCTTAGGGGCCTTCCTGAGGATGTGAGGCTCTTCCCATCTGCTGTTGACAAGACTCGGCTTGGTGAGTGCTACAGCTATGAAAAGAGAATGAAGATTTTTACAGTGGCTCACATAAACTGGAGTTGCTGTGAAGGAGTGGTGCACTCCTGTGCTGGGGAGGGATGATGTGGGATGTATTTGTCTGAAATAATTCCTCTGGGGGAGAGTGGACAGCTCCCCAGTGCGAGAGACACATGTAACAATCTTCAGAAATAAGAATTGTGAGTAGAAGATTTGTCTGAAGTAACTTAGGTTAGTTTTAACTCCTGATACATTTCTTCTCAGGTGTCTGGGCAACAAAGTCAATTTTGAAAGGCAAGAAGTTTGGACCATTTGTTGGTGACAAGAAAAAAAGATCTCAAGTTAAGAGCAATGTGTACATGTGGGAGGTAAGAAGCAGTCTGTAAAAGGAAAAATGTACCTGTCACCAGGTCAATATTTTGTATTTAGCTTTTACTTTTTCCCTATATTTTAGAAATAGGCTTGATATAAGGTGATTGCCATCTATTATTGCCATTGCTAACAGTTATTTATAGACATTTGAATGGAGAAACCGTTCTGAGTTACAAAGCTTTATCAACTATTGGCATTCTTTGAAATTGCTGTATTTTTTTAAATGCTGTGTGTGGATCACATCTGTCCTTAAGAATTTTTTGCTGATCTTTGATTTGTTGGCTTGAACTCTTGAATGCAACTGAGTGCTGTCAACTGCTTATGAAATTAGGGTAATTAGGAGGATATGGAATCTCTTAAGGAAAACACATCACTCCTCATTTAGCTCTTTGAAAACCAGCTTTTGGAGTTTTTGTAAGAGTTCTCAAGTGTTGCAGTATTTCTTGTGCTGGCCTTGCCTTGAAGCAAGTGTTGTCTGGGCAGCTGAACAGCTCTGGAAGCTCCACTGGTAGTCAGGAGACCTTGGATATTATGTAGATTTCAAAATGTAAATGTCATAGTCTGGAGCTGAATCCCATCTACAGTGTCCTTTAGGCAGCTCATCACCACTTCCAAAGACTTCTTCAGTCTTTCTGAAGACAAACACAGCACGTGGTTTTAGCAAAGTGAATAGTCAAGGAGGGGAGGAGTGGAGGAATTGTGGCATAGAATGTTCTGGAACATGGACTTTTAGGCTAAAGATACTGATAATGGTCATCCATCCTTCTGTCCCCTTGCCTGCAAAAATGGAACTCCCTAAAACACTGAAAACATGCACAGAGCTTAGTGTTAACCTCTATCAGAGGAACTGATCTAGGACATTCCCATAAATGCAAATTTCTATTTAGAAAAGCAATAAAGTTTTCAAGTGTAGTGTTTGTTGCACACAAACGTTGCTATCACAAGCTCCACTGCATAAGGTATCTCCAGTTTTGATCTGGCACTGGAACATTTGGTGAGATCGAATCAGTTGAGTGAATTATTGACCTTACAATTGTGTTTCTCAGCGCTGGATGCTCAACATTCATGGTGGATATTTTTTTCAGTTTGTGTTGAGAAATGATAGTTGCAAACCAGCTGTTTCAGAGTTTCCCAGTTTGCAATGCAGGTGATAATGGGAACCCTTGTTAGATTCCAGAGTGATTGTGTGTTGCTTTAATAGTGATTTTAGAGTTAGAAAAAAAAAACCCAGCTAAAATGAGACTGCAACAGTTGGTCCCATATGCTGATATCTGAAACCAGTCCAGAATCTCAACTGTTGGTAATGTGGTTTGTAGAAGAATGGTGGTGTGTAGGAGCAGTTCAGTATATGGAGACTCAGCTTGGGGAAGAACCTTTTCCACCAGCATTCCATTTGCTTCTTTATTCAAATTAATCTGAATAAAAAGTAAGGCTTCTAAAATTGGCATCTCCAGTTAATTTTAATGATTTTGAACTGTCATACCAGAGGCTCATTGTAAAAAAGATGAGTTGTGTGTGACAGTGTATGCCTGTGGTGTCTGAGGAGAGAACATATTTTCCTTTTCTACTGGAGAAAAGCCACAGTTGGAAAAATGAGAGCAAGTGTCTGAAAAGGGAGAGAAATGCTTGTTCAGAATGACTGGCACAGCTGTGCTGAGTGGGTTTTATTGTGGGGACAGGAATCGCTTAAAGTCACAATGTTATAGAGGGGGGTTGGAGCTATTTTCTTTCTCACAGTGCACAGGGCCTTTAAACAATATTCTGTAAATTAGACTGTAATGTTCTGTAAATTAGAAAAACACTAAAGTATTTTGGTTTGTGGAAAACCCGTAATAAAGTAACATAAAAACATAGTAAGGTTATATATATATATAAAGTAATCAGTAATTACATTTAGACATATATTCAATATCTGTTTAGCTCTCCCACAGCATTCTTTGGCTCTTCTCTTCCATTTTAACCAAAAGAATTGCTTTTGCAGTCTCTTCTGGGATGCTCTTTATGCTTTCATATTGCAAAGGCTGGGTGTGCTGGTGAACATTCTTTACAAAGTCAGCTGATGAAATCCGTGCTGGATGTCATAATTTCATTTAAGTAGGGGAGATATTTTCTGTTTGCTTGGAAAGAAAACTATAAGATGGTTATGGTTTATTTATTAAAACTTCACTTTTATTGAAAAAATTCTATTTCATTAAATCAACAGTATTATCAGCACAAAAAAAAGAAAGAATTTATTAAATAGGAGTTTTTCTAAGCTGTTGTGGATTGAAATTGGAGAACAGTTTGAAAAGCCTTGGAATTACTTGTACAGTATCAGAACATAAAAAGCTACAGCACTGTAGACTTTTGGACTTTGGGATAAGCAGAAAAGGAAAAATACCCACTGATAGCTATTCTTATAGGCATCTAACTTGGATTATAAGAAGAGTGGGAGATGCATAACGTCTTGAAAGAGAAGCAGAATTGCCTGTCATCAGAAAATAGTGAAGATGTCAGTCCCCTTCTTCCTTCATTGCAATTTGTCTGGAAATGTAAACCAGGAGTAGGTGTCAGCCTTTTCCCCAAGAACAGAAATGAGAGAATTTACACAGCATCTTGGAACATGCAGAATTTTATTGACATGGTCATTTTTTTAAGGTGGTCACCAGATTTCTGAAAGGTTAAAATGTTCTTTTATACCCTAAAAAGAGATTAAATATAAAATATGCTTCCCCATATCTTTCCAAATAAAGTAAATGCTTCTATATAATTACTTTTTCAATCCCTCAGATGGTAAAAATAAAGCTCTGTGGCCTTCGTATCTTAAAATCAGTCATTTTACTAAATGCAAAGTCTAAAGAATCATTTCAGGCTTGCCAAACTGAAGAGAAAGTATAAAATGTTTTAGGGATTTTGGCCTTTGAGCCCAGAGCCTTCAGAGGTGAGATTGCAGGCCACAAGTGGTTTTTTTTCCAATGGTAGCAGTTTCTCTAACAGGTTGCAGAAGAGCAGCAGCCCTTTTCCCACTGCAGCCCTGGCTGTGCTGTGCCCTTGGTGCTGTGGCCTGGGGTGATGCCAGTGCTTTGTGTGGCTGTGCAATGCAGTGTTGGAGTGCAGTGGGGTGAGCAGGTGTCCCTTTGGTGTCTCTCACAGGTCTATTACCCAAACCTGGGCTGGATGTGTGTGGATGCCACCGACCCAGAGAAGGGCAACTGGCTCCGCTACATAAACTGGGCCCGCTCCGGGAAGGAGCAGAATCTCTTTCCTCTGGAGATCAACAGGACCATATACTACAAGAGTTTAAAGGTACCACTGTGTGAACAGCTGCTACTTTGTTATCTTTTATTATTAAACCCCTTTATTCTACTTTATTACATTTTTTTTTCTTTCTGCTTACATTAAACAGTTTGAAACATTTTATGAAATATATTTAAAACACTGCAAATGCTACACATCATTGGTATAAATTCTTATCTGCCAATACAGTTGACATTAAGATTTACTGTTAAACCACAGGATGTTTCAAAAGTAAGTCTATCTTATTGGCTAATGATTTGCTGTAGCACCAAATTTGATATAAACTGGAATGAAAAACTACAGAGTATTAGAAATAAATGTTATTCTATTTTTGTAGATATCAATACTTCTGCTGAAGATATTTTTGCAGTAATCAGTTATTTTTATGGTCTCAGCATCTTATGGCAAAGTTTGGCTGTCAAGACACTTTTATGGGTAGCTCCATGAAACTCTTTCTCATGGTTTTATACCATTTCAGTTTTGTTTAGGGAGTGAGGGGGAGGCAGGGAAAAGGATGTAGTTCCTGGAGCATTTTATCTCCCAAACCTAGAAAAAAAAAGTTTAACTGTAGTGGTGGAGCATGTTAGGTTGAGAATATTGTGACTTTAAAGTATTGCTTGAATCCCTGATCAAGCCCTCCTAGCAGTGAGTGTGTGTAGCTTGACTTTGTTTTTATTTAAAATACTTTTGGGGGTTTGGGGTATATGCAGCCTTGTTTTTGCACTATTGCTGTTCCTTCTATTTCATTGTGAGACCAGCAATATCTGTTAGTAACTGGTATTTGCTTAAGAAAAGAGTGAGTTGATCCCATGCAGTTTTGAAGTTTATGGGGCAGTACAGCAGTAGGTAAATGTTATATTTTGGGTTGCTCAAGTTAGATTGTAAAAACCTTCTAAACATTTTCTGAACTTTCTAGTGGCATTCAAGTAGAGGTTCACTATTGCCAGCCAGACTATTGACTTCTCTGCAGTGTTTATTCTCAGAGGGCAGACTCACAAAATGTCTCTGTAGCCAGCCTTGATTTCTCTAGACACTTAATTTTGGATTTCCTCTGCCTTTGCCCACAGTCCCACTAGCTCATTAATATAAGTGTGCTTTTGGAGTCATTCTGACATTTAAAATTTCTCATTGAATCTTTTCTGCAAAAGTTTTAGTCTTGACAAAGATAAACATTTGTGTATTTAAAATTTATTTATTTGATGGATGATATTGCACTTCAGAAAATTACTGCTTAAAGAGGCTGAGCACTGCTGACAGAATAACAAATACCTTGTCTCAGCACTGGAATATCCTTTTGTTCCTTTGACTGTTGTCTCTTGCAACTTGATGAATTTTATCCCAGTCACACCTTACTGCTAACTGAGACAAAGGAAGGCATGGAATAAAGAACGTCTTAAATGTCCTTATCTTTTGCATATAATGCTAGAATTTCTACACTGCCATTTCAAACCTGCTGTAAATTTACCTGCCCAGGTATCAACACATGGTTCTTTCCTGATCTTTATCATAATTCATAAATTTAGGGGAATTCCACTTGCTGACAAATAAACAGCACAGATTTTATTTACCCCCAAAGGAGAATTCTAGTGGCTTGTGTGTATTTTTGTTCTGCTTTACCTTGAAGCATTGAAAGTATAGTCATGGGATCTTATTTTTCCCAAGGTTTCCTTCAGCTTTTTGTAGGTTTTTAATTTGTAAGTTAAACAGGCTGATTTCCAAGCCTCATTGCTAAGATAACAAAGTCCAAGTTTGCTTGGTGTAGAACCACCTCAGTAGAGCTTTAACTTCCCTGTTCCCTGCTCTCAGTGAGTAGTTACAGAATAGAACTCGTGTGTGAGCACAAGCAAAAGCTCTCCTCTTCCATCTTCATCTTCACTGAAGGGCTGAGGGTGTTTGTGAGCTGCTTTACCTCTGCTTTCCCCAGGGTGCCTGTGTGAGAGCTGTGGTACTGCAGGGGAGCAGCTCAAACTCGTGGTGCAGTTTCAGCTCCTCCTGCCTCTCCTCAGGAGAGGAGCTCGCTGTGTAGTGTTTGTTCTGCACACAGGATGGAACTTGAATTCTAGAAAAAGTAAAATACAATGGAAACTCAGTTTCAAAAAGTCTTCTAAAGAAGCTTGGCTATGAAACTGATTAAAATGAAATGAATTTGATTATGGAAGACAGTTTTGCCAAACAGGTTTATAATTACTCAAGATCCTCCCTGTTACATAGGAGAAAGCAACATAATGTTGGGTTATAGAGTGTGAAAGAATCACACAAGTAAATGTTCACTTTGCTTGTATTTGTTCAGATGAGGCCACACCCAGGTGCAGAAGCACAGTATCACAGTAAAATGCAGTGTCTGTGGTGAAAAATAGATACTGTGGTAGGGTTGGGCAGGCAAATGTCCATCTCAGTCTGTACAAGACACATTGCAGTGCTTGAAAGTGCACAATTAATTGACTTTTAGGCAATCTGTGCTAGAACCTCTTAGGTTACTAAGAGGTTAATAACTTATTAGGATATTACTCTTGAAAATAACAAATTTTGAACTTACTGAAAGCCTTTTGAACAGAAAATACTCAGATGAGAACTGTTAAATGTTGCAGTTAAAACAAAAAGCACAACAAAGTGTGTGGGAATTATTAACCTCATGAGCCTTCCCAAAATTCATGCCTCTTTTAGCCAGGCTGTTCCAGCCTGACACTGCTACACCGAGGATCTGTAGGGAGTAGTTTGGAGGAGGCTGGATTTTGGGGTTGTTACTGGAAGGTGTCAGGAGGGAGAGTGGTGGTACAAGTGCCACTTGCTCAGTGTAGTCCTTCTCTCCTATTGCTGCTGAGGGAGCAGCTTTAATTGTCTGGTTCTGAAGCTGCTGCATCTCATTTTAGAAGTACAAGGTTAGAGGGCTTAATTGAGGTTGTAGAGCAGTCCCAATAAAACCAAATTCATCAAGTTGAACGTTAGCTCCAGCCATGCAGCCAACAAATTACATGCTTGTTACCACCCTGTGTTTGCATTGCCTGAAACCTCAGCCAGATCTTTGCTCTGGCTTTGTATAGTTTTGAGATGATAAAGAATTTTTTTGCATCAGACAACTCTACTGCATTCCTTGCTGCTCACCAGCTACAAGGCCATGCAAATAACTTTGCCACTATTTATCCTATCAGGAACTCAGGGAAGCCAAACCATAGGCTTTGCTTATAACTTAAACTTTTCCCTTAGTTGTTGGGATCTTGCACCTCTTGTTGTTCCAGTGTCTGGGGGTATGATGATAATTATCACCTTTATCATGTGCTGGGAGACCTACTAAAAAATGGGATGTAGAAGAAAGAAATCCTACTTTTGTTCTTAATACAAAATTCCCCTTTGGCTTCAGACTGGAAATAATAGTCTGAGGACACCCTTTGCTCTGATGTAATGACTAAAAATAGGACCTGGTCTCCACCAGCCCCACGTTCATTAAGCCCTGCAAGAGGGGGATTGTAGTTAAGGCATTTAAATTTTTCCTGGGTTTGGGTAAAATGCTTCAGGAAATGAAGAAACAATGAGGATGATTTAAAAAATGAGTAAAAATACATCTTTAGTCTCCCAGCTTGGGGACTTACTAGTTTGAGTCTGATGATATTTTAAGGAGCATGTGAAATGAAGTGATTGATAGAGTTTCTTTTATTGCCAGTGCTGGGAATATGAGTAGCATTTGCAGTGATGCCCATTTGACTCATTTAATCTGTGAGGGGATTTTTGTTTGGTTTTGTTTTCTTATTTGATTAAAAAGAATAGAAATTATCAATTTGGAATGGCAAGCAAACCTTGATTTTTGTGATCAAGTGGATGTGTTGAACATGTTGTAATTATCTGTATTCCCATTAACACACTGCCACAGTCTTTTCCTGGATCTTTAGATTTTGCTCCCGATCCCTGCTTTAGTGGCTGCCTGAGCAGTTACTTATTATTATATTATAATTAGTTAATGTTATTTAATGCCTTGTATAAAGGTGAGTGTGTTTGTTCCAACCTGATTGCTTTCTGAAAAGAACTAACTGTGAATATCCATAGAAGTGAGCACTGGGATTTAAAAAAGTGTCACCATTTGAGGCAAACCACAATTTGGGACATTACAGCTGGAAGGTTCAGCTGTAAGAATAACAATAATAATGACAATGTGTATTAATTATTAGTACAGGGACTATATTAATAATTAACTGTATAACTGTATTATTATTTACTATAACTGTATTGATATTATCTCTGTATTGTCAGGAACTGTAGTGGGCCAAGGAAAAATGGATACAAATTTAAAGGGGGGAAATTTAGGTTAGATGATAAGAGATTCTTCCCTGGGAGGGTGGGCAGGCCCTGGCACAGGGTGCCCAGAGCAGCTGTGGCTGCCCCTGGATCCCTGGCAGTGCCCAAGGCCAGGCTGGGCATTGGGGCTGGAGCAGCCTGGGACAGTGGGAGGTGTCCCTGCCATGGCAGGGGTGGCACTGGGTGGGCTTTAAGGTCCATTCCAACCCCTTAACATTCCATGATTTTTCTCTTTTTTTTTGGGGGGGGAGGATTTGTTTGTGATTTTGTCTTTTTTTCTGACTTTGTCTTCTTTTGTGATTCTTTTCTGTTCTTTTTTTTTTTGTCACTTTCGAAGGTTCTCTTTTATTTTGATCTTTTCTTATCACTTTTGTCGGATCTTTCTAGATTTTCTTGTGAAATTTGAGGGGGGTTATGACTCTTTTCTCCCGCGTGTGCTTTCAAAGCTGAGTTTGCGGGTTTCGGGCCCGCTGTGACCCCGCGGGCGGGGCGGGCGCTGCGCCCTCCGCCCGGCAGGGGGCGCTGGGGGCGGCGCCCTCAGGCTCGGCGGGGGCAGCGCCGAGGGCGCCTCCGCGGCCGCTCCCCGCCCCGCCAACAACGCGCGCGCTGATTGGCCGCGCGCCCTGTGTTGTGTCCCGGCAGCCAATCGCGGCGGGCGAGGAGCTGTTGGTGTGGTACAATGGCGAGGACGACCCGGCGATAGCGGCCGCGATCGAGGAGGAGCGAGCGAGCGCCCGCAGCCGCCGGCACTCCCCGAAGGCCCGCAGAGGTACGGACCGGACCGGCGTCGCCGCCGCCAGCGCGCGGGGGAACCCGACCTGCGGCCGCCGTGACCTTCCGCAGCCCGGGAGAGGAGGGAGGGGAGGGCCCGGCCCGGCCGGCGGCGCCGCGGGCGGAACGTGGAAGTTGTGGCTGGAAAAGTTGGGAGAGGCGGCGGGAGCGGCGCGGGAAGGGGGAACGTCCCGCTCCAGCGGCGGGACACATGGGGCTGCCGCAGCCGTCCCGCGTGGGGCGGGGGCCGAGCCCGCGGCAGCCGCGATC